>CM037794.1:13614664-13664664 GCA_021229015.1 Solen grandis
TATCAGATTTTTGTTACGAGCATTTCATTGGTCCAAAATTCTCTTAAAATTACAAAGCTACAAATGAAAAGATTGCAGTAAACTTTATAGTAAATTACATATCCCTTTTGCTGTTGAATGAAAAATGATGTGACGAATCGTCCATAGATCTTCTTATAAACGGTTTTGGAAAAAAAAAGAACACATCACTTACTGCAAAAATTGTTGCCAGGACGTTGATGGCACCCTGACCAACAACCACGTATGGGATTGACTCACCGGGCACGTTAGCTTGTTTAAAAATAAAGCTAGAATAGGACATCACCTGGAATAATAAATCACTCAATGTAATGTTTAAGTTTAAACTTATACTTCCTTCAAAATAACATGGTAGAAAACGACACTGTTCATGACAATTATAACCTTTGCACCAACGGGCCGTTTGTACTCCACTTAGTGTTATGTGAAGATGGCATCAATTAGTAATTCGGTGGTGATATAATGGTTGAGCACAATGTAAGTTTTTGTTTTATTTCACAAATTGTGATTTGTTGACATAGACAATAGTAACAAATATAGGGGCGCCGTGGTCCAGTAGTAAAATATATGAAAGAGGATCCGAGGCCCAGTTTTTAAGTACTTGTCAAGAGGGATTAGTATAACCTGCAAAAGGTTGCTTTCCAATCGACTGCTTCTTTCTTTAAATGCAGTTACAGTAGTTTTATTTACCAAGCCTTCGAATTTCAGTTAACAATACCACCAAAAGGAAGTGCATATATTTTGGAGAACTTACAGCGTTGATGCCTGACCACTGCTGGGCAACTTGGCTGACAACGGCAATGATGATGGGCAGTTTCAACTCCGGTGTCGTCAGAAGCTGTTTAAGGCTGAATGATTTCACGGATGAAGCTCGTCTGGCTTCAACTCTCATCTCTTCTAATTCTGTTTCAACATCATCGTAACCCAACAGCTTCTGCAAAGCTTTAAGTATGACATCGAGGGTATTGATTATGTTATCAATGAACTTAGCTTCACTTTAATCATTAAATTGGTATAAATGCAGTTGCAATCGTGACAAAAAGAAAGAAGGTATATATAGGGTATGAGGAATATCTTAGTATCTGCGATTTTCCAGTTTCATATGTTGATTGATTTTTCTCCACCATAATAGATTTTAATTATTTCACTGTCAATATTTATTATCCAAAAGCAAGTGTTAAAATGAGAACTTGTTGCGAGGTATCATTATTAGTGAGCAATTCGTAATTGTGAGGTTGTACCAATAATTAAACTGACTTAATTAGAGACCTTACCTTTCTTAGCACTGTCTTCGTCATTTTTCTTGATCAGCAGATAACGAGGACTCTCTGGGCAAAATGGAAACAGGAGGAGGCAGACCAGAGCTGGGAAAGCATTGAAGGCAAACAGAACTGGCCACAAATTCCAGCTACCTGAAGTGTAAATAACCTTATACATTTACCTTGCTTATTGCTATTCCTGTTTTGAGGTTATCGTCGCTATAGCGACGTCCAGCAAATTGCATTAGAAAGAGACACCCGGGGAAAACCCACCACCTACTCAGTGTTTGCATAACTGCTACTGAGAAACAGTTTTATAGCCGAAAGGATACCAGTCTTACATTCATGAAAAGGTTCTAGAAATCATAAATCGTACACGAATTCTATTCTTTAAAATGGCTATCGTCACAATCACTTTTGACATGATTCCTCAATCATACAACCACTAAAAATGGTCTTCCATTCATTAAAAATGTTTTTAAAAAAACTGAGTCGAATTATAATAGCATTATTTTTCATAAAGACTGTAAGATAATAAAAAGATAAAGGTGTTACCTAGGATCTCGTTGAGACCGAGGACCATGGACCACAAGATACCGATGGTAATGAACAGCTGGTGGCAAGTTCCGATGGCGCCACGGACTTTCTTGGGGGAGATCTCAGCCAGGTACAAAGAGGCAAGACTTACATTTATACCTGTCAAAGACATACGGACATTGCATTAGACATAAATGCGCACCATTTTTGGTTAATGTTATAATATTTTTATTTATTTATTTAGCTATGTGGTATATTACTTTTAAAAATAAAGGGTAAATTATAAAGGAATTGAAAGGCAATGGGAAATGAAAATATATGTAAATTTTGAGGGACAAGGTGTCTGTCCAAAATATTTTTTTCTCATGCAATTCACTATTAAAAAAATTATATCTGCATAGAAGTATTTAAGTAATATATAAAATGTTATTCTTTTTTCAAATGAATGATATCGGAATTTTATCGAAAATTTAACTTAAAGCGGATATTCCATACGCAAAGACAATTTCTGATCTAATCTGTTGACATATTTTTAAATACGAACAAACCAAACTTGAAATGTACCTTCCGTTTCAATCTGCAAGCATATTCTCAATTAAAAACTGCACAAATACATTCTTCTTTCTAATTCCAAACTGCAAACGGATTTTGTCTTATAAATGTTCCACTCTAACACGTAGCAAAAGAAATATTGGGGAATTTCGAATCCAAACTACAGTAAGATTTTTCAACCTAAATTACAAAAATGACACACAAGTTTTCATGTTTAAGTATGCATGCTTACCACAGTGTAGGCCGACAAAGGCCCTGGAAATGATAAGACATTCAGGGGATTTGGCCAAAATAGGGATGCCGCCAAATATCCCGGCCAGGAACATCAGCACTGTAATCAGGATCATGCCCTTCTTCCTGTGGATACCAGTTGATATGAATCATAGACAAATTCAGTCAAACATGTGTCCAAATGCTCAAACAGTCAAGTTAAAAAGGCAATATACATGTACATGTATTCAAGAAAAGACATTTTAATATCCATTTGGCCTTATCTGCGCTACTGTGACTGGCGCTTTCTCTAGCCGGCTTCCCTCTCTTGACTGGCAACTCAAGACAGGTTCAGATCAATATCATAATGCTGGAATGTGCTCTGGTTGTAAAGATGCATATAACAGCCGTGTCTTACTGATTTCCAGCATAAAGCTTCCTGATGAACAACATTTGGTTGTTTTTTTGCTCATTAGGTGTTTTTTAGGGGAGTCAGATATACTGTCACCACAGTCAGTCACAAATATATTAAGAATTAATACACATTGAATTTTCTGCTACGATATGGGTCGTAAGGTAATATTATTTTATTAATTATATTAAGTCAATATGATTTCTTTAACAAGTCGTTAGTAAAACTATAGTTAGTTAGTTTGGTAGAAGAACAGTTTGATATAGAATCCATCACTATAGATGTTTGTATTAAGTTAAATGATCATATGTCATTTTGACCTATTTTTATATTTGATATGTATCTTGTGTGAAATGAAATAAAATCATACCCGTCTTTTGTGTTCATAAGACAATACATACCTTCCAAAATGGTCGGCCACTTTCCCAGAGGCAAAAGCGCCAAACATGCCGAATAGGACAAAAATGGCGACATTAACAGACCACATGATCTCGATAAAGTTGTCTTCCTCAATTTCTGAAACCATCAACACCATAATCAATTCTCATTAAAATTGTCACACAAATATTGTTTACGTAGACGACATGCAATCATGCAGACAGTAAGTAAAAACTATTCACTTTTGAAAATAATCTTATGTTCTTTTGTTTGTTCTCACTCAGAAATAAAGAAATAAACGGGAGGTAACTCCGTCGATTTTGTCCATGAGACCAAAATTATATACGGTATTTCCAGACAAAGCTATTTTGATAAAAATAAAACACAAACTTATAGCAGAAAATATCAAAATGACCCCCAGCTCATTACTGCGAATCTCATTACTTTAACCACTGAACAAAGCAGCACAATTTACCTTTGGCAGTTTTTGCCAGATTGATGTCTCTTTCTTCAGAGACGTTGTATGTCGGTCCACTGACATTGTTGCCGGCATTGACGGCGACAGGGTTGGCGGCAATGCTGCTGTTGTCCTTATAGTAGAGAGCGCCATCTGCAGGATTGTACTTTGTCTCCTCACCACCGCGGCTCATGTAGACTTGAGTGAAAAAGACTTTGATGAGCTGCAAAGTATAGAAATTAATGTTCATGAAATGAAATAAAGACATTAAATAATGGTCATTAATTGAAATTATATTAAATGATGTTCATTACTGAAGAACAGAAATTGCAGCGTTCATTAATAGAAGTATTGAAATTGCACAATGTTCATTAACTTATCTGAGTGAAAAACACTTCGATGAGATAGGAAGAAAGAGTATAAGGTTTAACATTTTTGAATGTTATCTTATTAAGTATTACATGTGTGTGAATAATCTGATTTTTTTTACTAGTGATATATGTTCGAGTCATACGGTAATGGAACAAGAATTGTCCCCAATTGATATATAGTATACAACAGCATAAGCTGATACTCCAATGAATTACAAACAGGCACCTACATATCATTATTATTTTATGAAACCATTTTCCTCGCTGCACTAGACGTATAGGCTATTATTATAGTTTCAGCCAATTTTAAAATGTCATATGTTACCTAAAGATGCAAAATTTCAACGGCAACAACATGCAAAACCAGTATTTAGCATCAATAATGACAACAAAATGTCGTTGGACAGTTAACATTGCGTCATTGAGAGATATAAGGTGGACGCTAGACGGGAAATAAATTGTCATTATATTTAAGTTCCTACAAATAATTTTGACAACTAAACAGTTGTAAATTTGAGAGGTCCAGTCTCTTTAACTTTAGCATTTTCAAATGTCATCATGCAGTAAATTGGATGGGAACAAACACGCAAGAAAGGAGGCCAGATTGTTGAATGTCACTACCGATGCAAATAAGTGTACTTACAAAGTGGACTGACATAAAAATGTTATGTCCTAAGGTCAAGGACACTGTCATGTAATTCGGCAACTATCACTTGTAAAACTTGGCATAAGGAAAAGGCAAATCATAACAGATATGTACATTGATACTGGGTGAACATATTTTGATAAGCGGGCACTTGTAGTACCGACAAGCGCACACACAGTTGTTATTCTTTTAAATATTGTCACATTCATAGCAACGAAAACTGTAAAAATATTATTTTTCACTTCTACTAAATTTGTCTGAATTTAATATCATTAAAGTTTTTTTTTTCTGGAGAATCAGTCACTGCACAGTTCAGGTTTAAATAATATGTAGATGATATAAATATATACTAAAAATATGTTCACGTGTTAGGTCATACCGGAGCTGGTGAGTTGACGACACCGATGTTGTAGCCATACAGGAAACTGTTCCCAAACACACATACCCCCACACTGAAGAACAACCAGAACGTCGGCTTGACATCTCGTTCAGGCTGGAATAGACACGCAATTCAAATTAAAAAAAAATAATACATATACATATTAGTAAAAATAAGTATGTTCAGACTGCCACACATTTGATAAAAAGAAGAGCAAATTTGAAATATTTAATTCGTTGCCAACAAATTAGCAACTTAAGCATGCATGCATAAAATAGATTTATATAAAATACTTGAACTCTGAAAAGGACTGGCGTAGTTAAATCTGTAGGCCAATAGTACTGATACCTAGCTAGGGTGGCTGCTTAACAAAGGTCAACTGTATACTGACATGATAATTGTATTTTAGTGATTTATGAAGCTGAATGCTTAATACAGAATGGTTGCATATTGCAGAAGGTCATTAATGCAGGTTAAATTGTATGAAGGTGGTCATTTGCACAACATTAACTTCAGTAAAGGTGGGCGTCTACTCATAAAGGTGACTGGTCGTTAAACATATGTTCATCTAGAGAAGCAGCCGTTCGGTTAAATTATAGAACTTAATGGTCATTTACACAGTTGTAATGGCGGTCGTATACACGGCTGTATAACAGTGGTCGATTTCACAGATATAACTGCTGTAACGGTGGTTATTAACACATATTTAACACTTACAACTGTGGTCGTTTACACAGTTGTAATGGCGGTCATTTATACACGGCTGTATAACAGTGGTCGATTTTACAGATTATAATTCGTGTAAACTGATTATCATCACATAATTTTAACTGCTTATAAATCTGAGTTTCAAGCTTGTCACTGAAAAATGAGTCAGTATGTAAGTTACTGAAGACTTAATAAGTTCAAATTTTGATTTAATAATATTCGATTATTCGTATTGTTAAATCTGGTATGATCATGTCACAATAGCACTTGTGTGAATGTTTTACAAACAACTTTGTTTACAAAAAAACTACATCTGAAAATGATTTAATAATTAAAATAGCATAATAAATCATGAGATAATTGCAATGTCTTGATCATCTGACATCCGAGGAGTTGAACATTTTCCTGGAAATTGCAATAAGAACAAATACACAAATACAGCTTAGCACATGTAAGTTATACAAGGATCTTCCTTTCCACCAAGCGGTACTATACTCGATTGTCTGGGAGATATCGATCAGCTACAAAGTATGTGGGAAGACAATTGGTCATAACTGTGAAATCACTGGTTTTCGTGGATTTTAATTTTTGAACCTGTGTTTTCGTGGGTACAAGCATTCGTGGATTCCAGATGGGTCCATATTAGATAAAATACTATCGAGTGCTTTCATAACGTCATTCCTCGAAATCACCCAATATTAATCAGCCACGAAAACTAATGATTTTACATGACACTGCAAGCATATACGTGGGATTGTGACAGAGGTCCTAATCTGTAGACAGTAAAAAAAGTGACATATTATGTTGACATTTACGTGGAATGGATACATTGACATTCACATATTTTGACATAGACTAGCTAGCGCATGTTTTATCTTCTAAAGTTCTATTATATAAATATTCAATATCAAAGCTGTTGTCCTACCCAGGTGAACGCTATACATGTATTTTAGGTAACAACTATCCCCGGTTCCTTGCAATACCGTATGTGTTACATCAATGATAAATTTTACCAAACATTTGTTATGTGCTGTATTTCACAATAGTACTGAGTCAAAGTGGTTCCACAATAAAATTGCCTGTCTAACAAAAGTCTAAACTTTTGAATGAGACCAGCTTATATACGTTAAATATTTTCCGGTAAAATATTTGATTCCGATACTGGTATTGTAAGGATTTATGGGCTAGCATCATTATTTTATATTGAAGATATGTTTATACCATACTTAACATTAGTTTATCAATTATTGACCTATGCTCTCTCAATTTATACATACTTGGGTATATTTCTTGATATATATTAAACTCAGAAATTCAAAGGAATTCCTTTTTTTCAGATCGATTTTTTTATTCAGTGAGTAAGTAAACAGATCGTGACTGTTTTCTATTATGATCCGGAAGATTATGGTTTCGATATGTGTAGTGATTCAATAGGGAAATAAACGATATTTCAGAACTGTAAGCAGTTAAACGAATTCGTTTGATTTCTGTTTCATATATACTATGCCTTAGACGGACATTATACACTAGGATGTGGTATTGATAAGATCGAATGGAGGTGTGTCTAGCCAAGGGAGAATTTTAAAAATACCTACAAATCATATTACATCAAAATCCTGGAAATAAACCCGGTAGCGTTGACGTCATTAATATTCTATAAGATATGAATGACTGCATTCATCCATCCGTCTATCTAGACTGTCAAATAAACACACACACACACACACACACACACACTGGCAGGCATATAGACAGCCATACATACAGACAGAAAGACATGCAGGCACCTTTATAAGATATACATACAGTTTCATACATACAGACAAACTCAGACAAACAAACTCAGACAGACAGACAGACAGACAGACATATACAAGGATATACAGACTTATCGAAAGACGTTGAATGATGAACATCCACCCATGACTGGTTTTCATTGTGTTAACGTACCGGTATAAAAACATGACGTGAGCTGTGCCAGTATTCGAAAACAAGATCGTCAAAACATTAATAACAAAGAGTACCGACACTGTATGACACTTAAAAATTGAAGTATCAGCCCAATCTCGAATAAACATTACGTGGTTTATAGATCATACAACATGGGATTGTCCTCAGTACGAGGGCAGTCATGTGTGGCTGTCATATGCATGACTTTGATTCAAATGTCATATTAAAGTTCGCTCAATTTTGCAATTTTATTTCCCATTTCGTAAGCTTTTGCATAACGGTCTGTTTTTCTTCCCTCTATCCCCTTCTCTCTTTAACTATCGTTATTTATCACGTTTTCTATCTCTCCTCTCATGCCTATATTTCTGTTCTCTTATGTTTCGTGACTATTTTATGACATTCCCAAGCGGAAAGTACTGGTCAAAGCCAGGAACAATAAGAAGTTGTTAACAATTAGACGTAATATAAAAAAAGGTCAAACTATAATAAAATTACAATTATAACATGATCATTGTCAATAATCCCCTGCATGATTTTACGCACGTCCGCCCTCTGCACCCTAGTTCTGTCTCATTATTAATTTCTTTGATTTAGTTTAATCTTTAAATCAGACGGCTGAGCCATAGTCTAAACCACAGAAACGGCAGCTAGTCTGCACGGAGTGAACTTAGTTGTTTTATTAATCATACATGCGTGCGCCTGCGAATTTTCAATTTAGGAATCTGGCTACAACATCGTTTGTTTCCAGACGACATCTAATTATTTATGCCATAGAAGGTGTCATTATTTATCTTACATACATTTTACATTTGTCGAAGCGACATTTATTATACTTCATGACGTTAGCCATACGTTGAGATAACAGATTAAAAGTAATTAAACATGCTATATGAATTAAAAAACAACAACAACAACAAAAAACAAAAAAACAAAAAAAAAACAGCCATTAAATCTCTATTTAACTTTTGATTATCAATCCCATATATAGTTGTTACAAAACAGATCATTTTTGTTTATTATAGAACTATTCCGAACGTTTACGGAAACACCCGATAACTGCCGGATCTAAGGTGAACACGCAATGATTGCATCATCAAGCCCGAGAACGATCAATACAAAGCAAAGCTGGCACCGTACTCCCTTGACCTTCGTGAGAATTCAACACAGATGTTGGAACATTTCGAAATCTGCGAGTTTTAACAAGCACAGCAGGTTTTCAGACTTCTAGCGTGGGTAAACATAAATAAATAGGAGTGTATGCCTTTTATTTGTAACAGGGCGCACCCGCTATTCATAAAACAGCGCCACGCAATGTTTAAAGAATATCAATATCGGTAGACCCACGTTAGCAAAGCTGATTGTATTATATTGCATCATTAGAAAACTGTTACATAAAACAGAACAAATTTTAATCACAACTTTAAACTAATTCTAATCATTACTAATATTTTATGTGATTTCTATATTTACTGTCAACTATATGATAAAGCTTATATGAGTCTCTTTAAGAAGTCTGATATACAATTTCTTGAAGAAAATCTAAACGCCATCTGACTCACGTAAAATAATAAAAAACAATATAAAACACAAATATAATTATGCTCTGTGCGTTTATTTACAGCATTTAAAAAGGCACAGCTATAAAAAATCCTCTTTTGTAATCCTCAAGAGAGAGTAAAGATTAGATATCAAGATAAAAACAAACATTACTATGTGTAAATAATAACTCCTAAGCGTGAGTAAATTTCTATGAATGAGCTCTACACTTACTGGAGGTCTAGTAACAGCGTAACTCTTGCCGTTATTTTCCATATCGTCCAAAACTATATCCAATCACGTTTATGTTGTAAATTTCACTCGACCAATCGCTTCTTCATGTAACACGAGTTTAGTGCGTGATATCTTGGTGAACACTAACAGAAAGCCGCTGAATCCTATGTTATAGGTGCGCGCGCATACACGGACGGATCAATAAAATCAACAATCGCTGCTGACGTGTTTTGGTGTATATCCTCAACGTTATATTTGAAATAGGCGGTTTGCATTGAGCACTCCTACTCTTTTAAATTTTAAATTCACTGCGTAGGTCTAATGGGAAATCTTAAGTGGATAGAAATTTTGTAATGAGAGAAATAGACGTCTAGTATTAAGATAGCGTGTCAATTCTAAAATGCATATTAAAATAGATTTAAATATATCGTACGCTAGGCTAAAGTAAATTGTATATAAGCCTCAAATATGTTTGGACTGTCTTATTGTTGGGCTATCTTATTTATGGTTTGACTACCTTTGAAAAAAAGTGTTGGAGAGAACGGTGTTTTTGGACAGTTAGATATCCATCATTTACAACCGAAATTAATGGATAAACCGCGCTGTTTCGCTTGGTCGATCAGCCGTCAGCATATCCAAGTTTTCCCTGTAACATATGGTATCACGGCTCAATCAATACCCATCCTAGCTACGTCAGAGGGGTGTCGTCCAATCAAAACGTCCTGTTTAGTCTCCACGTGTACACACCTCCACGTGATGATGCAATACAACCCTCGCCTTTCAGTTTAAGTGTACGTAAATTAAAAAAAAAAATATTTATCTTTCTCAGTAGACAAAGTCATAGAAAATCAATACTCATTTAGTTTGAAATGCCATTGACGAATCTTTCCTTTGTGCATTTTGTTCATTTGATCTATGCGAGGGTATCGCATTCCTTTTGTATACGTGGCTTTATATTTATCAAATTGTGCATGAAAGAATATGGGCGTCGAGCCAAGAGGACATTGTGTCAGTAGGACACGATCTCACTGTGCAATGACATACCAAGGGCACCACAGGATTTTAAAGTAGTATATATGCTAATCGTAGTTCAACAGTACAATAGTACTAACACATTTGCAAAAATAGGCATTTTCCCAACCCCAGGGTCCTGGCAAAATTTAAGTCGAAAAAAAATACATATTGCAAATTACAGAACAGCTGAAGCGTACGATTTTACAATGACTTTATAAACTACATGGGAACGAGTTCGAATATCATTGTATAAATCTAGACCTATACACACACAAAAGGTTGTATTTGCGAAGGAAGGTTAGCATGTGTAACGTCCTAGTTGGAACATTGCCTTCAATCAATACAAGGCCTTTAAAGGTAAACCAGTGGTGATGCAATCCTAACAACTTAACAAAACACAAGTAGGGCCGGTACGTCACCTTGACGCACCTTTTAAAAACCTACAATTGCACAAAAGAAAGTCACCGTATAACACTAAGTTGTAAAATAATATTATTTATTTGCTCAATCTTGGCTATGGTGGGGACATGAAACCAGTTTTAATTGACTTATTCGTAATGTTTATTTCAGTCGGTACTATATTTTGAATCAAAGCCATTACAACACAGTTTTATAACGATCACATAAACATTAGCAGTGACAATTAAGTCCTGAAATATGCCAGGTATTCCGACTTGACCCTACCCAGGTTAAAGTCGTTCCGACATTATAACTAAGCATGGCACGAATGCGTTTTAAGGTCTTCCCACTCTAATAGCGATCTATTCCATCAAAACCACACATATAACTTAACAATACATATGTATATAAGCTTTTAAAATTGTAAAAACAATGGTTATCTTAGGGGCAAATTGATATATTATGACAAGTGACAGAAGGTTTTTTTATTAGCTCCCTTTGATTTTTTTTGTCATGAGTTATCTCCCCTGAAAACTTTCTCCATTTTCCAGTGGTAAAGTTTAGATTTTTTCACGAAAGTTGATATAAAATCATACAATTCATCTTTCTACCATGTGTTTTTTCTTATGAATCAAATTCAGTTTTTCATATTCACAAAAAATGCACATTTTCCATAGGCTACAGTGTTAACTTATATGCGAATTATCTCCCCCAAATAAGAAAAAAAACTCTTGGTGTATTTTTTTTTGTTGAATGTCTTCAAAGTGACAAAGTTTCATAGAAATATTACCATCCAGTGGCAAGATATGGAATATGGGTATTAGGATAGGAAGACCTTAAATGAGTGTTACCTATTTTTTTTTTCAAATGTGATCTGCACAAAATCCATGTTTTACAATTATAATTTTAAACATATTTTTGTATGAATCTGTATATCAGAATCAGTATCAGAATCTGCATTGTATTTTTAATAATATAGCCCAAACCCCCGGTGACATGAATTCCTATCCGGCCCGGTTGACATTCATACAGACAGAGACGGAAGAGTCTGCTTCATTTACAGCACAAAAATAGAAACCTGAACTAAAGTGACCCGGTCTCCGTGACATGGTGACACGCCGACGACAACCCGCAGTAGCTGTATATTGCTGACCTACTTTAGACAACGTAAGAGAGATTCGCCCTAGCTCTGATTTATTTGTTTACGTTTAGGAACACTAACCTGCGCATAATCACCTAGAAATAAAAGCGGTCGTTAAACTGCACCTTGCAATAACCCCTAACCACAAAGAAATAGAAGGAACATGTGACTAAAGCCTCGGAATAAGTTATCAAAGGCTCTATAATCTAGACAATGATCAATTTTTGTGTTCTTTATTCAATACATTTTTTACAATACATTTCAATACTTTTTTTAAACATCATGTAATAAGTACTGTAGTTGGAATAAAAAGGGTATATTTAAATAAAGACTTACAAATAGAAGCTGCCTGATCGAGCTTCTCTTTCCTCTTACTTTGAGTGATGCCCCATGATCACACGTGTTTCATTGATCAATCGAATAATCACAGCTGTCATCAAGACTACTTCAAGTCATTTGGTAACACGTTCGATGTCAAATTCAAAGTTAACATTCATCCTCTTCCCAGTCGAGACTCGGAGTTTAAAAAGAACTAGTCTGTGATTGATTTAGAAAAAAAATGACATTAAACGTAACCCGTAATGATTTTCTCTTATTTTTATTTATGACGACTCTTAATATGACCTGGAACACCTTTACATTTTAATGCTAATTAGAGGTTTAAAAAGCACATGGTTGTACCGCCTTAAGTTACGGAAAAAAAACAACAACAAAAAAACACGCCTCCCTTATGTCTTGGCCAACTTATTGTCTTCTACCAATTCAGTTGACAGTAATTAAGCATATTTTTAAAGCACATTCCTCCCCTTTTGTTTCACCAACAATCACTTTGGTGTAGGACTGAATGTGGCTTCATTCCTGACTGTCAACGAATGACTTGAGCTAAGAAGACCATTTTAAAGCAGCTGATGACTAAGAATTTTATTTTCAATTTAGTTGATGAATTCACGACTCCATACTAACTTTTGGAATATTGTTCATTTCTTCTATAATCCACTTCTACCTTGATGCCTCCGTGCATTCGGGGTCTTCCTCCACCTGTAATGAGCTGGACGTCGCAATATGACTGAAATACTGCCTAAGCGACGGTAAACTCAAATAGTCAAGTCGAGTCTATAATCCACGTACATGAACGAATGTACGCGTGTTTCTATACTATCTTTTCTCCCAACAATCTAGTTTTCATTCGTTTGTTTGCATTGTCCTTGAACCCCACTAAAACGGAGGTTCAGGTCGAGGTAATTTATTTATATGTGATTGATGTCACTGTAAACATTATCATTATGTTTCATTTCAGCCAATATCACAAAAGCTTGAGTAGGGGTTTATCTGCATGATATATATCTAATACAAGAAGAAAATAGCTGATATTTTTGTGAATATAAGAAGCAAGTCCAGGTTTCTCTGTTGCCGAGTAATCTATATCATGAGTGACTTAATTACTGTCACTTAAACGCAGCATTGTGTTCGAGTCTCAATATGATTACTTGGATGTTTCATGCGGGCAAACCTTTTCAGCTGGCTTGCAGAAGGTCAGTGCATAGGTCTAACCTTGTGCCTCTATGATGATTCAGGGTAATCAACTGAGTTGGTTAATTTGGTTTAACGCCCCTCGAAAGATTTTCAGTCATTTTGAGACTTTGTCTATTTGAGACAGATAAAGTGCTGCCAAACTCTAGTATAGGCCGTAGATATGTGACATGATACCACACCCAGTCACATTTATCCTGATACCGGGTCAACCAGTTTTTGAATAACCCTTATATGCTGAGCACCCAGCAATGTGGCTATACGGGTACCATTGTTTACGTCTTTTGTATTTCGCAGCCACGGTTCGAACCCACGACCTCCCGATTCCAGGCAATATTCAGTGGAATGTCACTATGTGACAAACCATTTACTGATCAATAGGAATTTTGCCTAACAATACAAAACTTGCAAATACTTATCAATTAAATGGAACAATCTCGTGTATTATGAATAGAAATATGGCTAGATAACCGATTTTCATGTTGATGACATTTCCTGAAACATTTTGACTGACATATTTTCCATATTTTCTAAGTGAAAATGCACTTCAGTTTCTTTTGTTCTCCAATAGATAGCTGCGAATTCCGAGAAGAATTTATTTATGGCATTAGGATTTAGCACGGTTTGATAGTCGGTTTCCATGACAACCAGAAGCTGTAATGAGGATAAATGATTTTGTGGCGAAATCTCCAGTTCTCTTCACAGTGTATAATGTTTTTTTTTTTTTCAAATACAGGAATGGTATTTATTCACCGGTAAAGTATGATATCGTGCCTAATGATTCTATTTTCTATAAGTTATTCAGCATGTTCTAACCTGTCAATTTTACTTCGACCAGGAAACTGATTCTAATCCCTATCGACGGTTTCTGGGTTGGACCAATACTTTGCGCCTGGGTAGGCTATTTAAAAAAACTCTTGCCCCACGGCGTCCTTCATGCAGCATGTTAAAAATGCAATAATCTTAATAACCTTTCCGTTATTTCATTATTTTGACAAACTGTACATGTATTTGTATTTCACTCAATGTGTGTTAATGATAAACATACCCTCTGATTTTCTTGCTGTAATAAAGACATTGTCTTACATATTATGTGTCATATGATACGACTGTTCCTTCCTGACACAGACTGAGCGGATTCTTTCTTAATGAGAAAGAAAGATTCTAAGTTTGACAAAGAGAGAGAATAAGCCTATAAGGGAATTCCAAACCGACTTCATTTATTGTGTCGGGTCGACTTAAATTGGATGGGAACAAAGTGACTTAATGCAAACTTGATGGAAAACAATATGATAGCAATTGCATTCAAGTGAAATACATGCAAGGTAGTGTACAAACTACAAAGTATGCAAGGTAGTGTACAAGCTACAAAGTCTTGAGTTGTGAATAACGTTTTAAATTATGTGTGCCATGTTTCATATTGAATAGCAAAGTACAAAATTCAGAACATGAAAATATTTTCGTATTTTAATGAAGACGACATTAGATTGCATAAGATGTTATGCAATGCGAATAAAGTACTGAAATGATAATAGACAATTCCACAGTGAAGTCATTTTGAATGAAAACCTAGAATTATATTTATATAACAAACCGTGAATAGCTCGTTCATCCGTATATAAATACATAAATAAAATAACTGAAACACAATAATGTTGTTGCTGTCGAGATAATGTCAGTACACAATAAAATAAAAAAGCGATTTTCTGAGATTAAGTTGTAAAATTAAATAATTGGTTTCCGCGAGTTTCGAGATACCGAGAGGACAGTCAAACCTGTCTAAAGCGGTCAGTCAAGGGAAAGAAGAATATGCATAACAGAGATGGTCGCTAAGTAAAGGTTAAACATATAACAGAATGCTAGTTTGGTAACATTAAAATTGATCGCTAAAGACAGGTTCAATTGTATTCTTATCATCTACTGTAATCTCAAACATTATAAACCTTACCCCGAGAAAGACCCGTGCTCGGGATATCGCAACTTTGAAAATCGCGAGATCTTCCACATTTAAGCTTCTCCTTTAACATAAAATAACTGCTCGCAACCTGTGGCTGCCTCAGCCGCATGTTCAATGTTGAATAAATATTGACCTTTCCAAAAATATCACTCTTCTTCCGAACTATACCAGCCCACACAAATGATAAAAACGGATCACTGGCGCAGGTAAATAGTTCAAAGAGTGGATTCAGAAAGGTATTTGTTCTTGTGCCATACGAATAATTTCAGGAAAAACGAACTTGAACTGTGTTTAACAGGGAGACTTAGAAATACTTATGGCGGTAAAGTATAATATTGAAATGCTATGATTTTCAAGACTGGGGACAATCCTGAATGATTATTTAAAGTACGATTTTACGGTGACAAAGCAGAGTCGATGATGATGCTGTTGATGATACAGATTTAGGGAAAACATTACAAGCGAAATAAGAAAAAAAAATATTTTCGTCTATAACCTCGCTATAACATATCTTTCCACGACCATTCATGGAATGTACACTATATTAAATAGTTCGCATGTATTCCTTACATAAAATCAATAGCCTTGTAAAAACAACTCCCATCGCATCCATCTACGTCTAGCATCAGTCTCACGAAACTCTGAGGGACGTTGCAGTATCGCTCACGTGCGCACGTGCAGCAGGGTTTGGTGTTAAAATAAATGATCAGTTTTCGACAAGTTTCGTCTGCCTGCAAAGGGACGGGCTGCCGTAATAGTTTCCAATTTGCGATTTTTATCTAATTATCTTCACTGACGTTTGCCTCTGCTCATTCAACTTTAATGTGTTGGTTTTCTGCACAATATAAAAGTCTTAAATCCTAACAACTTTGATCACAGAATGGAAGAGACTTTGGTATCGGTATTGTGTCTTTTTACGTTCTACGTCACTGATTCTAAGAATTATATACGATTTAATTACCAACACCTGAAAGGTTAATTTATGTCGCAGGTGTCATTAATTGCATTATAGCAACAACATTTTGACAGGTGCAAACCAGTAATACGAGTAGGAAAACAAGGATATGAAAGAGATAAATGTTTAGATTAAAAAAAAGTCCTTCTGCAGAAATGAAAGGTTCTCGACAAGAGTTTTTTCGAAAGAAGGATTTTTTTTTAGAAAAAACAGTCTCTCACCTTGCTTATCAAAAGTTGTCTAGAGTGTAATAAAGACCTTAAGGAATTATATATTGTATGAAACCCCCCTTTTCCACGCATGCGTGACAGGTAAATACTGAACTCAGTTTCATTCAAGTTGAAACTTGTTTTCTATGTGACGACATACAGCATATCATCAACATCAAAACATAAAAAAGACTGGAAATGAAATAAACAATTATTTAAAAAAGTAAGGTATCGATCGGCTTGAATTTGAATTATGACAGAAAGGAGAAAAGAACTTATTTTCAGGGGCAGATAACTCAAAAAGTAGGATGGAGACCCCCATTTTCCCCCATAAATTTGTTTCTAGTTTGATTCTCTATGATCATGCAAAGTTTAGGCAAATTCTTTGCTCTAGTTTAAATTTTCCTTCTATTTATTTATGGTGAAAACTGAAGGAATTGTCTTTAACTGAAGTTTTTCAATATTTTGTTTAGAGTGAAATGATAGCACTGGACACTGAAATAACAAGACTGCTATCTATTCTCATTGCTTTTAACTGATGGCCAAATTAGCAGACATAAATAGATATGTGTCCACTCATTCAATATAAATACCACCAAAAATATGTTAGATACACCTGTAATGGTTTTTGTATTAGACCCAATAACCATATCCCCCACCAAGTTCAGTTGATACTGCAGATAATGATTCGCCATTTAATTAGATACTATTTTTTTTCTGATGATGTGACCTCCCAACCACATAGATTAAAATGCCCTTTACAAATTGGTATAAAGTTATCTCAGGTGTGTGCTCTCTTTTGTATCTCAGTTTTATCTCAGGTGTGTGGTCTTTTTATGATTCTCATGTCTTTTAATATACCTTATGATATTTTTTTTATATAATTGATCTTACAAATAATTCCAATGAAAGGGAAAATTAATTTTCAAAGATAAACCTTGAAGAATACAAATTAATTAATAATGCACCATAAGTTCTTAAAAGGAAGTGAGACAAAGGCAGTAAAAAAAGTGTTCGTTATGTACATTTCAAAATTTCCTCTTGTGATGTGGAAATATTGGACGCAAAATCGAAGCGCAAAATAAGAAGTGCCAATACAAGTCTTGTAATGCCAGGGATAGTACGAGAAGTAGGGGAAAAGCACGTAATCCGCGTCCTGTATGTCCTCCAAGGCGTTACCTTCACCTTATATGGCGGTAAATGGAATTAATTGGTCTACAGACGCACAAGGTCAATGCCGTTTCGTGTGCGACGGAATTTGTCTCCGCCTACAGACTCCAAAAGCTGAAGAGCTAGAGCTCTACCATAACCGTGTTATTGGAAACACATAAATATAAGAGAGCAGGTTCCGAGGAAATCTGCATCTCGTACAATGGCAAGCCTATGAGTCATGAACGCCAAGGGAAGTAGAGAAAATGTACATGCAAAACAAAAAACAACAACAAAACATTTAAGTAATGAAAGAATGAGGAGAAAAAAGGGGGGAAGACGTTTGATGATGAAGTGAGGAAAAGGACGCGGAAGAGGAAACAGAAGACGATAGAAGGAGGGAAAAAAGAAAGGAGGTGGAAGAACAATTAAACATAAAGCACACAATATAAGTTTTTCTTCACCGAAATGATAAAGAAGTTGAGGATACGTTACATCGGCCGAAATGCCTATATGCTGATAGCAACTGTATTTGTTGTGCAAAGTTGCTGGTTCGATATTCAACAACGTAAGTCGTTACATACGTCACCAGTTTTTCTCTGGTTAGGCAGACAAACTATGAGCAATGACAATGATTCAACTGTTATTTTCGTCGTTTCAAAGACCTTAGACTAAATTTCTTGCCAACATAGCTTGAAAGTATCTCCAGAAAAGGAGGTAGTATGTATAGATAACTTCATGCGATGAGCAACAAAATACGTATAAACTTACGTCAAAAGTATATATTTGGTATAGTTTTAGATGAGAATATATCGTCTGCAATATTTATGGCATTTTTCGCGGGAGCACGCTATGACGCAAAGAGCACAAATAGGGACTTGAATTCTACATAATTGTCGGTTCAGTGTTTAACGAAATAGGTCTGAAAGATGTTTACAATTAAAACAAATCTTTATCAAAACATTTTATAGTTTTCAGTCAATGACGTTATTCACCCTAATGCTGTTCAAAACGTACAATCGACCCCAGTGGGCGTGTTGATAGAACTTTGACCTGTAACCTGGGGGTAATGGGTTCGAAACGTGGTCGTGACATATCAACATATTTCATTGCATGTGTTTATTGTATTTTCAACATATTTAAATGCAAATATGCACAACTTCTAGCAAAATATGTTATTTGTCTAGACAGTTCAAGTACGTTCTTCAATTAAAAGTAAATGAATGCAAAAAAGCCATTGACGATTAATTCTATGCATTGAAAGCTAACATAAAGCGTACTGCATATCTATAGAAAAAGCATGACATAAAGGTTAAATTACAATATCAAATCTATAGACAGAGATATAATAAAATGTCACTGATTTGTTTTTATACGACTCGATATGACGCAATGGTCGAGTTTATGTGAAGGTTGCTGAATGTTATTTCTGAATGTATAATTTACATCAGTATATATATAAAACATTTCTCGCTTCGCAACAGAGACTTTCGTACTTTAACAGGATTTTCTAGTCAGTCAAATGATATGTTTATACATTCCTTAAGCTTACACTATTGCAATTATGTTGAAATGACAGGTACTCTGTTATTTCGCGAACGATTCAAAGGTAGGCAGTTCAAACTGGTTTATTATACGTCGATTGGGAAACAAGTTTTTATTACTTATTTTAATCTCTAGCCTGGGAAGGTCATGTAAAATCCTTGTCCCAACGGAATTCGAACCCACAACCTTTGGATCCGTAGTTAGGTATTTAACCACTAGGCCACGGCGCCATAACAGGTGGTTATTGTGACCTCCGTGATGTGACTTATTACTACAGAGACCCTCATCGCCTGATATACAGGGTACTAGTACTAGGGGTTCCGAGCGACCAGACCGAAACTCGAACCGACTTCTTTGAAGGACTCAATGATAGTAAGTCAACAAGCGTAACCAATCGGTCACGGGGTAAATATTCTGATGTTTTATAATATTAACTTTTTTCTATTAAAGCACAGAGAGATGACCTTCAAGAAATGTCATTATGACCTCAATTAACTACGCTCCTATACAGCATGCTCTATATACATGGCGTCAAGTAAATCACAGTCGTTGGCAATAATTAACTTATCCCTTGTAAGTCACTTTAATCAAGGAGCAATCTTTAATCTGTGTTACTTCCCAAAGTCACATTACTAACAGAAAAATGGTAACAAAAACGTGTAACAATTACTATTATTCCAAACACCCATGCCGTCATATCCCGATCTGTTAACTATTATTTTAATATTTTATTGCCCCTCGTAAATTAATGCCCACAAAGAGTTATTGGACATTGATTGTTCTCTAAGTCTTAAGTACAAAACATCTGTAGTGCAAGGTGAAGAATTATAACGATGGTCCAGGCTACAACGCTTAGACTTTGAGAATTAGTGTTTTTCACATTAGTATCCATGATTTCATGTCCAAGATAGCTTTAACTAACCACGTTCGCCAGATAAATCTCTGGTTCTTTTGGGACTTTTCGATGAATCAAGAATGCCGAAAATGAAATTCATAATAACATATATCAGCTATGTGTATCAATATATATACTTATATTTTCATTGAAATGATGTTTTTTCGGTGAGAGTTCTAACAAAAATTTATCATCAAAATTTCCATGTTTCAAGGCTAGTTCCAGGTCAAGTTGGCTCGTTGTCGCGGTAACAAGACAGGGGTCGAATTACACCAACAATTCTTAGTGCTAAGTAATACTTAAATACTTTAGGTCGAATTTCGTCATTCTTGTTTCTTTAATAATAATACATAGATACATCATTTATTTACAAATATAGTTAGATATTAAGGTAATAATTGGTTTCAAGTTAACCATGAAGTTGAATACAATTTCATAAAATTGTAATGGTGAAATGTGTGTCAGCCTAGTTTAAGAACTTAAATTTTACTTAGCGCTAAGTATTGTTGTTGGAATTCGAGCAGGGTGTGGTACTCTTTGCCTTCTTTTTAATATCACAATGAGGAAGTATCCTCTCTATCTCGTGTGGACAAAGTCAATAAAATGACAAAAATTCTGTCTGGAAACAAACAATAAATATTGAAGTTTAAGAGAGCAACCTACTGATAGCTTTGATTGATTTTCTTTCCCATTGTAGTTGTAAAAAGCTTTGACCTTTTGATCCAGGAGTGTAATGACAAAGTCAATACGGAGAGACAATAAACGAGGATAATGTCGAGGGTATGCAAATGACATTGCTCATAATAAAATCTAAAACAACACATTAAAGTGGATAAGATATTAAGATGTAGTAGTTGTGGCAAAGGCGAAAATCATATATTATGATAGAGAGCGTCTGGTGTGTCCACATATTTAGCGCGCGCGCGAGAGAGAGAGACCTTTAGAGACCTGGATAGTAACGAAAGAGAAACAAAATGTCTAGAGACGGAACTGACTGACTGACGCGACTGACTGACCAACTGGATAAATAAATAGAAAATGTCTTCATGACAGCACTAGAGAAAGAAAGAAAGAAAGATACAGAGAGAAAGACTAAGGTACACCATGGCAGAAAAAAAGAAAGAAAAAGAGATACCGGTATAATAACTAAGAGACAGGCAGAGAGAGAGAAAGAGATGCCAATTTTTGTTTGTTTAAATGAACACGTGTTTGTAAGAGCACATAATCTACTATATATTATCAGATACGACATAGACCGACTGTTCATACTCCAAGGTTTATTCAGTCAGGTCAAAAGTATAGAAAACTTAAGGATATTTGGTGTTCACATACATATTTAATCATGGCACAACTTGCCAAGTTTTGGAAGGACAATTCTATCACACAGCTCACACGTGCACTTTACAAAATCAAGGCTTTATTTTTAATCCATTCAGACGTTGACAAGTCACTGTATAATATATCCATGCATCTAACCAGTGATTTGTAATTGCGATTTAATCCTTTATGATCTTATGTAAGGAAATGTTAATAGGAGAAGCTACTTGAGAATAAAAACTAAATGCATAAACATAAATAAAAGAAATAGGTGGCTGCGAACAGAGACTCAGTTGCAAAAGTAAAACTGTAGCATTTTTTTTTTTTTGGGGGGGGGGGGGGTATTTACATTTGTTATTTGATACTTAATGACGATACGCATGTATATGCCATATACAATTTAACATTTTAAGGGGTTTGACATATCGATTGACAGTTTATTTATTTATTTATTTATTTACTTATTTATTTATCAAGAATCCATTGGTGTAAAACATTAAAACATAATATACCTCGAAGAGTTGTCTTCCCTTACTGAATTGGTTCTATTAATGATATCAGTAAAGTTTGGGAACTGTTTAATTTGATGATCAAGAAATCTTTATAGATCCACCAGATGTTTTGTTGGTATGAACGGCCTAAACATACAATTCGAAAGAAATTAGCATTTCCATTACCAGTCCGCGTATTTCTGATAGACGTAGTGCTGCCAACCCTGTGAAAAGTAGTATAGTACGTACCATAACCAAGCCCACGATAAAAAAGTTTTCATTTGAACTTTATGTTTACTTTCATGGTTTTCACGTCCTGTCGACTGTGATTCAGTTATATCACATACTTGTGGCAATTTATTCCTCCCACACTACGATATTGTACCGGAAACAAGAAGCGGTTCCTTAATTCTGATACAACGATCTTGAAATCCGACTGGGATCTTGCTTTTAAAGCGTTTGAAGGAAGCAATCGAAATTATCATAACGACTCGTGGCATAGACAGGGATCGAACCCGAAGTCAAATTTAAATAGTATTACAAATGTATTTGTCAAAATATTCAATGATCAGAAATGGAAAAAATATATGACTTGAGTATTTGAGTTTACCGTCGCTTCGACAGTATTTCAGCCATATTGTGACGTCCAGCTTATTACAGGTGGAGGAAGACCCCGAATGCACGGAGGCATCTGGGTAGAACCACCGACCTACCACAAGCCAGCAGGAAGGCTTCCTCACATGAAAATCCGAATGACCCTGCCGGGATCGAACCCACGCGGTAAGGGGCTGAGTGAGTGTTAAAGTCAGCGACCTTACCCTCTCGGCCACGGAGGCCCCCGAAAAAAATATATATAAGAGGAGGTGGGTGGTAAACTGAGGTCAAGCATGTGATACAATGTGTTGAGAATACCAAAACTGATTGTTTTGAAAAGGTTGGTTGTTACCGCCCACTCAGGGTTCGAGTCCAAGTCTGGTCAACCCAGATGAAGCTTCCCAGATGAAAGGGAGTCTGCCGGTGAGCTCTCTATACTAGAGGCATCCCTCCACATGTTGTTGTAATTTAAATACCACCACCAACAACAACAACAACAGCAACAGGTGGCCGTGAGTGCCGGCAGATTAAATTATAACAAGAGCTGTCAGAGGACAGCACGCTCGACTATTCAAAATGCTTGTTGGTAAATCAAATGAAATCTATTTCAATTCTTGCCCTTCACATACCCTGTACATAATAATAGTCGTAAATGATATACCTTGATAGTCTGATACCCCTTAATATTTTTATGATGTCTAAAATCAATCCCATGCCTAGTTACTGAGACATAAGCACAATAACACTGTGCATGCAAAACTTTAACCAAAATCCAAGTTAGAAAAGGGCCATAATTTGTATAAAATTCAGTCCAAAAGTTATTCTCCTTAGTTTTCTGATGCCCCTGAAGACACTCCTTAACGTTCTAGTCAATTCCACAAGCAATTTCTGAGATATAAGCTGGATAGTAGCTTGAATGCAAAAATTTAACCAAAATTCTAAGTTAAAAGGGGGCCATAATTTTTAATATATTCCATCAAGTGTTATCTTCCTTTATAGTATGATACCCCTAAACATATTAAAGATGTTTCAAATCAATCCCATGCCTGGACTCTGAGATATTAGCATGAAAGTATCTTGCATGCAAAACTGTAACCAAAATTTCTAAGTTAAAAAGGGGCAATCATTTGTAACATATTCCATCAAGAGTTATATTAAAGATGTTTCAAATCAATCCCATGCTGGATACTGAGATATAGCATGAAGTATCTTGCATGCAAAACTTTAACCAACATTTCTAAGTTAAAAAGGGGCCATAATTTGTAATATATTTCATCAAGAGTTAAATACCTTGGTTGTCTGATGCCCCTAAACATACCCAAAAAGTTTCAATTCAATACCATGAATGGTTATTGAGATACAAACAAGATAGTAGCTAGCACGCAAAACTTTAACCAAAATTTCTAAGTTAAAAAGGGGCAATCATTTGTAACATATTCCATCAAGAGTTATCTACCATGAAAGTATATTACCCCTTAACATATAAAAGATGTTTCAAATCAATCGCATGCCTGGATATGAGATATAGGCATGAGAGTATCTTGCATGCAAAACTTTAACCAACATTTCTAAGTTAAAAAGGGGCCATAATTTGTAATATATTTCATCAAGAGTTAAAAACCTTGGTTGTCTGATGCCCCTAAACATACCCAAAAAGTTTCAATTCAATACCATGAATGGTTATTGAGATACAAACAAGATAGTAGCTAGCACGCAAAACTTTAACCAAATTTTCTATTGCATGCAAAACTTTAACCAAAATTTCTAAGTTAAAAAGGGCCCATAATTCATATCAAATTCAGTCAAGAGTTATCTACCTTGGTTGTCTGATGCCCCTGAACATATTTATAAACTTTCAAGTCAATACCATAAATGGTTATTGAGATATAAAGTTGATAGTTACTTGCACGCAAAACTTTAACCAAAAGCTGCAACGCCAACGCCGACGCCAGGGCGACTACAATAGCTCTCATATTCTTCGAATAGTCGAGCTAAAAACAAAGAACGCGCATGCGCATACATTTCCTTTTGTATTGTTATAATTGTTTCTTCATGATTTAGTATATGAAGCATACATAAGACAAAAATCCCAAATAAAATGTACGATTTACAGCCCTAAGCAAGTGTGGCGCTTCACATAATGATCGACGTCAGGGAAATCCTTAAGGAATGTGAGATTGTGAAATTGTTGGCATGCTATCCCGTTCACCCTGGGCAATGACGTTTATTCTTGAAACAATTCTGCAAATTATGTCGTGTTAACTGCTTACGTGGATAACTGATTCCACATTACAGGAAAGAAATGTATCCGACAAAAGTACCGTGACGTAGGGCAGTTTGATGTATGCAAGAATAAATAGAAATGTCGAATACATAAGGGAATACACTGAATGTTATGTGTGATAGCATTTGAGCAATTGTGAGCTTACGTACATTAAAAAACAAATACATAAATAATAAAAAATAATAAAAAAGCGCAATTGAATTAGCCTTTTAATTCAAACGAAAAAAAAAATATAATTAGATAGAAGCTTTAAAAAATCTCAGATTAATGTATGTGTTTTGGAGATAATCATCGCTTGTACAGTTTTTTCAGTCATATGTTTTATTCTAGCTGATACCAGTTAGAAGGACCCGGGTGACGTACAGTAGGTAAACTCTTTCAAAACACAGAAGACACCCGGGAGAACCACAATTGTATCGCACGCCAACAAGACGGCTACCTCGCATGAAAATTCCAAATACTGGACTGGGTCTCGAACCCACCGCAGTGAAGGGCCACGTGATAGCAAAACAGCGAGAAGATCCACGCGTTCAACTATTCAGATGGTTAATGCCGGCATTACACACTTTGTTACCAGGTGAGGTTATATATGCTTTTCTGTACTTGTAAAATAAATACCGTCTTGTTTCACAAACAATGAACTAGTTTTGATAGCTTTCAGGTTATACCGATAGTATTTCAAGCTAAGTAGAGGTTTTATCTATGCATGGCAACCATTATAGTGCTGTCACACTGCAATATTACACCGTGGATATCTGGCACACTAAATATGTTTTAATTATACTTTTAGTTAACCAAAGAAACCACCCTAGCATCGAGCACTCACCTACAAGTATTCAATAGGGCATTGGTGTGTTAAGGCAGAGAATCCGACCAACGGCATATCCCTAACAATGTACCTATGCAACCTAATAGACCACAAGAAGCGGGTTAGGATCAAAGGAATCTTAAAACTACTTCATTAACAAAATTTCTTACATATTTGTGGCAATATGCAGCTATATAAGTTATTATTTCAAAAACCTTTCGTAGTCCAAACAGCGTGTATCAATGCATAATTGTGTTTATGAAACCATATGCCAATTTTTTTATTTCATATGCACATTTCTTCTTGGTTTTAGAGAGGAAAAACACACAAAAAACAACATCGTTTTTCAATGAGGTAGCCCAGTTATCAGGAGACCTCCGTTCGCATAGGTAAGGGGGCCGCCGTGGCCGAGCGGTTACAGTCGTGGACTACAAATCTCTCAGCCCCTCACCGCTGTGGGTTCGAATCCCGGTAGGAACTTCGGATTTTTCATGTGAGGAAGCCTTCCAGCTGGCTTGCGGTAGGTCGGTGGTTCTACCCAGGTACCTCTGTGTACTCGGGGTCTTCCTTCACCTGTAATTAGCTGGATGTCGCTATATGATTGAAATACTATGTACAACAACCGTTCGCATAGGTAAAATGAATGCGAGCATATACCACCATTTCGTTGTTCTGCTTCGGAAAATAACAAAGAATTCTTCTTTGTCAAATAAATAAATAAATAAATAAATAAAATTGCCTGACGGAATTAACCGTAATGACGTGAAGTCCAATAGCTTAAGAACGTGGAAAGAAACAAAACGTCTAAAGTTGAGTAATTTTGGGGAATAAAAAAAAATACCTGACGGAATTTACCAACACACGACTACCAATCTGGCGGGCATCTCTGGACAGATAACATTTCCTGATAACATCGGTGTCAGGGATCATCTTAACAGAGCCCACCATGACGTGTCCTTGGCCTCAAAGTCAGGACAATGTCATAGAATTCCGACAATTGATGTAGTATCCCATGTGAGTAGGCATATTGAATCAGAAGTACGTGGTGTGTGAGGTCCGTGTAACTACATAATTGTTTTCCCAAACAATTAAGTAATCGCTAACCTTTCAAATTTCCCCGACTATGGAAATTGGAAACGTTGTTGATGTTTATTTTTCGTTGTGATTAACACCAAACAGACACTAGTTAAGTCATTTTTAGACTATGTTTACTTGAAACCGATATAGTGCTGCCATACTGTAGTACGTGTATCATGCTGTAAACATGTGGCATGATACTATCTCCTGTTATATTATCCTGACACCGAGCCAACTCCAGTATATACTCGGTGGCAAAAAAAAAGCGTGTTCTCAGATTTGCATAATTTCTATATACAATTTCTTTCAGAATCAAAATATTTCATTTACATCTAGTATCATGGCTTTGTTCATATGTATGTGTTCACATGCTCCAGATAAATTCCATTTAAGTTAATTGCAGTGGAATGTAGGATCTTGCTAAAATAGTACTGTGTTGATCGTTCGGCTTTGAAGAGTCATTGTATTGCGTTGACTTTGCAATGCTGAATGTTAGATATTTGGTAGCAGCTAGAGCTGTATAGTAAGGCTATCCTGACCTAGTTCTATACACAGTGACTTCGTTATAATAAAAGGTCAAATTTGCATTTTTCTTTTAAATTTCATGTTGCCAACATCTTATTTTGCTATAGATATTTGTTTTGGTTGTATAAAATTAGTAGTTTTTTTGCAAAAAAATCATTTTTTTTTTTTATTTTGGAGTCTAAAGTCACTGCGACATTATTTTTCAGACAGATGGTTAGTCATCAACTACAATCACTCAGCGACGGTGACACTCATATACTAAATTCTGACGGTTTATAGCACTCTTGTGAAAACACATATAAAAGCCATTTTTGTAATTGTCCATGAATAGAAATGGTTTAGTTTTGAATGTATCGTATATGTATATGGTTAAAATGCATCTAAAATATTCACCACTCGGCCGCATTTATATATTGTGTTTCATAAAGATAAAACAGTTATCTCTCAAGTTGCTTTTATATAAACCAGGGAATATCATTTAAACAGTAACTGCTGACCGACGTAGCGGTTATATGATTGTTGAAACTTTGTATTTGTAATTTTTTTTTTCTAAACAGTTTTCTCTTGTCGACATGGTGTCTGGCCACTTTGAGGGTCTATAAATGTACCGTAGGAAACACACATATCTGGTCAAACCAAATAAACGTGAAGAGCAAACATTACAAAACTTAAAAGACAACAGCTACATTGCACGTCCATTGCTTGTAAGTAAACAAAAATATTATTATCAATATGACGATGGCTGATGTACTAAATGTGCATCGGGTAAATAAAATAATCGGATGTGCACCATCAGGCCTCTTGAAACATGCGATCTTGGTCATCTGACGTATACGTGACCCAGGTCAGGACATTTCAACATGGACACTTGATAGTTGTCAGTTTTTCGGACACAAACATCTTCAACAAAATGTCTGCTGCGGAAATGTCTTCTCCACAAGCTATTATCTGAGAGAATTATAGGACTATGTCAAACATACGACATTAATAAGGGGACTAGATTTTGTCAGCGTAATGGCTTGATATACGACTTAGAACTGCTTCCGCCGAAAGGGTATGAGGTCACTTTCGGATGATCTTTCCCATTTAAAGTAGTATGTTGCATAAAAGTTTGCTATGGTCGTCTAATCACGTACGAGTTTTATCCAAGTATGGACAAAACCCACGTCCGAGAAATTTACACATTACTCATTTTTACATCGATTAGGAAACAATCAACCAATGACGCGGATTGTGACGTACATGGTCATAATTGTGGAAGGAAATCAGAGAACCATGGGAAAATCTATTTGTCTGGATGGACCATCATCTTGTCCACTTGCGCACGTTAAAGCGAAAAAATTAAGTTGTTTGTTTCCACTAACATCTCGGGGGGAAATCGGAAGGTCGGATATTTTTTTATTTTTTAACTTTTTTCCATTTTTACCTGATCTTTTTAGAGGAATGAGGAAAAGCAGCCAGCGTTTGCAACCGTAATAACCCGGGTGCTACGGAAAGAAAATAGGGTCGGTACATAAAATAGGGTCGGTCGGGTTAGTGGAAACAAGATTTTTTTTATTACACTTAACCAATTGATTCCGTTACGCATTTTTGAGAAAATAAATGTGTATCCAAAATACTAATTAAAACCTTTTTTGTTGAGTTCAGACTTTTTTTTTTCCCGTACAATTTGAGACGACCTTCCAGACATTGTGTCGGTTTTCTTACCCTGTCAGCCAATTTTTGAATTTTCTGGCAGCAACAACAATAACAAATCTGCGTCTGTCTCTAACTTTCTTCGCTTAAGTCGCTTCATAATTGGGATTAAATTGTGTAAAACACGTAAACAAGCTAAGAAACGTGAGAACACATTTAGCCGTAGGACAGTTTATTTGTGTAATTAACGAATAACTGATGTCCTTTATTTTACCAGGATTTACTAACTGAACGCTACGTGACCCGCAGCATTTAGATAGTTTGGCATTTCATCAAAATTTAGACATATTCAACAGAGATATGAAATATTCCGAAATATCATTTTCCCTCGTGACGAAAAGAAAACAAACCCCAAAACATTAACAGGTGAACGAGATTTGAACGAGATCTCGCTGAGACGCATAACAGACAGACGCTTTAAAATATCACTCATAAAAGAGATCTGCGATCTAATGAGAAACATACATATTTGGTTTAATCGTTAATAAATGAAAGAGAAGGTTTAGTGTATTAAAACTGACATGAACAATTTTACATATTCCATGTTATTTCGCGGTCACAAGATCTTACACGTAAACTAACGAGAACTTCTCGTGATTTGCTCTTCACATATATTTGAGTTGCGGATTTCTGTTAGGTTACTAAGTCTTTTCTAATTATTTTTCTTAGTTCAAATTTATCGACTGGCAATCAACTTTATTCTGGCTTGCGGTAGGTCAGTTGTCCTATCAAGGTACCTCTACGCAGAAGAGTTCGACATTGAATTAGCTGGACTAATATACATGTACTGTCACAGCGAACGACGACATACAATATGGATCGCAAATTGTATGTTCGAAATGACAAAGACTTTGACATTTCTCATTTTTTAAAATGCTGCAAACTATTTTCGAATAAAGATAGAAATTCAATCAAATAATAATTGAAAGAAAAATACATAAAAGATAGATAAAGGGAGTGAACTCAGAATGAATCGAGAAAATATTAACCTTGTAGAAAAAGTTGAGAAGTTTTTGGCCCGATTGTGCATTAGATGTACCTTTGGCATGTCAGCTCATTGTGATTTACATTATCCATCACACGGTTGTTACCAGCTAGTCTTTAATTTTTGCACTTCTCATAGTTCCAGGTTCTAATATATTCCCCAATCTGGACCGGAACTAGTTTTTGAGGACCAAAAATGCAAGCTGTCATATCAATTATGGGGAGATGGCATATCACATGACTACTGTCTATATTTTGCTGGCATTTAGGATGTCTTATCTCTCTGATTTTTCCCCTTTTTTTAGCTATAATAAGAATGGTACAGAACATGAGTACATTGACAAACAGAAATAACGAGGCTGGTTGGATGATTGACGGGAAAGACTCATTAACAATAAGTCAGTCAGCTGGATATTTCGTCGTCTCAACGAGACAGGTCCTGTCATGCTGCTCATTGCGACATAACGCTACAGACAAGTGGCATGAAACCACACACACATAACTACGATATATATCATCTCTTACCAGACCCAGTACCTGTCTCAAAGGATAAGGACACTTTCAAAAATTACCTGGTAACCAAGGACGGCGTAGTACAAGGACATAGTGATTGACCTACTTTCTCGACCAATGAAAATTCCGGGACACTTTGTACAAAGTGATTGACCTACTTTCTCGACCATTGAAAACTTATTTAAAGAGAAATCATTCTAAACCTGAAGAAAATATAGGATTGCACTAACACATGTAAATAGTAGAAAATAAAAAAAAATAAAAGAGGAAAGGAAAGGATTTTAATCATTTAATCTCTCTCTCTATATATATATTAAAAAATCAACAACATAAAAAATGCATTTTTTCTTCATTTTTGACCTCATCATATACTTATGATATCTTATATCTGGTTGGGATACTGCATCGATGGTTGAGCTGTCGCCCTCATTTAGGTCAATAATACTGGCTATGATTGACAGGTCATTGTAGCTGATGAGTTGTTGTGAATCGGCGTAACTGACCGAGGTCACAGGTGAAACTGACCGATATATTAAGCCTATTATAAATAGCTTCCAGGAATAGTTACTCTGTATCTGAATATATCTTACATAGAGACCGGTTCAACGCTATGTAACTGAGAAATTTAGTATTGATTTGAATACCGGTACATAGCGATATATACTGGATAACATAATGTAATTGAGTAATTTTGATTTCTTGAGGTGTTTGTTAAATCGCGTGTTTGTTTAATACGTCACCATGGAAACGGAAGCTGTCTGAGAACTTCTGGAATGTCAAGAACAACTATGATGTAAATGCTGATTGTGTATTTATTGGAGTCATGATAAAAACTTTAAAGATGAAATCAAATAAAGTATTATCATATTTAATACTTAACACAGAATAAAACAATTTATTTGCTTTGAATTAAGATCTAATAGATAAACATTATATACATATAACCAAAATTAATTGAGGCAGTGTAAAAACCAAAATATTATAGTATCGTTTGTATCGTATCGATATACCCCTCAGTCTACAGTGTAGACTCTACACATATGTAAATTAACATACACGCAAGTTTTCATTGCCCTTTTTAACTCCATGATGGTCATCCTTTATCACGCACCACTGACAAGAACAAAAAATGTGGGGTCAAGGAAAATATTGGTGCCTAGTCAGTGTGTTAAGGTCGTAAATTGAATAAAAGTATTCAGGCATTCAAAAGGAATACATTTTGAGACACTAAAAGCTCAAAGTTAGACTAGCCACCAGTCTTGAAATTAAATTATCCTAAGGTTTATGCCCAATATCCAAGCAGAGTTGTCGTTCGTTCCTCACATAACATTTCTGCAATGGGCTCAATGACAAGAATCTTGTCAAAACAGAAAACACTCATTTAACGCGGATTTAAGTGTATTTTACGGATCAAAAGTATAGAAACATAGAATAAATACTTTTTGAATCACCATAAAATGTGTGAAATATATTAATTTCAGTTGTTATTATCAGAACTATTGTCTGCCTTATTTTGCCGATGGGAACAATTCGCAAACGCTCGTCTGCAAATGTAAATATTTACAGATTCAGCCGGATATCGTAATTAAAAGCCAACTTTTTATTTTCATGATTTGTAATTATAATGACCATTTCGATCAGGATCAGTGGTGCCTTTTAATTATATTTCACAGTTAAAAGAGCCTATCTTGTCTCCTTCAAATTAAATATTTGAACAACGGTTTGGGTGACGTCATATATTTGGAACTATTTATGTAATTTAAGCCGATGTGTAAGAGAGTAGTTTATGCCCTGTAATTCACTTCCGGTTAAGGTATATGCCCCATAATAACCATCAGAGCAATGCAAATAACTTCACAATATATGCTTTAAAAATATTAAACCATGGAAATCTCACAGGCAAATTGACATGTGACAGAAATTCTTTTATTACCTCCCCTTTATAATTTTGTTGTCATGAGTTATCTCCCCTGAAAACTACAAAAAGTGATTTTCTCCATTTTCTACAGTAAAATTTAGATGTATTTATGAAATTTGTATCAGAATCATATAATGCATCTTTCTACCGTGAGTTTTCCCCGAAAACCAAACTCAGTTTTTTATATTCACAAAAATTGTATATTTCCCATAGACTTCAATGTTAACTTAAATACAGATTATCTCCCCTACATCTAATAAAACCTGGAAAAAACTCTCGGTGAAATATTTTTATTTTTGGATGCCTTCAAAGTGACAAAGTTTCATAGAAATATTTTTATCCAGTGGCAAGATATGGAATATGGGTCATTGGGGGTGTTATACCTTAATTTAAATTGATTCACTGCAGAAACCTTATCCAAGTTAGACGTCATCCAAAATTTGTGGCCAATCAAAAGCTCTGAAACCTCAAATTTATCAGTAATATACTGAAATTTATTTTCAGAGCTTTATAGTGCCGGCTTTAAGGTAACGCCTATTGTACAAAATAGATCGATCTAGTTGAAAAAACAACAACAAGTGTTTCACAAAGTAAGGTGACTTCTGAGTCGGTTAGAATCTATGTTTCATAGGATACCTTGGTTATCTTGGAAGAGGTAAAGTGGTCCCAGATGTAGCGGAACCATTGCAGGGACTTTACCTTAACAAATGCTATCCGTCTTAGAAGTCTCGAGACAATAGAAAGCTAAGTTAGCTTCACTCGCTTCGGTTTTCTTGCCATCCGAAACCTGTTCTCTCTCTCTCTCTCTCTCTCTCTCTCTCTCTCTAAATGCTGGCATCATATACGAAGAATGGCCCATGTCACAGACTGAACAAATAGCTTTCTGTTATGGCATACTTCATAATCAGTGGCAAGGCTATTTCAAAGCTATTACATTACAAACACCTTGTTGTTGACTCATACATTTGTAAAATTAGATTTTATTTTTAGGCTTTAGAATGCATGTTTGTTCTTTTGTCACATAAAATGTCATTCCAAATTTCTGATAAAAATAAATTATAAATGGTAAATGTGTTTCTATTAAGTGCCTAGAATGATGTTTTTCTGATAGCAAATCTGCGTTTATCTCTGTACATTATGGGAAAATGGCGATACTTTAAATCAATGTGACGCCCTTGTTGTTATAGCGTTTGTCAGTGCATATCAAATTATCTCCCTTTGGATCATCTCGATTCGCTTCTATCCCGAGATTGCCGGAGTTGGTCGAGTAGTTACGGAAATGTTCGCTGCTTTGATGGAACACCTATCTTCAACTTTTCTCCCCGTTGATTATCAATAAAATTAAATGGGTTGAAATTGATTTTGGACTACATTATTAAATCACTTTCAAAGTGTATGTGGGAAAAAAGAAATATACACAGTTGGATAATTTTTCTCCAAATAATATACGAGTATACGTATATACCTTAGCATGTCACATTGATCATGCAATACTCACTTTGTATACCAAACGTAATACATGTATTTTTAAGAATATCTAATTTGAATTAACGAGGGTCTAGTTGCACACTTCCATCTTCAACCCGAAAATTTGGTCACATACCACTAGTATTATATATAATAATATATGATCCACCTTTCATGCCAGACCTCCTTGTTTTCAACTGGGTATATGGTCAAAACCATTGCATATGGCACCTGTTTATCGTCGTTAACTTTTATTTTCAGCTGACAAAATGTCAAGATGAACAATGTATAAACAGCCTTCTATTAAATCCCGCTATCTTTTTAAAAACAACAACAACAAACACATGCCTCTGTATCAAATAGTGGTCATTCATTTGAGTGTTCAACAAATCTTATGTAATCCTCATGGATAATTGCAAAGAGAAAATGCTACAACAAGATTGATTAAATATTATCAATACATGTATTCACGGTACACCTTGCCAGTACAACGGATAAGTTTCAAGATATGGAGGCTATTCGTTGCCAAAAATCCAGCCTTGTAATCATGACATTTTATATTTCGGTTCAACTATACAGTTTTGTAAAAGTATAAACGTTTATTCGAGAGGTACATATTGTGCTCGTATTGTGCGTTTTGATTATCTCGATTTAACTAGTAACGTTTTTACATCTAGAATGTAATTTGGTAACATGCAGCTAAGATAAAATGCAAATAATATTTATAATTTTTCAAACTCAAATTTACGAAATGTACAACGACATACACGACACGTTTTACGCCGTACATCACGACATTCGAGAATGGAGCCGCATCAGATAACACTCTCAGGTTTACAACTGCATACTTGACTTTTACATTTCTACGCGATTAACATTTGTAGACGATTTTGCAACTCCCATATATGGCAGTATCACGGAAATAGGCGAAGATTTAAAGGCGGAGCCAAATTTCACGAGCGGAAAATAAAGAGAGGTAACTCTTACACCATGATAAATCGGTAAGTACAGAAAGATTTCGTATTTTCCTAAGTCTGAAAATGATACTTTGTAGATACAATAATTTTATATACATCAATTGTTAATCATTATACTTACCTTTGGACTCTTTTAATATATACATGGTAAAATGAAAACGAAAAAAAATATGGTTGAAAAAATGTTATGTAGATCTATGAAAGGGAAGTTGCTATGTACAGACATTTAAATTTTTTTTAATTTTACTAACGTTATAAGTGAATATTAAGAAAGAAAGCTTTACATTAAATTTTTTTAATTTTTTTTTTTTTGTTATTGGAAATAGTAAAGTAGCAACTTAACTGAACCTTAAATATCAATTTGACTTATTCCTTCTATAAATATATTTGTTTTGCATAAAAAATCTTGATTTATAGTCAAGCAGTAATTTTTACTGTCTGGAAAAAAAACCCATTAAGAGTTGGGTTTTTTTTTTTAAAAAAAAATTATATAACAAACACAGAATTCAATATAATATTGGAAGTCAGACACTTTTTTTTTTTGCATTTAAAACATTAATATACTAGGTGACAAGCAAAGGGTCAATCTCTATTAAAGCAGGAGATATCTTGTATCTTTATAGAACATCTCCTGACTAAAGACATAATGAATACTTCAACTTGAACTTTATACTGCCAATAGTCAATATTGACTACTTAAGGCACCTTAATTTTGGATGTGTTCTTGAATTGTTATTAAAATAAATTGAGTCCGGTACACCTCAGCTCTGTTTGTGAAAATTATGCATTGTTTTTCTGAAAATTGTGAATAAAAAAATCGACTTTTTTTTATGAAAGTGGCATTGAGCGCGAATTCACAACACCAGTAATGGCAGTGGCTAGATATTATATTTTGAAAAAAGCTCAATTGTGGTGAAGTGGGTTCTCATATCATGTGGCTTTGGTGGTTCGACTAAAAAAACATCAAAGTTAAAATCCTGGCCAGGGATATAAAAATCTAAATATAAATTTACGCCATGCTGTGCTTATATTGGTGGCTTTACAATGTAGGTAGGGTACGTTTCAAAAACTAATCTTTTTTATATCTTCTGATGTTGATTCAATACCTGCATACAATGGCACTCGTGCAACTGAAACACATGATGCTTAGTAAATAATTGTGATACTGTTTAATTCTCATAATGCATTTACCTTGAATGTGTAGACCTACTTCCCTTATTCGAACATGGGAGATAACTGCGTGGAGATTTGCCAGTCGCTGTCGGAAAATACCAAAAGTGAGCGGACAATTACGTTTATTTATGATGATGTAGTGGGCGGGGAAATGGGCGGAGCTTATTTATCAACATTGCAAACGTGTAAACCTGGATTAAGCTGAGCCGAATCATGATGGTCGGACAATGTAAAGTTGCGAGCGTTAAAGTAAGAAAGCGTTTTGTAGTTTATCAAAATGCATTTTGTTGAAATACATATTTACAATGTTGCATCGGCAAATTCAGTCCAAGAATGTATCTCTGGAGCTTAAATACTAAGAAATTCAAACGAATTGTGTATTTTGTCGGAAAATAAACTGTTCAACTCAGATCAACAAGGCTGGATTTTTGGCAACGAATAGCCTCCATATCAAGAGGCAATTAAACTTGTATATCAATGCGCTTAAATTTGGTTTCACCTAGTCAGGTAAAGCCTTCTAATCCACTGTAAACCCCTGATCAAACAAAGCGAAATATTTTTCCAGCGTATACAGACTAGGCGACCCGAACTTCTGGCTTAACCCGATGAGTACAATACATCGGTGAATATAAGTGCGTACTGACCAGGTCACTTATGCAATGGAGTAGCGTAACAGTGGTCACTTGATCGGTACAAACTGGCCAGGCTATATTGACGATCGATCCGTGGAAGACGATTAAACTGTTTGCAGTAAGGTCGTAAATTAAACGTCATGAAGTGAGCGTATTGTACTTAAATCCCGTATTGGCGGGCTTTCGTGTTGATCTCAAGCGATCAGTCGTTGATGTTGGATATATCATTGACTACAATGGATCAAATTGATGCATATTATTGATGTCATTAAGCTGTCATCTGAGCGCAGTCAAGCGCTTACATAGAGTAACGATTTAACCACACCAAAAGTACAACCGTGGTTTATCTATCGTCCTGTTTCTGTTTTATTATACTATGTATTATAATTATTTTATTGAACAATAACATAATAATAATATGTTACAGGGACATGTTTCCACGCATGAGCGCTACCAGGTCAGTATGTCAGTCTATCATCTAAGTAACATCTATCATCTGACATTGAACTTAGCTTTATGTTTTTGTTTATTTATTTATTTATTTATTTATTTTAAATTTATGGTGATATATACATGTATAGTACACTTTCGAATGAACAAAAATAAACAGACACTCAAACAGACAGAAAGAGAGCACATAAGAATATACAAACATACATATACATACATGGTTGGTTGGTTGGTTGCTAGATAGATAGATTAGATAGATAGATAGATAGATAGATAGATAGATAGATAGATAGATAGATAGATTAGATAGATAGATAGATAGATAGATAGATAGATAGATAGATAGATAGATAGATAGATGTACATAAAAAAATAATAATAATTAATAATAAATAATAATTTGAAAACATGCATAAATTTAATATATATATATATATATATATATATATATATATATATATATATATATATATATAATAAAATCAATACATGCATATTTACGTGTGAGGAATATACTGAGTGGTGTGTCCTTAACATCGACAACTGATTGGTTTATCCATTTAAATGAAATGCAACAAATATCTACAATGTATATATAATTTATGAATGTTGATCTCGACATGTATTTAGACTGAGTGATTCCTTTTCTGCTCATGCATGACTAGCATAGTGTAGTGATGCTTAATGTTTTCTTTATGCACATCTAATTATATTCATCGACTTTAACGATCAATGAAACACAACATAAACTTTATCAATGTATGAATATAACGTACTTTGTAGTATCAATCAAAACAAAGTATCTCCTGAAAAAAGCAAATTAAATTAGAAAATTAGATAAACATTATACATGTATTTGTAAACATATATTTGAAACAAAAAATGACCTTGACGTTGTCACATATGCATGTGTGTGAATTAAAATAAATCTAGGCAGTGATAATTGTTTGTTGTAGTTTGATTTTGTTTGTTTTTTACTTGTAGAAGAACGTAAGTTTGACCTATATATTACATATAAGAAATACCAGCATGAAAAAATGTTCACAAACCTGAATATATGTAGCTTATATATCTACAGATATATCAAAAGTGAATCAAACACCGTTAGATGAAATCATATATCGATAGGTATACATATTTGCTTAGTAGTAGTATAGAAACCGTGCATATGTTCAGTGTAATTCAGCTTTCGTTGAAAAGTTCAGCATACATACATGCTGACCTCGCTCTCGTGTACTTCTGGGTAGCAGACGGTTTATTTAGTAGATCTATTCACACAGCATAAACATGTGTACAGCTGTTCTTGCGTGAATGACCTTCATATTCATTCACATCAGCATGAAAGAAATAACCTAAATTGTTTGGTGAATATGTAGTAAAAATCATTATTGAAGCCGGAGGTCGTAAAAATTAATAGTAAAATGTATCGTAAAAATCAATACATGCATATATACATGTGAGGAATATACTGAGGGGTGTGTCCTTAACATCGACAACTGATTGGTTTATCCATTTAAATGAAATGCAACAAATACCTACAAATGCCATGATACAGGGCATTTCCCGCGTGACCTTTACACGTGGGGTAACCCTGACCTTTGTCCGAAATTGATATCTTAAACTCTACATTTTATACACTGAATTAACATGCTGCATGCTTTCATTGAATATAAAAAAATATATTTTATGACCTACCGTGTTTGGCATGATTGCGTCCGCTGTTACAGTGGAGTTTTAAGAATCACCTTAAAAGTCCTTGGTTTCAATGTTTATAAACCTTGCTCTTATTCCAAGTGTACAGTTCAGTAGAGTAGTAGCAGCTAAAATTAGGTTGAACTGCAGTCTCGAGGTCGCGCCTAAGCACAGGTCTGATTGGTCGATTTGTTCAGCAGGTAAACGCCACTAAAAATAGTATAACGCTTTGATTATAAACAATTAATGTAAGACGGTTAAAACAAACGTACAGATAAGAAATATATTGTTGATTGCCTAATATGCAACCCGAACAAAACAAAACAAAGACAATAATACCATATAAATACACAAATAAAAAATGAGAAATAAATAAACAACAACAGTAATTACTTAGTTTTTCGATACGAATAATTAGAAAATAATATAAAAATATTTAAATAATATGCGTAAAGACAAAGGCGTTAACTATGTGGTAGGGGCAGTGACATTGCATTGTTATTACCCCCCCCCCCCCCCCCGCAGAAATTACTCCCCTTGATAAGTACTTAAATAAGAATAGAAATAAGATTAAAAAAAAAGGTTATTCTTAAACAAAGTTGAGAGTCATTTGAGTATATGGAAACATATTTTCCTCATCTAGGCATCTATTCAATTATTTTCAATGCGATTACACTATTGCAAACAAAACTGTATAAAAAACCGAAAGATATAATCATTATTAAAAATAAAATAGACTTTTTACATTGCTCAACAAACATTGATAAAATATAATGTTAGATACCTGTTTGTATTTCTGTTTTTTTTTCTCGATCCTCATAAGGTACTATATACGCCATGCCTTCGGTGAATGAAAGCAGTCTTGTCGAAATGACCCCTCATTCTTATTATTGGATTTAAGAAATTATAATAAACATAACTATTTAGGTACAACATCTCCCCCCAACGAAATCCGCGAAATATATTGCTCGTGCATCAACATAGCAAATGTGACGTCATTTTACCGCCAAAAAATAAACACATCTACGTCAAGTTTAGCAAGTCTAAACTTGATCGACATAGGATAAATATCAAAGCTTATCGAAGCAAACAATTGATGTAGAGATTAAAATTTGAAAATATAAGGTAAATATCTAAAAGATAATTCAATCGTTAGCATATTTGTAGAGTCTATTAAAATATATAATTCGATGTTGCAATACATCTATTCTTACAATGTTTTTTTTAAATCGCACTAAATGTAAATGAAAGCTACCTAATGGCAGTTGAAAGCAATAAAAAAATGGAGTAACCTACATATGAATGAAATATCACCGACTGATTTTTAAATTTGAATGAGTAATGTTGTGTGTCTCTACTACGGAAGCAGGAAAAATCAAACTCTTTACATTCGCCGTGATGGGATAGGCTTATAAGATTTACTTCCTTAACATTTATGTAGTACGAATGTGCATAGTTCTGCATGTAGTGAAACAACTGAATTTTTTTTATCAGAAGTATGAGTGTGCATAGTTCTGACAGGGTTAAACCATACCAATACAGCGCACAACGAAATAAGCTGTGATAGTGATATAAAGTCACTGCTGCAATTGACCTAAATACCTAAATTCCTAAAAACAACTGACTGCATTCTATGCATCCTTGCGCCGATGTTGGTTCGAGTCCCGGTCAGGTTACTAGATTCTCTCATATCAAGAAGTCTTTTAATATCGGAAATCAAACCTGGGTGTCCGTAATATTCTGCTGATTTACAGTCGCGGCGACTGTAACTCAAAAGCAACAGATGTGGATTTTGATGAAAGAAACTGACAGACCTTCTCAGTTAATATTTTGAAAAACCTGGTTGTGACTGGTTTCGAACAGGAACCTCTAGATTACTAACTTGATTTTTAAGTCCTTCCGACGGAATTTCAGCCTTTGTGACTTTATCTACGCGATATAATATACATATGGCATGATAATGCAACAAAGTCAGATTCCCCTGACAACGGGCCGACGGGTCCTGGAACTCCCTTATATGCTAAATGCCGAGCATACCACTATAAAAGACTGTGGTATCCCTCGGATGGGATCGAACCCACGACATCTCGGATACATGACGGATGCCATCGTTGTTTTTATATATATATATAATTTTGATTAATATCGCATTCATACATTTACTTTTGATTAAACTTTCTTAAAGGCATCTGCTTTTAAATATTTTCTATCTAAACATTTATACATCCATTAGTGCTAAAATTATCACCAAGTCAAGTTCAAAAACTCTAACAGAACAGTAAGAAAATGAATGCACAAGTTACTTCCCTTGTTTAGTCACTAGGATATGTTATAAATTTGTAGTTTACATTCTGTAATATTTTTCTTTTAAGGGAGGCATATCTTTGAAAAATATATAAATGTTCTATCAGTCTAAACAATTTACAAGAATATCGATTCGTGATGATATCAATACACTCAATTGAAAACGTCAGTGTTACATACAAGTCAGTGGTAAGAGTGAAGGTACTATCCGAAGATATGAGCGACTTCTGTGAAGACATTAAAGACACATTTGATCAAAGATAATTATGAATATAAATACTTTAAAATTGAAAAGCAAGAATGATCTTAAAAACACAATTCATTACTCTTAAATGAAACTGTCAATATTAACAATTTTGTAGAAATTTTAGGGTGATTACTACAGCTTACCATCGCAATTCCTTAGATATGAAAGGGAAGTAACAAAACGTCCCCGAGAAGGGAAAAGAATAATGTATTTCGGGCATTCGCAATTTTCGGATGCAAGCTGTAACTGTCGGCTCTGCTATGCTCAAAGTTGTATCGCCAGTAGAGGGTATCTACAGCATTCGTCACAGGGACATATCATTTTAACAGACCTTCCGAACAACGAAATTAAATCACATAAAGATTTCTACAATTCAGTTCGCCGAGAAGGAAAGAATCCATCCGACCCCTGCTATTTGGTAAAAACACTAACAGTGGATATACGAACATTGCATTAAATCGAGCACAGTGACCCATCATTTTCCCATTATTTTATTCAACACATTTTTTGACATGAAGAAAAAAGACACGTAAAAGAAACATCATAAATGCTTTTTACAATCATAACACGCTTTAAATGTTCAACAACACTTTCTGTTTATACACACATTCAAATAACTCACGAAAACAACAGAAAAAAAAACGATCTACAGAAATAAATGCACTCTAAACATTCTAATGTTTGGTGAAATCCTCAGAGGACGTTTTCTAAAACATTCTCCTACTTGGTTTTAAAAAAAAGTCTTGTTACTAATGTATACCACTAAGAGACAATAATTGTTAGTTTGACTAAGTGACGAATCATTTGAAGTGAAATACATGCCTGAGATACATATAAAACGTCATATATTGTCAGATTTCATTTTTCTTGTTAGTTTGAATAAAACTACTAAAATAAGAAATACAAAAAGAATGATGACAGCTGGGACTAAAACCAGTACCCGGGTACCCGCGGGTCGGATGGAAAATTGCCAGTGCCCGTGTTTAAAATTAGTACCCATTACATTTCTGTTATGATACGTTAATTACCTTTTTTCTTATAACAATTATACACGTCAATAGACAATTCGTTATGATATCCATTATCATTTTTTCTGTTTTACTCACAATTCTACTGGACTCAAATGGTAAATTAGTATAGGCTGTAAAGCGTGTGTGTGTGTTTTCTTACACAATAACTACATCTGCACAGGAACCCGGGTATGACGGGTACCCGCGGATAATAAAATGACGGATACCCGGGAACAAAAATGTACTCTTTTCATCATTAATGATAGCAAGCATTTAAGAATAATGATAATAAAAAAGAAAACCTTGCCTCGCACATTTATTCTTCTAGCTGAAGAATGAACGCGTCAGGATGAGTCCTTAAGTATATAACATGTATATAAATTTTGAATAAGCAAACATTAACATATTAAATCTTGAATGTCGTTTAGCTGTGGCAAAAAAAAAAAAAAAAAAAAAAAAAAAAAAAACGAAATTAAAGTCTAACGTTTTTTTTTAAAGAAAACGTATGGGATGAAAACAACTTATATTATAATCCATATCCGGTTTGTAATATAATCATTTAAAAACAAAATAATTAACGGTAACGTTATAATTCGTCGAATGTTTATAAATGTACTAGAAGAAAAAAAAAGACTTTTCAAATAATAACGTCATTAGAAAATCCATCGATAAACAACAAATAAAAACGATCATGTATAGGCCTAATGACGGTGATCCCAATTCCCTTAAATTTAGAAGAAAACAACTCAAACAACAAACATCGAATACACTTTAACGAAATACCAATCATGTTAAACATAATGCATTCACTTGAATAATCTTATAAAATCGTGTAACTATCTTTATATAACTTTAAAAAATTATTCACTTTTATTTATCAAAATTACTTATAATTAAATCAAACATCACTGGATATGGCATGTATTTGAGTTCTCCCGTGCTATGGACTACTATCGTATAAAATGAAACATGAAAAATAAATGAATAATTTTCAAATGAACACTTAATTACGCATGCATCATAAAAACTCACAGTTCTTATAGATATAATAAATCACTCATGGTTACTGACATATTTACATGATGACTTGGGCACATCCGTCAAAATATTTCGTGCTTTAAAGCACGTGTAAGTCACAGTAGAATTCACTCGGTAATCCCCGGTCAAACACGGTGGATAAATGGCAACCGAGGTGATCCGAATGCGTATGTCACTTAAGGGTCACCGGTTCGTAGAACTAATAGCCTGCTTTGAAAGACAGGACATGGAAAGAGCAAGCTACTCAAAGACCTGGAATAAACAGCATGCAATTTTTCCCAAAGTCAACCACTTCCAAGAATCCCTAAATGTCCCCCTATCGTGTTTTTTTTAACTCTCTCAATTTATTTGAATTATTTTCCCCAACTGATCATATGATTTTCATGGCTGTTGGCATGAGTTATATTCAAAATGATTTTTCCCCTCAATAACTTGACCCCTATTTCTTTTCGTCAGCATATTCATTTACTGTTGGTATACAAATAGCATTTTGTTCCAGCTGGCCTCCTTTTCATTTTCACTTTCACTGTTTTCACTACTGGCTCGAACCAGTGTAGTTTGCTTCTAGTTCCCCTTTTGTATATATTTCACCAGTGTGTTTACTGCTGGTTCACAAACGTTTATTTCACTCACTGCTGGTTACCGTCTATCTAAATAAATGTCGCCTACTAAGAATACCGTATCATTCATTTTTTTGACCATCCAATGGCTGCATTTCTACGGAACTGACTGGTTCTTTCTTGGCGCGACCAAATGCTATTAACTGGGCTATCTCATCGAAGGTTTTGTTCTTGGTTTCCGGCACAAAAATGAAGATGAAGATAATGGAGGCGACAAGAATAACAATGAAGATGAGGTAGGTGTAAGGCCCGATTCCTTTCTGTAAACGAAGAAACATTAGAACTTGGACATATGAAAGACGAATTCAGTGTACTTTCTCCATAATGACAAAAATAAACAAATTCACATTGTATCAGTATTAAAATAATCACAATTTCGTTATACTCGCGCAGAATGCGGTAATGAAGATGAAGCAACATTGCAAATTGCTGATTACATAAAACCGACTAATAGATTCGGAAAGGACAGTTATCGGTAACCTGTTTATAATAAAGAACTTTATCTTAAATATGTACATTGCATTCTTGTTTTGCCAGTGCAAGTGTGAGGTAGTTCATTAAATGGTCTAAATGGTAGGCAAGCAGATTCAACTAGCATTTGTGTCTGGTGTGAAATTAACGCCATTTTGTTGTCTATCTTGAAACCTTGGTCGGCCATTGATCGCATGATATTCCAGCAATGCTATTGGAAAATCTGATACGCTAATCTAAATAGATTAGCAAACGTTGGAGTTGTCAATTTACCATACCTAACAACTCTGTCCTGAACTAGTTTTTAACAAATAATTAACCTTTTCGTGATGTTATAAAAGTAAACTATAATCCAATATCTTTATTGAGAAATCATATTACATGTATGATAGAATGACATGGTCTCAAATACAGTAAAAATATGCTTAATCATTCTGTTTTTAAAAATGTGACCTACATATGCAAGGGAATTATTCTTTTAAATATAACTAAATCATGCGTTTGCTTTCCCCCCAAAATATGAATGACATATTTTCAACATATTCATCCGCACTGTGACGCAATTCTACCGGTCTACCGTTAAAACAACTTACCTGTATAAACCGGAAGGTCAACATGAGGATGAAGTTTGAGATCCAGTTGAAAGCAAGAGAAAGACTCATGGCAGCGGCCCTAGGCTCCTGACGGAAGATCTCTCCAACCACGATGAATGGAACTGGACCTACGTTCAAAAGAAAGGAACTGTCAGGGCCCTTATTATCAAACCATATACATGAAATGGTTATATATTCTATTCAGCGAAATCATTAATAATGATAAGTGAAAATATACATTTGTGCTTTACTATACATATCTTTTATATGACTGTATAAAAAAAAGTCAGCCGAGGTAGATATTTGTTCCCTTCATCTCTGGTTTAACATCTTGATATTGCAGAAAATTAAGCATTTTTACCAAATTCAGAAATACTCAATGTCTTTCTCCAAATTTATACATTGTATACCAAGAATCTCAAATTCTGTAGGACTGGCTTCTTTTTCTTCCGGTAAATTAACGTTTTTTTCTCCTTTTTTTTCTCTCTCTCTCTCTCTCTCTCTCTCTCTCTCTCTCTCACGTTGGTATATGCTCATGAAGCATAGACCTCCAACAAACAGCAGCGTCAATGGGATTAAAATTCATTGTTTGGACATACATACGTATCTTTCAAAATTTATTTCATATTCAATACCTTCTATAGTATCCCATGATTCAAGACTTGAACTTGGAGACAGCGGTCCAGTGGAAGTATTGAATGATAATGAATCAGAAGGTCATGACCTTGACTCTAGTAGGAATACAGTTATGGGACATCGGTGCCCGAATCATGTTGTTGGCATTGTTCTTAGGAATAAACTCCTGGTGAAGCAAATGGGCACTGAGAGAGAGAGAGAGAGAGAGAGAGAATGTAAGACTTTTTTCTTGATATTTTGTAACTCACCTAATCCTAAGGCAAATCCTATAACGTAAGTCAACATAGCGATGATGCATATAATGGCAAGCGTTTTCGTCTGATTCTGAAATAGAGGCATTTTGTACTGTAAAATATATATATATATATATATATTTTTTTTTTTTTTTTTTTTTTGTACACATGTGAAACGAAATGTTACATTTAAAGGCTTTGGCAATTTTTCGGCGGCAGCTGTATGAGTTTGCTATTGACCCAGAATTTTCGACCAATCAGAAATTATCAGAAATTTATTTCTAAGTGCACCAGCTTAAAGTCCGTGTTCTGATCGGTTAATGGTCCAGGCTAGGTTACTTACATTTTAAAGATGTAACAGGACATAAAAACTGTGTCAAATCACATATACAGACTGTTTTCTATGTAATGGTATCGTAATCAAATAAGACACACTGTATTACACTATATATTAACCATCACTATCATATACAGCGTTATAATGGACATATACTGTATTACATATATATAAACCAGCATTATCATATACAGCGTTATAATGGACATATACTGTATTACATTATATATAAACCAGCATTATCATATACAGCGTTATAATGGACATATACTGTATTACATAATATATAAACCAGCATTATCATATACAGCGTTATAATGGACATATACTGTATTACACTATATATTAGCCATCATTATCATATACAGCGTTATAATGGATATATACTGTATTACATTATATATTTGCCAGCATTATCCTATACAGCATCATAATGGATATATACTGTATTACATTATATATAAACCAGCATTATCATATACAGCGTTATAATGGACATATACTGTATTACATTATATATAAACCAGCATTATCATATACAGCGTTATAATGGACATATACTGTATTACACTATATATTAGCCATCATTATCATATACAGCGTTATAATGGACATATACTGTATTACATTATATATAAACCAGCATTATCATATACAGCGTTATAATGGACATATACTGTATTACACTATATATAAACCAGCATTATCATATACAGCGTTATAATGGATATATACTGTATTACACTATATATTTGCCAGCATTATCCTATACAGTGTTATAATGGACATATACTGTATTACATTATATATAAACCAGCATTATCATATACAGCGTTATAATGGACATATACTGTATTACACTATATATTAGCCAGCATTATCATATACAGCGTTATAATGGACATATACTGTATTACACTATATATTAGCCAGCATTATCATATACAGCGTTATAATGGACATATACTGTATTACATTATATATTTAACAGCATTATCATATACAGCGTTATAATGGACATATACTGTATTACACTATATATAAGCCAGCATTATCATATACAGCGTTATAATGGACATATACTGTATTACACTATATATTCACTAATACTACCAAATTCAGCGTATAAATGTGTCTGCATGTATTATATTTTGTATTAAAAAAGTAGCATTATTTTTACCTCAAATCCTTCTGCCGACAGTAGATTCAAGCAAACAGTCAGTACAACAAAAGAGACCACCATACCGCACATTGGGAAAATCAAAAGTGGGCGTCGACCTGCTTTCTCCATAAGGGGCACCTTAAGGAGGGAAATAAGGGATAATGATAAAATATTTCTGGAACAAATGGATATGTCTTTATACAAATGTATGTATTTGACGTTATATATCAGTATTTAAAATTTAGGATTACAAAGTATACAGTTATATTCCTGAAACCCACACTTCTTGTGATTCTTGATTGGTTACTTTTAAAGAACACTGCCAGATACTTACCCTTTAGTTATAAGTTTACTGTCTGGTCAGAGTTTTGGAAGGAGCATTGTCACTGGTCCAAATTCTCAAGATATTATGAAGCGACCCATGAAAAGGCTGTAGTGAACACATTATGGTAAATAAATAACTCACGGCCGTGAATTGAAAATAATGTAATGAATCGTTCTTAAAAGTTCTACTCAACGGGTTCAGGAAAGAAAAAGGAGGAGGCACTTACTGTTACAACTGTCCCCAAGACGTTGATGGCACCCTGACCAACAACAACGTATGGGATTGATTCCATGGGCACGTTAGCTTGTTTGAAGATAAAACTAGAGTAGGACATCACCTTGAATAACAAATCACAAAATGTTATATTTACGTTAAACATATTCTTACTGAAGAAAACGACATATTTCATGAAAATCATTCCTTTTTGCATAAATGGCGGCTTACGCAACTGCACTTAGGGTTATATGTGGATAGAATTTAGGAGTAACACAAGGGCGCTTTCGAAGTTTGAAGAACTTACAGCGTTGATGCCTGAACACTGCTGGGAAGCTTGGCAGACGACGGCAATGATGACGGGCAGTTTCAACTCCGGAGTCGTCAGAAGCTGTTTCAGTGTGAATGTTTTCACGGATGAAGCTTGTCTCGCTTCAACTCTCATTTCTTCTAATTCTGTTTCAACATCATCGTATCCAAACAGCTTCTGTAATGCTTAAAATAAGACACCGCGGGTAATGATTATGTGATTAAAGTTCAAACCTTATATATTTCACAAAGTTAACTAAATAATTGTCAGAAATAATGCATTGTATTTTTGTCCAAACGTAATTTGAACGTGTCTTTTTCTATTTATAAACTGTTAAATTGACATAAAGGCAAATACAATATTGACAAAACGAAACAAACTACAATGTGTGTCTTTGTTTTCCTTACAATAAGAAGTGTGTTACTATTATCTGTCGATTTTGAAATTGCATATGTAGATTGTTTTTTTAGTCCACAATTTATAGAATTTAATTATTTCCACTATCCATGGGTTTTCATCCATAACGATAATGATAAAATGAAAACAAATCAATTCTAATAACGGACCTCTGTTCTGTGAAATGAGATAAGTCAACTGGCCTTAGAAATGAAATAAGTTAACTGGCCTTAGAAATGAGATTGTTTGATTATCAAATGATTTGTAAGAGAAAAGGGATCTTATAGATGTCTCAATAGTGAGGTGGGCCTCACATTTAAGTTGCCATATTATTGAGCAGTTCGAACCAGTGAGGTTGTCATGTTAATGTGCAGTTCGAACCAGCGAGGTTGTCATATTAATGAGATGCTCAAATCAGTGAGGTTTTCATACTGATGAGCAGTTCGAATAAGTGAGGTTTCCCGATATTTAAGCGGATTTAATTAGAGACCTTACCTTTCTTGGCACCGTCTTCGTCATTCTTTTTGATCAGCAAATAACGAGGACTTTCTGGGCATAATGGAAATAGGACGAGGCAGACCAGAGCTGGGAAAGCATTGAAGGCAAACAGAACTGGCCACAAATTCCAGGTACCTAAAAATGTAAATAACTTTTATCATGCTTTATTGTTGTTGCTATTTTAAGGTTGTCGCCACTATAGCGACGTCCATCCAATATCATGAGTGAGATGCTATGTGCCAGAGGCACCGACCTACTAAGAGTTTGCGCAATTGTATACCCTAAATTGTCTGTTATTGAGAAATGGTTTTATCGCCCTCAAACATACTAACCTACTGTACATGGAAAAGTGACACTGGTAAATGTCTAGTAATAATAAATGTACACGAATTCAAATTTTAATATTGGTCATCGTCCCAATCATTTCTGACATGCTTCCTCAGCGATAAGATACATTCATCATCCATCCACTAAAGAAATGTCATTCAAACAGTTAGTAAAAATAAAGTAAAAAAACGATGCCAACACTGATGACGAGCAATAAGTTAAGCGACAAATCGATTTTCTTG
>CM037794.1:13664764-13714764 GCA_021229015.1 Solen grandis
ATACAATACATAAGGTAGTTTTCTCCTAGTATATATGTAACACGTTAAGAATATGCAAGTAACATGTACTGTTAAGCTGATATACAGTTGGAATTTTGGCAATGTAAGGACACCATCACATTTTTTCTCCCAATTTTCCCATGGGAACATACCTGAAATTAACCATTTTATTAAGAATAGATCAATTATACTTCTGTCTTCAAAATGTTGATACTCGTCAAAGTGTTCATATGTTTTGTTTGGTAGAAATTAATCGCAGCCAAAATATTGATTTTCAATGACCCTGTGTCAGTATTTGTTGATAAAAACATATAATTTATGTTTAAAACCTCCAGTTTTCTTCCTTTCCTTTCCTTGTTTGTTAAAGATCATCTATTGATCAACTGAACAGTTTTAACAGTGGAAAAATCAACAAAACGTTATTGTACCAGCGTCCTGGCTTAACAGGGAAGAATTTGGCAAGAAAAACATCCGTATTGGACAGTCTAACAGTATACCAACGCGTACATAAGTTGATCATATGGTTTACTTCAATATGACAGTCAAGTATCACAAGAAGTGTGGAGTTCAGAAATATATTTTTTTAATTTATATACTGATATATAGCATATAAAGCATATTCCGTTTGTTCCAGACATATTTTATCATTATCCCTTATTTCCCTCGTTTAGGTACCCCTTATGGAGAAAGCAGGTCGACGCCCACTTTTGATCTTCCCAATGTGCGGTATGGTGGCCGCCTTTGCTGTACTGACTGTTTGCTTGAATCTCCTGACGGCGGAGGGATTTGAGGTAAACAAAATATTATACCTAAATACATCATAGTATACTGTGTGGAGCCTTTACAGCAATGTATTTAGAAGTGTTGAAATAATACAAAGGTGTAGGTTGAAATCAAGAACCGCATTTTAACGGACTGTGTCAAAAAGATATTCACTTATTTAACAAATTGTAGATTTTGGATCCATAGTTTGGATTTTATCTACAATGTGTATTTATGTCATGCTTTTGGACAAATTATGTGAATGTTATCTTCATTATTTTGCTCCTTCTCATTATCTTACACGGTTTCATGATATACTTCAACGTGTTTGTTAGCTTGGGCTTGTCAATTTAATCCTTGAACAACTCACATTTAACTGAAGATCTTAAAGATTGGTATAAGACAAAACAAGTCAGGATCATGATTTCATGTACTGTGTTTGTGTGATTTTTATATAAACATACTAACATGTTTTGAACATGTTATTCATTTAGAAAGTTGATCAATCTTGACATGTATTTTTCTACAGTGATTTACATTTTCATGAAAATAGAAAGTAATACCAAAGCTTTGAACTATTCCTGAAGTTTCACATGTGTTCAAAATACAATTGTTGCACACACAAAAAATGCCCACCCCATTCTATTTCAGGGTCATTCGAAAACGCTTGCCATTGTATGCATCGTCGTTATGTTGACTTACGTCGTAGGATTTGCCTTAGGATTAGGTGAGTAATCTCTCTCTCATTCCCTCAGTGGTTCTTTATCAGTAGTGTGTTCCTAAGAATAGTGCCAAAGAGTAACATGACATGAGTACTTCCACTGAAACATTGCGCCCTAATTCAGGTAGACTATGAAAGATGGTGAATATGAAATTGACATTTATTTTACATGCATTTACAATCACATGCATGGTGTTGTTAACAGGAGGTCTTAGTCCTTGTTTCACAAAACACAGACTGTTAATGGATTGTGTACTCTACCTGAATAGTAGAAATAGTATGTTCATCTAAATGTTTCCATAAGCATAAACCCACAAGAAGATATCTGTAATTAACTGGATGTAAAAAAGTCAGTCTTAGAAAATTTGATATTCTTAACAAAGAAAAGGAATGTAGATGTATGGGAAAGGGCATGAAATATTTCTAAATTTTGGTAGATAATTATATCAGGATTTCAAACCAGAGATGATAGGAACAAATATCCAATAGACATTTTTATACAGTTATATGAAATATATGAATTGCAGAACTTTCTTTCATTAAAGTGAACAATTTTACAAAATGTTAAATGTTAAAATGAACGCTGACAGGTTTGTTTTTTTTATGAACGTAGGTCCAATTCCATTCATTGTGGTTGGAGAGATCTTCCGTCAGGAGCCTAGGGCAGCTGCCATGAGCTTTTCTCTTGCTTTCAACTGGATCTGTAACTTCATCCTCATGTTGTCCTTCCGGTTTATACAGGTAAGTTGTAGTCTGTAATTTTATCCTTAGCATTAGATCGGTAGAATTTCTTTACAGCACATGCGGTTTAAACTAACCTATTAAAAATTACATTCAATTTTCGTGGGTGTTTTTTGTGGGTTTGGAAAGCAAATGTATGATTTAGTTGACTTTTAGATATTAGTTTCTTTTTGTTCACATGTTTACAAACAGTATCCTTAAATATATTTGATTTTTTTTGTAAAACCTGTCAATCTTTAATAACTCAGTGTAAGTATTGGACAGTAGTTTTAGTTGATCTTATTACTTTTATTCCATCAGAAAGGTTGATTATTTGGTTATGGACAGAGATAATAGGTATGGCAAATAATGAACCTCTCCAATGTTTACTAATATATTTAATTAACGTACTATATACTAGTAATCAAATAACATTGCTGGAATATCATGTGATCAATGATTGACATAGGTTTCATGTTAAGATACATAAGAATATCTTGAAGTACTATTTGTGAGCCGCTAACGTAGCCATGAAAGGAAAATAACACCTTAATAGAGGTAAAAGAGGAGATTCAAATTAAAACGGGAAGATTGGGGAATCCCTTATCAATCTAAAACCAAAATCGTTTCCCGTTTAGTGATCGTGGTATGCACATATCGTTGATTAAGTACAAGTTATATTATTAAAAGAATATTGTAAGAGAGCATTCTTCATTCAGTATGGCGTTAATAGCACACCCTAAAATACAAGTGAAGCTAATAAAATCACACATAGCACAATGAACAAAACCAGATTACCATATCCTAGTACATATTTAAGATAAGATTCTTTATCCTAAACAAGCTACCAGTAATATTCCATTCGATTTCATTAGTTATATTTATGTAATTAGCAATCTGCAATGTTACCGCTTCTTCCTCACCACTGTAGAAGTATGACGAGACATTAGTTATTTTATGCTGATACAATGCAAATTTGTTTATTCACTGTGTTTGTTCTTTCATATACGTGTATACATATTTTTATGCTCTTCTTCGTTTACAGAAAGGAATCGGGGCGTACACCTACATAATCTTCATCGTCATTCTTGTCGCCTCCATTATTTTCATCTTCCTTTTTGTGCCGGAAACCAAAAACAAAACCTTCGATGAGATAGCCCAGTCAATAGCATTCGGTCGGGCCAAAAGAGGAGCAGCTACTCCCGTGGAAATGCAGCCATTGGGTGGTCAAAAAGTTTAATGACAGTATTATTGGTAGGCGACATTTATTTAGCTAGATGATTGATACATGTGAACCGACAGTAAAACACATCGGTAAAAATATAAATATTAGAGAACAAACCAGTAAAACTCTGTGGCTGGAGTCAGCAGTGAAAAACAAATGGGAACCGGCAGGAACAAAATAACACTAGTGAAGAAACAGTGGGAAACCAGCAGTATATGCTGGTGACAATTAGCAAGGGGTCCAGCTATTAAAAAATGAATGAAACTCAGAGACGTTTTACAGCCATGAATAGTCCATGGTCATTTTGGGACAAATAAACCTAAGAAAATGGGAGAGAAACGATAGAAGGACATATGTGGATACTATGGAAGTGCTTTTTATCCCAGTTCCATATTGTCTTTGAGTACCTTACTCTCCCCCGGACCTGTCTTCCAAAAATAGATATGGAAGTCCTATAAACTGGTCATCTTTGAGTGACGTACGCACTCGGATCACCTCGCCATTTTCTGATATAACAATCCACCGAGTATAGCCGGGGATTTCCGAGTAGAATTTAATGTGACCAACACGTGCTCCCGAATTCAGGAAGCACATAAAACAATAATATTTGTAACAGATATGCCAAACGAATTCATGCTAAAGTGCCAGTTGTCATGATTGATTGAATCTAAAGAGACCGTGAGTTACTATGATGCATGCGTAATGAAGTGGTCATTAGAATTTTTCATGTTTCATTATATACAGTAATAGTCCTCTGCACGGTAGTATACACAAATGATGCACGTCATATTCAGTGATGTTTGACAAGAGTTAATCTAACAGTTCTGCTATAGACAAGATCAGAGTTGATAATTTTGTTCAGCTATATAAAGACTGTTTGACACAGTTTTATAAGAATACTTAACGCATTATGTTAACATAATTGGTATTTCGTTAGAGTGCTATTCGCTATTTGTTGTTTAAGTTGTTTTATAAATGATTTTCTGCCAATAAAATGTGACTGAAGTAAAAGGAAATTCGGAACACCGTTTTTATACATGATTGTTTATGTTTGTTGTTGATCAATGGATTTGCTCATGACGTTATTAAAGTTTTGTTGGTTTTTTTTCTAGTATATACATTTGAAGAATGTTTAACCTTACCATTTTACGTTACTGTTAATATTGTGCTACATTTTAATACAATGTTCGTGTACATTTGTTAACTAAATTCTTATATTACACATCGGCAATTGGAACAAATTATAAAAATAATATAAGATGTATTCACTCTACACCTTCTTCAGTAAATAACGTTTTTCCATGTCTTAAATCCTGCCGTTCTAAAAAATAGATAGCCTCACGGGGAGCAGATAAAAAAAGAAATTTAATATGAACTAATGTTTTCCGAAATCATACAATATTGCAGAAAAGATTTACAACTTCAATATCATCAACTATTCAAACATTTATTTTTTATTGCTAAAAGAATCGACCTTTTTAACGTTCAAATGGGCTGTTACGTTAGTTATACATGGACATATTTTAAGTCAAGAAAATGCAATTTATTTCCTGGGTGACTATGCCAATATTGACTTAAGCTGTATGAATAAATCAAATTTGATGTTAAATGTTCATTATAATACATATTTACAAAACGTGAACGGTTTAACCATGAACGCAAAATATTCTTTTTTTTATCAGTTAGTTACAACACGGTCCAGTATAACGCGGTATCTCAGTTTGAACCCTAATGAATAGGCACCTAAAACTATTAAACTAGTATGTAAGAATTGGAGAGTTCTTCTGACACTTTCATACGGCAGCTAGTAGAATAAAATGTGTGAGGCAGATTATTTTGAAATAAAATACTTTTTTTTTATTTTTGATATTCTAAAATGCATACTATCATCATAGTTTTATATATCTAATTTTAATAGCCAAACTTACAAAGAAAACAAAAATCAATTTATTTATCGCTAAAAAAACGTATGTCTAAATATATAGGCACGTATTTCCTTTCAAATGATTTGTAGCTGAAATCAAGCAAACAGTATATTAGTTTTATGAATGTGTTAACAAAGTAAGAGAGGGTTCCAGAAAGAAACCTTTGGTAAATATTGGTCAAGAAGTTTAGATTCGATTTATATCAGTTTCCTGGTATTCACTACTATCTTAGTGTTTTTGTTTTGTTTTGTTTTTGTTTTGTTTTGTTTTTCTTGCATGGTGTGCAACACAAGAATTTCACGATACTATAAACATGTTTAGATTGCATTTATTTCTAGAGATCGTTTTTCTCCTGTTTTCATATGTTGTTTGAATGCGTGTTTAAAAAGAAAGTGCTGTTTAATTTTTAAGCGTGCTATGATTGTACGAAGTATTTATGATCTTTCTTTTATGCATCAATTTTGTCTTTTTTATTTTGCTTCATCTAAGTGCTTGAATGTTTTATCATTTACAATTTCATTACGTAGTGCTTACTTTACAAATAATTGTATTTTAAATATTCTTCTAGCTTTTTAAGCTTTTTAATTATTTTTTTTAAAGTATGTATATTTGATTATTGTTTTCAACACAAATTGTAAACTTCGGTAAGAGGAACAGATTTTATTTTCAATTAGCTTTTATTTTATATATTCTTATTGAAAACTATTTAATATTTTCCTCCAACATTTAAAGTAAGACTTTGAGTGTATGTTGCAATGTTTTGTCTTAGTTAGAGTTGACATTTATAGAAAGTTTGTCCATTCCCTTCCTATAGATCTCAAGTGTTTCATCATATTTTAGATTGTGTTTTAATAAACAGAGGTTTGAAAATTTGGTATGAAAAAACGGTGAGAATCACCAGGAATATGTGTTGTCTGATTGCAGAATTGAATTTTCATCTGTAATTTCAATATGGGTAGACTATCTATTTGGTAAATATCTGCATCAAACCGTATTGTGACAAAAGGTTATTCTTGTAAGAATCCATTGTAAGGGGACATACACAGTTCATATAAAACAGAACCAACGATTGATATTCCTTTTCAAAAACGATGATCATTTACATCACTTTTCAACAGCTTATTCCAAATTTCAATACAATGCAGTGTGATGGTGAAAAATGTTGATCTATATAAAAGAAACAGAATTAGATCTTTGGAGAGTTAAAAATGACATCACTATTGACCACCGAGCTCTTGTTTTCTTATTACAAATTATGTAAATAAGTCATGTAAGACATTGTATGTGGATAGACTAGTCGTTTTCTTAGTCATTATTTTCCCTAGGTGCATAAAGTGTTTAAATCAAGCTAAAAGGTTTGCACTTATGTTGTTTGAATGTGGGTTTCTTATTTCATTTCATAAACATTAGAAAGTAGTTCGGTTTAATCATTATTTCAGTCTTGTTTTATGTGACACGATACATTAAAGGTTTAGCTGTATTTTAAGTCAGTGTGTTTTGTTTGTTTTGAGAGTTAGATAGATCTACAGTAAACAGACAGGCAAGGGAGTTAAAAAGTTACTCAATCTCCAATGCAGTGGTATCCCTTTACAAATAAGAAAATAATCAGTATAACAGGTATGTGGGATTTCTGATATTTTTGTATTCTCTCTCAAATAAATATTTATCAAAATTTCATTTACTGAAAAAACATCCTTGTCTACAATAAACAACAATGAAAAACCGGTATCCTAGATATATTTCTTATCAACAGTTTGGTGTCATTTTGGCCTGTTCATGACTTGAACGTCATCACGTGACGTATCTGTTGACGGGGATAATTGAACATAAGGGAATAGCCGTTGCGTAGAGTTTGTGTCTTAGAGTGCAGCTTAAATTGGTTTATTTGATAAAACTCTAATTTGGAATGTCTAAAAGCTTGCTGGATAGAACAGGTTTGCTGCAAATTCCAAGTTACTGTAAATAAAAGTTTGCCTTTATATCAGTTCATGCGAAATGCCAACCGAACATATTGCGAGTACAATTTGTCAAAAACTGTATTTTTATTTATAACACTCTATCAAGTAGTGCCTACAGTTTTGTTGAGCATAACTGCATTCGTAATCCTTTGTATAAAACAAATATAACGTAGATTAAGGTCATGCATTTTATTATAAGATTTGTATTTGGAATATTTTATCTCGTGTTGGGATTGTATATCATAGTGTGGGTTAATTAATTGTATATTGTTTGGATCACCAATAGACAATCGTGACACAATATTTAGGGATTAACATTCTATTTTTATGTATATACAAACCCATTTAAACCCATTTAAATACCATTTCTTATACGACATTGTAATGGTCGAGTACAGGCCATGATCAGGCGAATGTTAGCGATCCTTAAGGACCACTTCTTCTATTAAGAAACAGTACTGTTGATGTGAAAGAAGCAATACCTTACAACATACACAAGATGTGCATTCATATGTTCCTCCTATAAACATCATGCATAAATTCATATAACATATACATTTATGTTGTTCGAAGTATATATTGTTGTATAAACATTATATCAGACTGTTTTCATGAAATTAAGCTGAGTTCTTTAACTGGTTTGTGGCTTGATACTTTAGTAACTCGAAGTATGTAAACTCCATAAACATACTGAAATGTTCAATAATATCCACAGTAAAACCCCATAACTGGCCTGAATTTTGACTGTAATAATGGAGATGGTCCACATAATGAACTGGTCCTTGGTTATTTCTACGAAGGGTGAGGTTTTACTGTGTTTTAATTGGAAATTGTTTGAGACATTGTTTATCATGACATTATTTAAAAACGTGATTTTATAAGATTTGGAAGAACATATTGCCTTAAAAGAAGACACAATGGATCGTAGTAGTGTGAGAGTTTTTGTTTTTGATTTTTGTTTACATAGCTTGCAGTGATATTGTAAGAGCATGGTACAAACTGTTCATATTGTATTGACTATATACCAATCGATGTGTTAACCTTTATATTGTAGGTGTACGTTCAGTCGTATAAAAACATTGGTATCTACATTATTGTTGTATTGTTATTTTTTTCTTATGTGTTTATCCATTGTAAATACGGGCATTGTGTGTAGAAGAGTGACCCAGCTTAAATTTCAAGATAGACTGTTTGGGAAAGACGATTCTTAGACAAAAGAGAATACTCTACTTTTGCTGGAAGATGCCTCAGTTTTACCTTTTTTGCCATAAGCTAATATATGACTGCCTGTATCTGCCACATACTAAATTTTAAACGATTAACTTTCTAAATTTATTTAGTTATGTATATGAAAATATCTTATTTTGTATTTAGAACATTTATGTGTATGTAAAAAAATCGATTCTTGTAATATTGGTACTGGCAATAATATTGGTTGCTCACTTGTTTCTGAAATTAAATTTATTGACAGCCCCAAAAATGAGTAAGTCCATGCTATGTTGTCTTCTCAAAATGTAGTGTGTAAATGTATGATAATTTTAAAATGTAAAATGTTAAATAAATAATTGCGTTTTTGTTTTGATGTGGACCAAATAACTCAAGTTACAACATCGCGTGTGTGTATCCCCACACAAATTGCGTATATAAGAGTATGATGTATGAATTCACAAGAATGGTGTACGTACGCCCCAAAACAAACGATATATGGATAAACAGGAACAGTGTACATGTGATGTATGACCTGGCAAGAATGCTTTACAAGATTTATGTACATATGATATATGACAAAATAAGATTGGTTCACATGAGATATATATATATATATATATATATATATATATATATATATGATCCAACAAGAACAAAAATGTATACATATGAAATATGACTCAACAAGAAAGGTTTAAAAGAATGTTGTACATATGATAAATATCTCAACAGGACTGGTTTACAAGAATGATGTACATATGATATATGACCAAACAAAAACGGTTTACAAAGAGACATATGATTGACCCACAAAATGGTTAACAAGAATGCCGTGCATATGATATATGACCCAACAGGACTGGTTTACAAGAATGATGAACGTATGATATGTAACCCAGCAATAATGGTGTACAAGAATGATGTCCGTATGATATATGACCCGGCAAGAATGGTTTACAAGAATAATGTACATATGATATATGACCCGGCAAGAATGGTTTACAAGAATAATGTACATATGATATATGACCCGGCAATAAAGGTTTACAAGAATGATGTACATATGATATATGACCCGGCAAGAATGGTTTACAAGAATAATGTACATATGATATATGACCCGGCAAGAATGGTTTACAAGAATGATGTACATATGATATATGACCCGGCAAGAATGGTTTACAAGAATGATGTACATATGATGTATGACCCAGCAAGAATGGTTTACAAGAATGATGTACATATGATATATGACCCGGCAAGAATGGTTTACAAGAATAATGTACATATGATATATGGCCCAACAATAAAGGTTTACAAGAATGATGTACATATGATATATGACCCGGCAAGAATGGTTTACAAGAATAATGTACATATGATATATGACTCGGCAAGAATGGTTTACAAGAATAATGTACATATGATATATGACCCGGCAAGAATGGTTTACAAGAATGATGTACATATGATATATGACCCGGCAAGAATGGTTTACAAGAATAATGTACATATGATATATGACCCGGCAAGAATGGTTTACAAGAATGATGTACATGTGATGTATGACCCAGCAAGAATGGTTTACAAGAATGATGTACATATGGTATACGACCCGGCAAGAATGGTTTACAAGAATGATGTACGTATGATATATGACCCGGCAAGAATGGTTTACAAGAATGATGTACATATGATATATGACCCGGCAAGAATGGTTTACAAGAATGATGTACATATGATATATGACCCGGCAAGAATGGTTTACAAGAATGATGTTCATATGATATATGACCCGGCAAGAATGGTTTACAAGAATGATGTTCATATGATATATGACCCAGCAAGAACGGTTTACAAGAATGATGTACATAGGATATATGACCCGGCAAGAACGGTTTAGAAGAATGATGTACATATGATATATGACCCGGCAAGAATGGTTTACAAGAATGATGTACATATGATATATGACCCGACAAGAATGGTTTACAAGAATGATGTACATATGATATATGACCCGACAGGAATGGTTTACAAGAATGATGTACATGTGATATATGACCCAACAATAACGGTTTACAAGAATGATGTACATATGATATATGACCCGGCAAGAACGGTTTACAAGAATGATGTACATATGATATATGACCCAACAATAACGGTTTACAAGAATGATGTACATATGATATATGACCCAACAATAAAGGTTTACAAGAATGATGTACATATGATATATGACCCAACAATAACGGTTTACAAGAATGAGGTACATGTGATATATGACTCAACAATAAAGGTTTACAAGAATGATGTACATGTGATATATGACCCAACAATAAAGGTTTACAAGAATGATGTACATGTGATATATGACCCAACAATAAAGGTTTACAAGAATGATGAACATATGATATATGACCAAACAAGAATGGTTTACAAGAATGATGTTCATATGATGTATGACCCAGCAAGAATGGTTTACAAGAATTATGAACATATGATATATGACCCGACAAGAATGGCTTACAAGAATGATGTACATTTGATATATGACCCGGAAGGAATGGTTTACAAGAATGATTAATATATGATATATGACCCAACAATAATGGTTTACAAGAATGATGTACATATGATGTATGGCCCAACAATAATGGTTTACAAGAATGATGTACATATGATATTTGACCCGACAAAAACGGTTTACAAGAATGATGTACATAACAATAACGGATTACAAGAATGATGTACATATGATATATGACCCACAATAACGGTTTACAAGAATGATGTACATATGATATATGACCCAACAATAACGGTTTACAAGAATGATGTACATATGATATATGACCCAACAATAACGGTTTACAAGAATGATGTACATATGATATATGACCCAACAATAACGGTTTACAAGAATGATGTACATATGATATATGACCCAACAATAACGGATTACAAGAATGATGTACATATGATATATGACCCGACAATAACGGTTTACAAGAATGATGTACATATGATATATGACCCGACAATAACGGTTTACAAGAATGATGTACATATGATATATGACCCAACAATTTAAAACAGTTTCCCCTTCCAAATGTGTTTCATTTACCGATTACCATGGCAGAATTCTCCCTAAAATGCCCTGGACCAGAAAACCTTACTGATATGCAAAATAAGATAAAATATACAAGTTATTTTTATATATTAGTACATGATAATGTTTTGTTCCCACAAAATGTCCAAGTGATATCAAATCAAAGTTTAATTCTTAATCAAAATTCAATGAGCGTTCAATATATTCGAAATACTCGATATAAAGCTTTCTAAGACGTAGACAAACGCACTTTTGCAATTTGTAAATATATGCATGCAGCAGGATACTGTATCGTTAATACGCTTTCCGATTTTACGACATCCGTTTATTAATCCGACTTTCATTCATTCATCCGTTCTTCATTTTCCCGGTCTCTGTTGATGCTGTCTAAATTAATCTGGTTGTTTCACTTTCCTGCTGGAAATACTAGCATATATAGTTATGTACCTTGGACATAATTGTAGTACTATTGGTAAAACATATAACCAACTATCCACATTTTTGAAAACACATAAAAAATACCAAATGCTGAGTATACTCGTAAAACAGTCTATAGCATAAGTAAAATTACGAACCTAATGATCTACACAGATGTAAAGAAACTGCATGCATCAATGATTTGCGCGTGTGTTTTTACTTTTGTAATACTGATGGATTCTGCGATATTGCTTAAAAAATCAAATCGTGGTAAGTACAAAGCTGTTGGCGATACCTAATAATAATTACGTTATGATTCCACAGTATATGCATCATATTTGGTGAAATTTTCACTGAAGCAATTATATTTAACATACACGTATATCACATTAATAATATACATTGCATATAAGTATATACCGGTAATGTATGTAATTTACGAACTCTGGCCAAAAGCTTGGAAAGAAAACCTGACAGACCTGACGGAAACGCAGCAATGTTAAACATGTTTAGTAAAGTAAGACCAATTATATGTTGCGCATTCTTCCTGAAGGAGATAATACAACTGTATCAACGCAAACTTGAACGCATACTTCCTTTTGCATTTGATCGATTATATATTAAACACAATAAATGGTGAGCATAATATAAATGTTGAATATTACATGAGTATTGCTTTTCAATATAAGAAACTATCAGAATACAATGTATAGACATTATTATCTCATAATCAAAACGAAAAATAAAGTAAATATCTAATACTGCATGCTTGAACTGATCGAACTGGTCTACAGGCATCTCAGCAACTAAATGCCGGTGCAGTGGATTGGTTCCGCATCAATCTGTGTTAGATCTCCAAAGCACCATTCAGTGCTAACTCGTGACGAAAGCGATAACTATGCTATTATATTTGTCAATATATTATACCAGACCGGAATTTTACGACATCTCAAATCTCACGTCTAATTTACGGCAAAACAAACTGCACGTGTGTTGTCCGATAAATCACACGTTAACGGGCATAAAAATGGGTAGGAAAAGAGATCTAACTGAAGTAGTAAAATCTGGGAAAGGCAGAAAAGCTAAGAAGCAACCAGAACCCTCTTTCGTCACAGGTATGTTAATATATTTGCTTGTATTGTGATTGTACATATGCAACATTTGTTAGAACGTTATACCATGCAGGAATTATCACTATAAAACTTACCAGTTTGTCTGGACAGCAGTAGCAAAACGCATGGATGGAATGTAAATCAGAAAATTATATTGGAAGCTAAATCCTGTTGTTGTTTTTTTCTTTCATGACAAGGTTTAATTTTAGTTTAACCAAAGACCTAATACCTTAAGAGAGATCCTCAACTCTGATAGATTAAGGTCATCATCTTCTTCTAGTCCTATAAATAAGCCTTCGCATATCATAATTCCCCTTCAACATTTAATAGACTGATTTTTGACATTTTTACTTTCAACAGATATGCGAAGTTTTATGGCTTCCCATAGAGGTCCATGTAGCAAAACATTAAATTAAGTATACATACCTGTTGACAAAATAACTCTCAAATATAGAAAACAAACACAGAAACATATTGATTGATCACATTAAAGTTTGAAATATTACCATTATAATTTCAAAAAATCCTTTGGTAATTGATACATCAATTGATGTAGTCATTTGTCCACCATCTTGCTGTGTAAGTTAGTGTTATGTAAAATATACGGAATAGCCGAAAATATTTAGACAAAATAAATAAAGTCAAATTAACGATGTTGAGTGGGACAGTTCTCATTCACTGATATATTATCATCTGTCATATGGCTCACTACACGATATAAATGTTTCCAACATTGGAATTGTTTATTCTGGACTTTAATCACAATATAGTTTACAAGACAAACTTCATCTACCCAAAATTCGTGTTCCCAGTTTAACCCTGACTGTACACATTTTTTTCGGAACAGTCGGTGTTGTTTGTACGTAATGGAGGATATAAACACAAAAAAGGAAAGTGAAGTTTTTGATAAGGTATATCACCCTCTTAATGTCTATGTATGACAATTTCCTTAACTAACAGGGAAAATTATTATGTCTGCTATAAGTTTATTGTGTTTTCATAGTGAATTGCCAATTTTTATGCCTATGATAAATGGAAATGTTATATAGTGCGTTGGAATTCACGCGGAGTTTGCTACATCAATGTATACGGCGAGCCATAAGACATAGCGTATCAAGGAAATGTCAAAATAGTAAAATCTATATGCTATGGCTTATTTATAGGACTACATCTTCTTCCATTTACTGCCAACATTCAACGTATTGAATATACTGGCAAAAAAACAAAGCCAAGAGAAGCTCGTGTAAAGTTACATGCAAGATCATGTGACCACAAGAGATGTGTAGAATTGCTCATATCAATAATATATATATATACATATACATACACTGAGTTTTCTCTTCACTCGTTAGATCGCAGATCTCTTATATGAGTGATACTGTAAAAGCATCTGTCTATTAAGCATCTTATATGTGAAGTGGGGCCTGTAAGATGTCTCAGCAAGATCTTGTTCAAATCCCATTCACCTGTTTTTTTAGTCACAAAAAACAACATTATTTCGGACAGTTTCATATCTTTGTTGAATAGGTCTTTGGTTTAAACTTAATAACTTTATGTTAATTTAGAAACAAATTCTTAACTCATATTACACATGCTCTAGACTTGGACCAGTACTTTGCCCCTGGGAAGGTCCTGAAAAATCCTTGGCCCCAAAGGGGTTCAAACTTACAACCTTTTGATCAGCAGTTGTGTACATAACTACTGGACCATGGCACGCTTTTCATGGTGAAATAATCAAAGTTCATTTACACATTGGCAGAAAGCCATGACAAGCTTAGTTTGTTATGTCTGGTAAAATCAGTTAACATGACTGCTGTTGTAGTATGAATGTTAGAGCAACTTTGTCTATCGTCAATCCCTTCCTTTAGGCGAAAATAAAAAGTTGTTTGTTTCCACTAACATCTCAGAAAAAATAGGGTTGGTAGGTCGGCTAAACTTTTCTCTTTTTTTTTAACTTTTTCCATTTTTATTATTACCTTATTTATTTGGAGGAATTGATGAAAATCTGCGTTTTTCAACCGTAATAGCTTGAATGCTAAAAAAAAGTTAAGGGTCGGTACAAAAAAATAGGGTCGGTCGGTGGAAACAAGTAACTTTTTTTATTATGCCTACAAGGTTTTACTTAAGGATTTGACTTTCACTTGCCCAGGGGGCAAGTTATTTTGAACATCTACTAGCCCCCATTGAAAACAGGTTGCCCGATCTTTAAGTTAGTTGGTGTTTGTTAATGTTTAAACTAAATTTGTGTAATATAGGTGAATTTAGTTATATGTATCAACACAATTTGCAAGCATTTCACCTTGATATACTGTGGAAAATAAAAAAAAAAGATTTCATTTACATAAATAAACTTGCCCGCCAGGCTATCTTCTTTGAAAAATCACTTGCCCACAGTGATTTTAACTCGGCACGGGCAAGCGGGCGTCCACTTTAGAAAACCCCTGGCCTAATTAGGTATCAACTTCATTTTATTTCACTTTCAAAAATTGTAATAAGATGTGTTGAGATAATTATATTTTTATGTAAGCTTTTTAACTGTATAGTCATTTTTATTTAAAAAAAGTAAATGAAAGGCATAAACGTAGTGTTTAAAACTATATTAATTATTCTTACATGGTTAAAAGTGTAGGCTATGAAGGAGTCACATTTGTCCTGTAATAGTCCCAATTTTCCAAAAAAGTCCCACTGTAATAAGAAGCTAACCAGTGCATTGCACACAGCTTTCTTCAGCATACCAAACTCCCCTTAATGTGCATTTTCATGTCATTACACAATGTAATGCGGTATTGAGTTGTAAATCACTTTCATTGATAGCTTCTAGTTAATATTTTTACACCCCCCAACCCCCCATCAAGTTTGGGGTACTAGGATAGGCTAGCTTTGTAGAGTAATTTTGTCCCATCATGTAATGTCCAAGGGTTAGATTTCTTATTCATGGCAGGGTTTTACTAAAGAGGCAGCTAGCAGCAGATTTGACTGCCTCAAATCCTTTCCTGGCCGGCTCATTATATGCCAAATTGTAAAGTAAAAAAAATGGGAATATTTCAAGGAAATTGAAAAAGAATACCTGTAGACCACCCCTACCCCCTACAATTTAATATTAGCCTTCTACTCTGATTCTTAAGGAAAATCCTACATTGCATTTATTAATTCATCAAGAATACATAATTATGTTACATAATTTCGTTTTAGAAACAAAGAAACCCAAAAATGAAGATAATGAGGAGAAAAAATGGGAAGTCGACAGAAGAAAAGGTGAGACCAATGGGAATGAATTTATAGAATTTTTCAGTCTATGCCAATTATTGTATTAGAATGTTTTTATTCCATTCATGTAAAAGTTTCCATTATTTTTTTCTGTTAAAATTATCTTCCTTAAGGTTATAACTTTTATTTTTTTCATGAACAATTCTTTTTAATCCTTTACCATTTTACCATGTTTATATTTATGGCATGCTGAATAAACATATTTATTTAATGAACTTGCAATGGCATATAGGGAGCAGTGGATTTTTTCTTTGTTCAGTAGACTGTATGGATTCTCGAAAAAAAATATTGTAAACTTAGATCAGACAGCTCCTACAAGCAAGGAGCTGTCTAATTCAAAGGTATCTGGTATGTTCTTATTATATATAAGGTTGTTTTTCAGTCAAAGCAACATAGAACCCATCAAAAAGGATTAGGTTATTCAACATAGAACACTTCAAAAAGGGTTAGTTTATTCAACATAGAACACATCAAAAAGGGGTTAGTTTATTCAACATAGAACACTTCAAAAAGGGTTAGTTTATTCAACATAGAACACATCAAAAAGGGTTAGTTTATTCAACATAGAACACATCAAAAAGGGTTAGTTTATTCAACATAGAACACTTCAAAAAGGGTTAGTTTATTCAACATAGAACACTTCAAAAAGGGTTAGTTTATTCTACATAGAACTATCAAAAAGGGGTTAGTTTATTCAACATAGAACTCAAAAAAAGGGTTAGTTTATTCAACATAGAACACATCAAAAGGGGTTAGTTTATTCAACATAGAACTCAAAAAAAGGGTTAGTTTATTCAAAAGAACACTCAAAAAGGGTTAGTTTATTCAATATAGAACATAAAAGGGTTATTTTCAACATAGAACTTATCAAAAAGGGTTAGTTTATTCAATATAGAACTTATCAAAAAGGGTTAGTTTATTCAACATAGAACACTTCAAAAAGGGTTAGTTTATTCAATATAGAACACTTCAAAAAGGGTTAGTTTATTCAACATAGAACACATCAAAAAGGGTTAGTTTATTCAATATAGAACTTATCAAAAAGGGTTAGTTTATTCAACATAGAACACTTCAAAAAGGGTTAGTTTATTCAATATAGAACACTTCAAAAAGGGTTAGTTTATTCAACATAGAACACATCAAAAAGGGTTAGTTTATTCAACATAGAACACTTCAAAAAGGGTTAGTTTATTCAATATAGAACACTTCAAAAAGGGTTAGTTTCTTCAATATAGAACACTTCAAAAGGGTTAGTTTATTCAATATAGAACACTTCAAAAAGGGTTAGTTTATTCAACATAGAACACTTCAAAAAGGGTTAGTTTATTCAATATAGAACACTTCAAAAAGGGTTAGTTTATTCAATATAGAACACTTCAAAAAGGGTTAGTTTATTCAATATAGAACACTTCAAAAAGGGTTAGTTTATTCAATATAGAACACTTCAAAAAGGGTTAGTTTATTCAACATAGAACACTTCAAAAAGGGTTAGTTTATTCAACATAGAACACTTCAAAAAGGGTTAGTTTATTCAACATAGAACACTTCAAAAAGGGTTAGTTTATTCAACATTCAAATAGAACACTTCAAAAAGGGTTAGTTTATTCAACATAGAACACATCAAAAAGGGTTAGTTTATTCAACATAGAACACTTCAAAAAGGGTTAGTTTATTCAACATAGAACACTTCAAAAAGGGTTAGTTTATTCAACATAGAACACTTCAAAAAGGGTTAGTTTATTCAATATAGAACACTTCAAAAAGGGTTAGTTTATTCAACATAGAACACTTCAAAAAGGGTTAGTTTATTCAATATAGAACACTTCAAAAAGGGTTAGTTTATTCAATAGAACACTTCAAAAAGGGTTAGTTTATTCAACATAGAACACTTCAAAAAGGGTTAGTTTATTCAATATAGAACTTATCAAAAAGGGTTAGTTTATTCAATATAGAACACTTCAAAAAGGGTTAGTTTATTCAATATAGAACACTTCAAAAAGGGTTAGTTTTTCAATATAGAACAACTCAAAAAGGGTTAGTTTATTCAACATAGAACACCTCAAAAAGGTTAGTTTATTCAAATAGAACACTTCAAAAAGGGTTAGTTTATTCAACATAGAACACATCAAAAGGGTTAGTTTATTCAATATAGAACACTTCAAAAAGGGTTAGTTTATTCAACATAGAACACTTCAAAAAAGGGTTTGTTTATTCAATATATAACAAAAGGTAGTTTATTCATATAGAACAATCAAAAAGGGTTAGTTTATTCAAATAGAACACTTCAAAAAGGTAGTTTATTCAATAACATCAAAAGTAGTTTCAATAGAATCAAAAGGGTTAGTTTATCAATATAGAACTAATCAAAAAAGGGTTAGTTTATTCAAATAGAACACTTCAAAAAGGGTTAGTTTATTCAAATAGAACACTTCAAAAAGGGTTAGTTTTTCAATGAACACTCAAAAAGGGTTAGTTTATTCAACATAGACACATTCAAAAAGGGTTAGTTTATTCAACATAGAACACTTCAAAAAGGGTTAGTTTTTCAATATAGAACACTATCAAAAAGGGTTAGTTTATCAATATAGAACACATCAAAAAGGTTAGTTTATTCAACTAGAACATCAAAAAGGGTTAGTTTATTCAACATAGAACACTTCAAAAAGGGTTAGTTTATTCAATATAGAACACATCAAAAAGGGTTAGTTTATTCAAATAGAACACTTCAAAAAGGGTTAGTTTATTCAAATAGAACACTTCAAAAAGGGTTAGTTTATTCAATAGAACACTTCAAAAAGGGTTAGTTTATTCAATATAGAACACTTCAAAAAGGGTTAGTTTATTCAATATAGAACACATCAAAAAGGGTTAGTTTATTCAATATAGAACACATCAAAAAGGGTTAGTTTATTCAATATAGAACACATCAAAAAGGGTTAGTTTATTCAATATAGAACACATCAAAAAGGGTTAGTTTATTCAAATAGAACACTCAAAAAGGGTTAGTTTATTCAATATAGAACACATCAAAAAGGGTTAGTTTATTCAATATAGAACACTCAAAAAGGGTTAGTTTGGTTAGTTTTTCAATATAGAACACATCAAAAAGGGTTAGTTTATTCAATATAGAACACATCAAAAAGGGTTAGTTTATTCAATATAGAACACATCAAAAAGGGTTAGTTTATTCAATATAGAACACTTCAAAAAGGGTTAGTTTATTCAATATAGAACACTTCAAAAAGGGTTAGTTTATTCAATATAGAACACTTCAAAAAGGGTTAGTTTATTCAATATAGAACACATCAAAAAGGGTTAGTTTATTCAATATAGAACACTTCAAAAAGGGTTAGTTTATTCAATATAGAACACATCAAAAAGGGTTAGTTTATTCAATATAGAACACTTCAAAGGGTTAGTTTATTCAAATAGAAACTTTCAAAAAGGGTTAGTTTATTCAACATAGAACACTTCAAAAGGTGTTATTTATTCAAATAGAACATTCAAAAAGGGTTAGTTTATTCAAATAGAACACTTCAAAAAGGGTTAGTTTATTCAAATAGAACACATCAAAAAGGGTTAGTTTATTCAATATAGAACTTATTCAAAAAGGGTTAGTTTATTCAATAGAAACTTCAAAAAGGGTTAGTTTATTCAACATAGAACACATCAAAAAGGGTTAGTTTATTCAACATAGAACACTTCAAAAAGGGTTAGTTTATTCAATATAGAACACTTCAAAAAGGGTTAGTTTATTCAATATAGAACTTATCAAAAGGTTAGTTTATTCAATATAGAACTTCAAAAAGGTTAGTTTATTCAATATAGAACACATCAAAAAGGGTTAGTTTTTCAAATAGAACACTCAAAAAGGGTTAGTTTATTCAACATAGAACACATCAAAAAGGTTAGTTTATTCAATATAGAACCATCAAAAAGGTTAGTTTATTCAATATAGAACACTCAAAAAGGGTTAGTTTATTCAATAGAACATCAAAAAGGGTTAGTTTATTCAAATAGAACACTCAAAAAGGGTTAGTTTATTCAATAAGAACTATCAAAAAGGGTTAGTTTTCAATAGAACACTCAAAAGGTTAGTTTATTCAATATAGAACTTCAAAAAGGGTTAGTTTATTCAATATAGAACACTTCAAAAGGTTATTTATTCATATAAACTTATCAAAAGGTTAGTTTATTCAATATAGAAAATCAAAAGGGTTAGTTTATTCATATAGAAACTTCAAAGGTTAGTTTTTCAACATAGAACACTTCAAAAAGGGTTAGTTTATTCAAATAGAACACTCAAAAGGGTTAGTTTATTCAATATAGAAACTCAAAAAGGTTAGTTTATTCAAATAGAACACTCAAAAAGGTTAGTTATTCACATAGAACACTCAAAGGTTAGTTTTTCAACATAGAACACTTCAAAAGGTTAGTTTATTCAATATAGAACACATCAAAAGGGTTAGTTTATTCAAATAGAACACATCAAAAAGGGTTTATTTAGAAATTCAAATATTTTAACTACACTTCAAAAAGGGTTAGTTTATTCAATATAGAACACATCAAAAAGGGTTAGTTTATTCAACATAACACACTCAAAAAGGTTAGTTTATTCAAATAGAACACTCAAAAAGGGTTAGTTTATTCATATAGAACACATCAAAAAGGGTTAGTTTATTCAATATAGAACACTCAAAAAGGGTTAGTTTATTCAACATAGAACACTCAAAAAGGGTTAGTTTATTCAATATAAACTTCAAAAAGGGTTAGTTTATTCAACATAGAACACTTCAAAAAGGGTTAGTTTATTCAAATAGAACACATCAAAAAGGGTTAGTTTATTCAATATAGAACACTTCAAAAAGGGTTAGTTTATTCAAATAGAACACATCAAAAAGGGTTAGTTATTCAAATAGAACACTTCAAAAAGGGTTAGTTTATTCAATATAGAACACTCAAAAAGGGTTAGTTTATTCAAATAGAACACATCAAAAAGGGTTAGTTTATTCAATATAGAACACTTCAAAAAGGGTTAGTTTATATCAAATAGAAAACATCAAAAAGGGTTAGTTTATTCAAACTAGAACACTATCAAAAGGGTTAGTTTATTCAAATAGAACACTCAAAAAGGTTAGTTTATTCAAATAGAACACTTCAAAAAGGGTTAGTTTATTCAATATAGAACTTAATCAAAAGGGTTAGTTTATTCAATCATAGAACACTTCAAAAAGGGTTAGTTATTCAATATAGAACATCAAAAAGGGTTAGTTTATTCAACATAGAACACTTTAAAAAGGGTTAGTTTATTCAATATAGAAAACTCAAAAAGGGTTAGTTTATTCAACATAGAACACTTCAAAAAGGGTTAGTTTATTCAATATAGAACACATCAAAAAGGGTTAGTTTATTCAACATAGAACTTATCAAAAAGGGTTAGTTTATTCAACATAGAACACTTCAAAAAGGGTTAGTTTATTCAAATATTAGTAAATATCAAAAAGGGTTAGTTTATTCAACATAGAACACTTCAAAAAGGGTTAGTTTCATTCAATATAGAACACTTCAAAAAGGGTTAGTTTATTCAATATAGAACACTTCAAAAAGGGTTAGTTTCTTCAACATAGAACACATCAAAAAGGGTTAGTTTATTCAATATAGAACTCTTCAAAAAGGGTTAGTTTATTCAACATAGAACACTTCAAAAAGGGTTAGTTTATTCAACATAGAACACTTCAAAAAGGGTTAGTTTATTCAACATAGAACACTTCAAAAAGGGTTAGTTTATTCAACATAGAACACTTCAAAAAGGGTTAGTTTATTCAATATAGAACATATCAAAAAGGGTTAGTTTATTCAACATAGAACACTTCAAAAAGGGTTATTTATTCAAATAAGAACACTATCAAAAAGGGTTAGTTCTTCAACATAGAACACATCAAAAAGGGTTAGTTTATTCAATATAGAACACATCAAAAAGGGTTAGTTTATTCAACATAGAACACATCAAAAAGGGTTAGTTTATTCAACATAGAACACATCAAAAAGGGTTAGTTTATTCAAATAGAAACTTCAAAAAGGGTTAGTTATATCTTCAACATAGAACACATCAAAAAGGGTTAGTTTATTCAATATAGAACACTTCAAAAAGGGTTAGTTTATTCTCAATATAGAACATCAAAAAGGGTAGTTTATTCAAATTAGAACACTTCAAAAAGGGTTAGTTTATTCAAATAGAACACTCAAAAAGGGTTAGTTTATTCAACATAGAACACTCAAAAAGGGTTAGTTTTTCAAATAGAACACTCAAAAAGGGTTAGTTTTTCAAATAAACACTCAAAAAGGGAAAAAAGGGTTAGTTTTTCAACATAGAACACATCAAAAAGGGTTAGTTTATTCAATATAGAACACATCAAAAAGGGTTAGTTTATTCAACATAGAACACATCAAAAAGGGTTAGTTTCTTCAATATAGAACACTTCAAAAAGGGTTAGTTTATTCAACATAGAACTTATCAAAAAGGGTTAGTTTATTCAATATAGAACACTTCAAAAAGGGTTAGTTTCTTCAACATAGAACACCTCAAAAAGAGTTAGTTTATTCAATATAGAACACCTCAAAAAGGGTTAGTTTTTCAAATAGAACACTCAAAAAGGGTTAGTTTATTCAATATAGAACTTATCAAAAAGGGTTAGTTTATTCAATATAGAACACTTCAAAAAGGGTTAGTTTCTTCAACATAGAACACTCAAAAAGGGTTAGTTTATTCAATATAGAACACTTCAAAAAGGGTTAGTTTCTTCAACATAGAACACTTCAAAAAGGGTTAGTTTTTCAATATAGAACACTCAAAAAGGGTTAGTTTCTTCAACATAGAACTTACTCAAAAAGGGTTAGTTTCTTCAACATAGAACACTTCAAAAAGGGTTAGTTTATTCAACATAGAACACCTCAAAAAGGGTTAGTTTTCAAAATAGAACACTTCAAAAGGGTTAGTTTCTTCAATATAGAACACTTCAAAAAGGGTTAGTTTCTTCAATATAGAACACTTCAAAAAGGGTTAGTTTATTCAACATAGAACACTTCAAAAAGGGTTAGTTTATTCAATATAGAACACTTCAAAAAGGGTTAGTTTCTTCAATATAGAACACTTCAAAAAGGGTTAGTTTATTCAACATAGAACACTTCAAAAAGGGTTAGTTTATTCAACATAGAACTTATCAAAAAGGGTTAGTTTATTCAACATAGAACACTTCAAAAAGGGTTAGTTTATTCAATATAGAACACATCAAAAAGGGTTAGTTTATTCAATATAGAACTTATCAAAAAGGGTTAGTTTATTCAATATAGAACACTTCAAAAAGGGTTAGTTTCTTCAACATAGAACACCTCAAAAAGGGTTAGTTTATTCAATATAGAACACATCAAAAAGGGTTAGTTTATTCAACATAGAACACTCAAAAAGGGTTAGTTTATTCAAATAGAACACTCAAAAAGGGTTAGTTTATTCAACATAGAACACATCAAAAAGGGTTAGTTTCTTCAACATAGAACACCTCAAAAAGGGTTAGTTTATTCAATATAGAACACATCAAAAAGGGTTAGTTTATTCAACATAGAACACCTCAAAAAGGGTTAGTTTATTCAATATAGAACACTTCAAAAAGGGTTAGTTTCTTCAATATAGAACTTATCAAAAAGGGTTAGTTTCTTCAACATAGAACACTTCAAAAAGGGTTAGTTTCTTCAACATAGAACACTCAAAAAGGGTTAGTTTATTCAATATAGAACACTTCAAAAAGGGTTAGTTTATTCAACATAGAACACTTCAAAAAGGGTTAGTTTATTCAACATAGAACACTTCAAAAAGGGTTAGTTTATTCAACATAGAACACTTCAAAAAGGGTTAGTTTATTCAATATAGAACACTTCAAAAAGGGTTAGTTTCTTCAACATAGAACACTTCAAAAAGGGTTAGTTTCTTCAATATAGAACTCATCAAAAAGGGTTAGTTTATTCAATATAGAACACTTCAAAAAGGGTTAGTTTCTTCAACATAGAACACCTCAAAAAAGGTTAGTTTATTCAACATAGAACACATCAAAAAAGGTTAGTTTCTTCAACATAGAACACTTCAAAAAGGGTTAGTTTATTCAATATAGAACACACCAAAAAGGGTTAGTTTATTCAACATAGAACACTTCAAAAAGGGTTAGTTTATTCAACATAGAACACTTCAAAAAGGGTTAGTTTATTCAACATAGAACACTTCAAAAAGGGTTAGTTTATTCAACATAGAACACCCAAAAAGGGTTAGTTTATTCAACATAGAACACATCAAAAAGGGTTAGTTTATTCAACATAGAACACTTCAAAAAAGGGTTAGTTTCTTCAACATAGAACACACCAAAAAGGGTTAGTTTATTCAATATAGAACACTTCAAAAAAGGGTTAGTTTATTCAATATAGAACTTATCAAAAAGGGTTAGTTTATTCAATATAGAACACTTCAAAAAGGGTTAGTTTATTCAACATAGAACACTTCAAAAAGGGTTAGTTTATTCAATATAGAACATTCAAAAAGGGTTAGTTTATTCAACATAGAACACTTCAAAAAGGGTTAGTTTATTCAACATAGAACACTTCAAAAAGGGTTAGTTTATTCAACATAGAACACATCAAAAAGTTAGTTTATTCAACATAGAACACTTCAAAAAGGGTTAGTTTATTCAACATAGAACACTTCAAAAAGGGTTAGTTTATTCAACATAGAACACTTCAAAAAGGGTTAGTTTATTCAACATAGAACACTTCAAAAAGGGTTAGTTTATTCAACATAGAACACATCAAAAAGGGTTAGTTTCTTCAACATAGAACACATCAAAAAGGGTTAGTTTATTCAATATAGAACACTTCAAAAAGGGTTAGTTTCTTCAACATAGAACACTTCAAAAAGGGTTAGTTTATTCAACATAGAACACTTCAAAAAGGGTTAGTTTCTTCAACATAGAACACACCAAAAAGGGTTTATTCAAAAAAGGTTAGTTTGTTCAACATAGAACACTTCAAAAAAGGTTAGTTTATTCAACATAGAACACTTTTAAAATATTATTGCCCTTGTTTCATTTAAGATGACTTGTCAGGACTTTCCTTCTTCTAGTCTTCATAGGCATCTTGCCCTCTGAAAATTTCTTTATGCATTTTCCCCCCAACTTTGCAGTTTCCCAACAATTTTCTTTCCCCAAATTTAAGTACTGGTAAATAGTGCCCCAAAATATGATGTTTAGGCCTCTTCTGCTCACTAAATGTGAAAAGATGGGCAATTGCTTTAAAACCTATTTTCTAAATTATATTTATACTTTTTAAGAAATACATTGTAATATTTGAACTGAAATGCAGGCTTAAAAAACGTATTGAGAAAGCAGAGGTTCGGAAAGCTGAAAAACTAAAGAAAATGACAGAAAAAGAAGAGTTAAAGAAGAAATCTCTACAAAATAAAAAGTTAGAAAAGAAAGAAATACCAAAGAAGAAGAGAAAGCTAGAGGAGGAATCTGAAACTTCCGACTCAGAGGGTATGTTAATTACTGTTTTTCTTTCTCTAATAAGTACCAGATGTTGAGTATTAAATCTTGTCTCAAGCCTAACAAAACAATGTTTCAGATGATGCAAAGCAATCTTGTATCAAGAGATGCTAAGGTATCAGCAGGGGTGTAAAATTCTTAAAATCATCACTCGCCCTTTTTTGCACTTACCAAATTTGAGATGGTATAATCAAGAAAAATACTAAGAAATGTTGGTTTTACTCTCGCCCTGCACTAGAGTTCACTCACCCTGGCGAGCGGGCAAGTGGAATTTTACACCCCTGCTCAGGATTAAAAAACTGGGATCCCTGACAAGGGTGCCAAACTGTTTGCAGCCCTTTTTGGGGGCTTTAATTAACTTTACCTCAAAAAAAAAATATTATTAAAAACTTGTGTAGCCATACCAGAACTTGAACCTGAGACCTTGTGCTTGAAGTGCTGTACCATATGAGCAACTAAAAGGCTGTACAATAATAAAAAGAATAGTTTTTTACCTATACAAAGCTTTTTAAACAATTGCTCAAAAAAAAAATGTGTCACCTGCTATTAGAGGTGACACATAGTGATCACTTCTGTTGTCTGTCCATCACACTTTTTCTGTCAAGCATCATTGTGTCCCAAAGAACACTCTTGTTGAGAAAACTTTGTGGAATAAAATTATGCAGATGAAGAGATGGAGGCCAGCAGTGACGAGGAGGAGGTGCAGGGATATACTGATGACAACAAGTCATGGCTGAGACCCGCAGGGAAGGGGAAGCAACTCATGGTAATAATCTGATAAGGTTTTGCTGTTTTCTGTTTCTCTTTAACAGTCGTAACACTAAATTTCACATTTTAATATCTATCTAATTATGAATTTGAGATAATATTTACATCATAAAGTGGTCCCAGTGAATTCCTATTGAGAAAATTACTAAACTGTCCCTGATGTATCTGAGGAGAGTTTCGTAGTATTGTTTTTGGTTGAGGTACCTTCCCCATACACTACATTATCTGTAACGGACAACCAGGAACCGGACTACAAAACACAATGAAACTATTTGTGTGAGCAACATGCCTCTGCATTGCAGGGTGCATTAGCTTCCATGATATTGTTGATGTAAATGTAGAATGTGAGATATGAGCTTGAACTTCACAAACTGTGATATACATGTATACCAATAAAAACGTAGAAATATAGCATTCTCAAAGCTAAATTGTGGGGAAGAAGAATGCAGCAAACAGGGTTTTTTCTCACCATTTTGGGAACATGACCAAACCACCAGAATTTGGAATTTTTCTTGTTGTTTTAGACAAAATTGGGAAAAACTCACATCATATAATTATGTCAAATAAAACAAAAAATCAAATATTTGGTCCATTCAACCCTAGTATCATTCAGACTCGCTACTTTCGACCCCAAACCTGTAAAAATGGCTATATATTTTTTTTTTTATCCTGGAATTGGGAATTTTCAACCTGAAATTAGGGAAAAAACACAGTTTTGGAATTTGTAACATTACCCTATATCGGTTGTCAAAACTGGTAAAAAAACAACAACTGGCATATGTGTTTGTACCATAAAAAAAAATGATATAATGTCGAGACACTGTATTGTGATTCACATTTCATGATTTTGGTATAAAAACTAATATGACATTCATGCTTGATGATTTTTTTTATTCATTAACCCTTTCCCTCATAGAGGACACCATGAAAAGACCTATGCGAACAGCATAAAACCAGATCAGGTTTTATGCTGTTCGCTGCTCCTCAGTGGTCTGGAAATGAAGATTTTGTAATTAAATTTGATAAGGTTTAACTGTGGTTTTCTGCAGATCAGGCATTATGTGGTACCTATTGAGTGCGTCAAAATGAGTCTGTATGAGGGAAAGGGTTAAGTAAGATGTATTTTGAACTTTGTAATAAATGAATATCATTTTCATATATACAATGCATCTTGAACTTTATTGTTCATGTTGGATAGGACGATAGTGATGAGGAGGAGGAGGACAGTGATGAAGGACTAGCGGATGATTTTGGTAGTGATGAAGAAGCTGATGGCAGTGATGATGAAGATGATGATGAAGATGATGAGGGAGAGTCCGTAAGTGATAAGACATTTTTATAGAATTTCTTAATTTAACTAAAGATTTTCGATGAGATACTGAAGTTAATCAGTGAGATATAATTCATATCTGTTCGAAACTGAGTGAGATAAAGAATTTTTGTTCCCGATCTGTACATTGAAATATATAGCAAAGTAGAACGTAAAATGAATGAAGATTTCCATAACATCATAGGTATGTTATAAAATTCGATGTGATTGACACCATTTTTGTGTCGCCTGCATAGCATGGCAGACACATAGGGATCACTTTGTCCGTCGTCGTTGGCGTCGTCGTCGGCGTCGTCGTCGGAGTCACACTTTCTTGTCCGGAGCATAACTCGAAAAGTATTTGAGGTATCACCTTGAAACTTAAAACATGGATAGATCACATTGAGGTGGAGTGCAGTGCACAAGAATGATAACTCTGACTTTCGTATTTTCTGAGTTATTACCCTTTGTTGATTCTGAGATTTTATTTTTGTCCGGACCATAACTCAAAAAGTATTTGAGGTATCACCTTGAAACTTAAAACATGGATAGATCACATTGAGGTGGAGTGCAGTGCACAAGAATGATAACCATGACTTTCATATTTTCTGAGTTATTGCCCTTTGTTGATTTTCAGTCTTAATTTTTGTCCAGGGCTATAACTCAAAAAGTATTTGAGGTGCTGACTTAAAACTTAAGTAGATATGATGATCTCATTGAAGAGGAGTGCAGTTCACATAAATGAAACTTCCATTTCTTTTCCTGAGTTAATTGTCCTTTGTTGAATTCTCAGTTTTATTTTTGTCAGGAGCATAACATAAAAGTATTTGAGATATGTTTTGAAACTTATAGATGGAAAGATCTGGATTTGTAGTGCAGTGCATAAGAATGATAAACTCTGTTCTCTTTTCCACAAGAATGTAACCATGACTTTCATATTTTCTGGTTATTTCCCTTGTTGAATTTTCAGACTTAATTTTTGTTGGCCTAATTCGAAACGTAATTTGAGGTGTTGACTTAAAAACTCATAGATCTCAATGGATCTGAGTGCAGTGCACATGAATATAACTCTGATTAATTTCCTTGAGTTATTGCCTTTTTAATACTCAGACTTCATTTTTGTTAGGACTAACACGAAAAGTATTTGAGTATTTACTTTGAAAACCTCACAGGTGAAAGATCTCATGGATGCATTGTAGAATTATTAATGTCTTTTTTGGAGTTATATCCCTTTGTTTATTTTTTTGATTTAATTCTGTGTGGTGCATAACTTGATAAGTATTTGAATGTTTGCCTTAAACTTATAGTAGATAGATCTCATTGGTTTAGTGCATTACAAATTGATAAGTTAATGAATTGTTAATGATGGATACAACTTGCCAATATATTTATAATTAACGTCATAAGTGCTTAATGAGTCATAATTTTCTTAAGTTAATGTTTTAATTCATTTCATTATGACAATCCTCTATGTATGTTGGATGAAGTCGCAAGTGCTCGATTTTATTACCCCCCCCCCCCCCCCCCCCCAGAGAGCAAAAAAAAAAATATATATATATATATATCTAAGTATATAATTTATATAGTGTTTGTGTGTGATTTGTGTTATTTTGTACCTCACAAATAGATTATGCTTTATCAATATATTGTCAAAAGATCGATTTTAGTCAATTTTTCATCAAACATGCTTAAATGCAGGTGACACAAGTGTTCCGAGGAACACCCACATCTAGTTTGTGATATCTGACTAGTTTAATGCAAAAACTAAAAAAAAAAAACATAAGATAAAAAAAATGTTTATTTTGAATGGAAAATGAGATACATTCCATATCCATCCAAAACAAACAAATATCCTCTATTTGTAATTATGTTTTTTGATTTGTGAATTTTGTTTACGAATTATACAGTTGGACTGTGTGTCTTGAAAAATATCCATCCTGCAACACTAACTTACACCTATAAAGATTTTTTTTCAAAACTTTTACATATTTGGAGTGTTACTCTCTCATTTTCTTCCTCTTTTCCCAAACTCTCTTGTGTCCCTCTCTTTCTCTGTCTAGCTGTCTGTCTCTCATTAAATGAAACAGTATTCAAAATCAGAATCATTACACCCTGAAAACTAATGTTTACAGGGGAATACTGGAATTTGTCTGTCAGTTGGGTGATCTCAAAGTTTTAGGCACAAAATTAAGTCTTCAGTTTTTGAGATCTTTCAATGAAACTAAGCACATATGATCATCATAATGTGGAGTTTGCTTACAGATGTGTTTAAGAGATATGGGCGTTATGGCTTTAGAAATTTCTACACATATGATACTTGGAGAAAGTTTGTGGTGTGAACTAGTTAATAGTTATTTGTATTACATGTTATTTTGTACACTTTTTAGATGTTACCTATTGAAAAAGCTGCAATGAAGCTAAAGAAAAAGGAAAAACAAAATAAGTAAGTAAATTTTTTTTGAAGGTGGGATATAATCATCATCAAAGGATTTGCTGAAGGCACCTAGCATTAATTAATAACAACAATAACTACATTTAAATCATGTCAATCTTCAATTTTGATGGACAGGCTCATTTTTTGACATAACATCTTCAGATAAGTTTCCATATAAGCTCTCTTGATTAAACATGATAATGGGGGCCTCTGTGTCCAAGAAGGTAAAGTCGCTGACTTTAACACTCACTCAGCCCCTCACTGCGTGAGTTCGAATCCCGGCAGGGTCATTAAAATTTTCTTGTGAGGAAGCCTTCCAACTGGCTTGTGGTTGGTCGGTGGTTCTACCCGGATGCCACTTCGGGGTCTTCCTCCACCTGTAATTAGCTGGATGTTGCTATATGACTGAAATACTGTCGAAGCGACGGAAAAACCCAAATAGTCAAGTCAACTTTAAGTATGATTATGTGTTCATATTCGTGCAAATTGTGAAAGATCCTGTCAAAGTATCTTAAAATATGTAACACAACTGTTCATAAGTCTGTATTTCACACCAACAGGAAACTAGCGGAGGCAGAGTTGCAGACGAATATCGCCCAGTCCGAGAAGTACACACTACCCAGCGGTCAGGAGATTGAGAAAGAGGATATCCTTTTAACATGAAACATTTGACCCCTAACCACACACTCATGTTGTCATGGTAACTTCTTAAGGTCAAGGCTGTACTGGAATCAGGTGTGTTGATCCATGTCTCCTTGTGTTGTGTGCTATTCAACTTTAACATTTTAAGTGTTTCTCATTGTATACCAGTGAAACTCACCATCCAAATGGCCAAGAAGTAAGACTGTATGTCCATAAATAGGAGATTGTTGGTTCAGTCCCCAGTCTTGTCATACCAAAGGTACTAGTAAATTTTTCTTGCTTTGTGATAAACGTCCAGGGTAGTACAGAGACTAGTTGAATGAGTGTTACAATAATAGAATGGGGTACATGGTAGGTATTATGACACCTATCTATGGTATGTCTGATGTCGACAGACGTCCCAACATGACAAATACTCTCTGTGATATTGATCCTAAATCTGAATACAAGTAATTGTACCAGCAGGATGGACAGGTGGATAAGTTTCAGCTACCATATTTGGTTTGTTACTCAGTGCTGCTCAATTTTGATACTATTTTTGGGGCCCAAGTCCAGATGCCCATTGCACTAAACAGCATTACGAGGGCTTGCGGCAAAACTTTTGTTACTATATATGAATAAGGAAGGAGATACAATACTTTTGCACCAAGCTCTCATAATTTAATTTATTAATACGTGAAAATGCACTGTAAGCCGCCAAAGCAAATAACAAAAACTCTAATACTACCAGAAGCTATCAGCAACTGCAAGAAAAAGAATTTTGGTCAATTGTTGGACTGTTATATTTGATCTCGTATTAGAATGGAATGTGTTTCAGTATATCCACACTGTGTTAGTCCTTTGCATTCATGTAGAAATTCTGGAGGAAAAAAACACATTGACATGTAGAAAAATAAGAGTGAAGAATGTGTTGGGTGGTAATTAGATACATGCATGGGTCAGTGCTTAGTTATTTCCCTTAACTGCGGCCACGTAAGGAAGCCCCGGACCTTACCATGATACAACAGAGGATTAAGGAAGTGATGCAAGTCCTTGGGGACTTTGCCAATAGGAGGGATCCAAACAGGTATTACTATCAGTAAATCATTACTGTCTTTCCTTTTTTTCTACTTTTCTATGGTTTTTTTGTTGTTGTTTGTTTTTTCTTCCATCTTTAGTTCTTCATATTCTATTAATCTTTCTCTACTTTTTATTTTTCATCTACATATTTTTATACGCCCATCAAAGGTAGGATGTATTATGGATTCACCTGTGGCAGCAGGGCCGAAGGGGGCGGCATCCACTGATGTTGTACGCTTTCTTTTTTAAACTAACAAACATGAACCGATCTTTACAATCACATGTATATCTGCACAATATCTTGGTTCCTTTTGTTGTCAGCCAAATTATCCCAGACACTCAGGAGATATGGCTCCTGAATTGATGAAAAGTTGCTGAATTAACAATATTTGCACTTTAACTAATGTGAACCAATCTTTACAAAACTTTGTGATAATGTATATAGGCACAATATAAATAGCCAGATTGTCCCAGTCAATCTGAAGTTATTGCCCTTGAATTTATGAAAAAATTGCTGAATTAAGTGTCCACTCGCTAACTCAAACAAACATGAACTAATCTTACTAATCTTATCACAATGTAAATGGACACAATATCTCGCCCAGAATCAATAACCAGCTAGATTGTCCCAGACACTCAAGAGTCATGGCCCTTTAAGTGATGACAGATTGCTAAATGAACAGTGTTTGCTCTCCTACTCTTACAAACATGAACTGATCTTGTTCAAACTTGGTAACAATGTGAATTGGCACACTATCTCAACCAAGTTTGATAACCAGCCAAAATATTGTGAATACTCCAGAGTTATGGCCCTTCCATTGAAGAAAAATTGTAAAATTAACAGTGTCTGCTCTCTAACTCTGACATATGTGAACTGATCTTTACCAATCTTTGTCATAATTTGTATTGACACGGTTTCTCAATGGAGTTTGAAAACCAGTCAGAAAATCCCAGACACTTAGGAGATACCACTCTTGAATTGATAAAATTGTGGGATGGGTGTATTTTGCTATCTCCAGTTTTATGCTCGATCCCTCCTTTTATTCATCATTTTACCATTTTCATCTCTTCCTTTTGCTTCATCTTCTTCTTACACTTATTAACTTTGCTACATTACAAAACCCTCTACTTTAGAACATTCACCAATTTAAATTTGAATTCCTAAACTTTTCTTTCATAGATAAACACATGGATCAGAAAAAAAACCTTCAACTCTATCTGATCTTTGCAGAGTTTTTATAAGGTGGTTATGTCACTGTAGCCAACACCTAGTCTGTGAAATCATTGTAAGTCATTGAAACTTCCCTATCAATGAACATAAGGCATTTTTGTGTCACCTGCCGAGGTGACGCTTAGGGATTACTTTTCCGTCATCTGTCATCCGCGCAGCCACATTGGAGTAAGGGGCCATCTTACGTTAAACAGAACAAAATAGAACAATAGACTTAATTCCGAAACAATAGAATAAGGGGCCATTGCCCTTTAAACAAGAAAAGGTGATAACAAAAGAAATGACTCCATACTCCTGTCTGGCCGCGTGTCCATCTGTCTGTCCGTCTCACTTTTTCCATCACGCTTCAGCAGGTGACACATGTGTTCCAAAAAACACTCTTGTTTCTTTTTCACTAGGTCCCGCAGTGAGTATATGAACCAACTGAGGAAGGACTTGTGTCTGTACTACAGTTATAATGACTTCCTTATGGAGAGGCTCATGCAACTCTTCAACACAGAGGTACGTCAAGTAGTCCATTACCAGTCAGCATAAAGGACCATCAGTCCTCAATTCCTGGTGTGCGTTCAGCTACACCATATGCAACCGGTTGCTTACAGTCAGCTATGGAGTTGGCTTAGTACCATATTACTATGCTGTTCACGTGCAGCTTATGGGATACATAGGTATATGTGACAGTCATTGTTTATGACACTGAGACAGTTCATAGCTGACTGTAAGTGTACAATAGCATACGGTTCAGCATACTGAACCCACACCTGGCTAGTCTATATTTCACAACTTTGGTGAAGTGATTCTGCCCTAGTATCTCTGTGTACTCTTGGCCTTCCTGAACCTGGAATTAGCTGGATATCACTAAATGGCTGAGTATATGGTCACATCAACAGTTAACTCCAGTACGTCTTTGTTATGTCACAGTTGTGGATCAAACCGCCAGCCTCCCAGTTACAGGCAGACAATCTGACCAGTCACCCTCTTGTAATGTACTGAAGCTTCTCGTCTCAGGATTTTGAAAACCTTTAACTTCTATATTTTTTAACACATACAGGCCTGAAGATAAGTAATTGTGAAGTATGAGTGCTTATCTCTTTAAAAAATTCAAACTATAAAGTCACTATATAAAGTTGAAAATCCTACTTTAAAATGAAAAATGTAAAAAATTAGGTGATTTTCCATATTGAAGATAAAAATGATATAAAGTTTGAGGAGTAAAAACAACTTAAGTCATTTATTGTATTTCACCAACAGATTGTAGACTTCCTAGAGGCTAATGAGGTTCCACGTCCGATTACAATCCGTACAAACACCCTGAAGACCCGGCGTCGGGATCTCGCCCAGGCTCTTATTAATCGTGGTGTAAATCTAGACCCTATTGGCAAGTGGTCCAAGGTTGGACTAGTGGTTTATGACTCACAGGTGCCTCTAGGTAAGTGGGTTGATATATAGCATGATTTGATTCTCAAGTTAAATGGAGCTTGTTCCAATTGAGGCAAAGTCTATCTTTAGCCTTTCAAAAACATGAAACGGTGATGTTACATACATTCAATGGAAACAATATAATTTCTCTTTGAAGAGTACAGCAGACTCGTTTTTAACCTCCAAAATTTCCAAATTTAAGTTATTATTGTGAAATACATGTATAGAGGAGAAAAATTTTAATAAGAAGTAAGAATAAGCCAAGAAACAGGGTAAAGTTGACTTACCCACCAAAGCAGATACTGATTTAAATTCCATGTTTACATTCGACTTTAATCCTTGATAATCAATACTTTGAAACAAGAAATGCCGTATTGAATATGTTTGTGGGCCATATTGGATCTGTAAGGGACCATAATTCTTGGTAGATTAATAAATGAGAATTATAAAAAGAAAGAAATAAATTCTGACCTTTGACTTCTTGTTGTTATGGATACAGGGGCAACACCAGAGTACCTGGCGGGTCACTACATGCTGCAGGGAGGCTCCAGTTTCCTGCCAGTGATGGCCCTGGCCCCTCAGGAGAACGAGAGGGTTCTGGACATGAGTGCTGCCCCAGGCGGCAAGTCCACCTATATAGGTAAGTAGGATGGGGGCTTGTTGGTACAATGTACTGGGTTTGGATCTCCAGATCAAGTTGTACTTGGACAATATATCACTATTAATATACATGGAAAAACCTATCTGAATATGGAATATGAATAGAAAAGTAAACTTTGAACAAAAATGCTAAGTGGATTTAAAAGGATTTAAAATATTAATAATAAAAAAATGTCTGCATGCACCTGTGCTTGGTTTTACTGACAGCCAAAATTTTCGCAGCTATAAAAATTGAGCATATTCGTCTGGAAGGCAAATGAATATTGGCAGACTATGATTTATGGTAGGAGATATAACCTGGCCACCGAAAAAAAACACAAATACTTGACTTAAAACATGTAAAATTATTTATAGTTACAACCTGACTGACTTTCTTGGCTGAGAGGGTAAAGTCGCTGACTTTAACAATCACTCAGCCTCTCACCGCATGGGTTCGAATACTGGCAGGGTCATTCAGATTTTCTTTTGAGGAAGCCTTCTAGCTGGCTTGCAGTAGGTCGGTGTTTGTACCTGGATACCTCCGTGCATTCGGGGTCTTCCTCCACCTGTAATTAGCTGGATGTTGTATATGACTGAAATACTTTCGAAGCGACAGTAAACTCAAATAGTCAAGTCTTGACTGACTTTTCTTTCACAGCGGCGTTGATGAGAAACACAGGTGTATTGTTTGCTAACGATGCCAACAAGGATCGGGCGAAAGCCATTGTGGGCAATATTCACCGGATGGGGATCACCAACACTGTCATATCAGAGGTGGACGGCAAGAACTTTCCCCAGGTAATGTAGAGATACCGACATAGAGGAAGTGTATGTCTGATACTAGTGATGGTATCATTTGTCAGGAAAGATGGTTGTTGATGGACACTCTGATTCTCCAAGCTAACTTCTTTTGCTGAATTTGGCTTATGTTATTTCCATAAAGTTTATTTTTCTCAAAATTTTGTTCATAAATACCCAGTCAAATGTACTGAAAAAAAGAAAATGTGAATAAATGTTAACCAGTTAATTTGAGTTTACAGTTAAACCTGTGTAAGCAGCCACATGTATTGAGTGGTCAACCTGCATTTAGCAGTCAGTCTTAATGTAACTGAACTAGCAAGTTTAACCTTCATTTAGCAACCGCCTGTGTTAAGCAGTCACTTTCTGTTGTTCCGTGACTGACTGCTTAAGACAGATTCCTACAGGGATTTTTATGAAAATGCCCAGTTCTGCTAAAAGCAACTTGAAAATCTACACTTTCATGGATGATGTTCCCAAAACACTAGGAAATATCTGTCCGAAGCTTTTATATTGGAACTCTTATTACTGAGATTGGACTCAATGGAACCAAGATAATGGGTATAATTAAATTTAAGCCTGAACATACTTGAGAATCATATTCATGTGAAGTTTTAAACATCAATTATCAAATATCATTTGCTTTACACAATGTTGTACACATATTTGTAGATTCTAAAATTCATTAACTTGATTATTTTATTAAGCAATTTCACTCAGATTTTACAAACTTAGTCATAATTTATGTGAAAAACCTGCTGAAAGTATCATGCTATTACTGACAACTATGGCAAAGTTGTAAAGTATTGTACTGGTGTAGCTCCCTTGCTTGGCACTCAGTATATAAGAGTAGTTTCCACTACTCGTTGGCCCTTTGACCAGAGGTGGTATTATGCCACATTTCTACAGCACAATACGGCAGTGTGGCGGCACTTTATATGTCTCAGGTAGACATCGTCTCCAAATGACTGAAATACTGTCTGTGGGACATTAATTCCAACAATCTATTACAGACAATAATTGCAATTTTTGATTATATAATCACCTAAGACATGTAATTGAATCCCTTGAATGTTAAATAAGGATTTTTAAGTGAGAACCTTGTATCCATGTGGACAAAGACTCTCGGTTTTGTTTTGACAGATCCTGAAGGGGTTTGACCGAGTGTTACTGGACGCCCCTTGTAGTGGTACAGGGGTCATCTCCAAGGACCCAGAGGTCAAGGTCAATAAAGACGAGGTTGACATCAAACGTTGCTCCCATCTCCAGAAGGAACTTATCCTGGCCGCCATAGATTGTTGTAATGCCAACTCCAAGAGTGGGGGATATATTGTATACTCCACCTGCTCTGTTATGGTAGGATTTTACAAGAATATACCTTTTGATGCACCCAATGGGTCATTTGTTATAATGCTGTTCATCATACACCTTTCAGCTAAATGTTTTATGTGCAACTTTTCTACAGTTTTGAAGGATATAAAGGACACCTGTTGGATAGGATCACTGTGATGTGTAATTATGTATAAGACATTGTAATGCCTGTCCATTGTTCGCACAGGTCTTGAAAAAAAAATTGTCTTTGACATCTGCCTTGAAAAACACTTAAAAATATATTTTGCCTCATAAACCCTTTTAAAACATTAAAATTAACTGAAAGGTCTTGAAAAACCCTTAAATTTGAAATTACAATACTGATCATAAAAAAGTATTTATCAAGTTGTTATAAAAATGTGGTTCATCCCTGTTATGCCTTAACCCTTTCCCTCATATAGACTATTTTGACGCACTCAGTAGGTACCACATAAAGCCTGATCTGCAGAAAACCACATTAAACCTTACCAAATTTAATTACAAAATCCTCATTTCCAGACCACTGAGGAGCAGCGAACAGCATAAAACCTGATCAGCCTGCGAGTTACTCGCAGGCTGATCTGGTTTTATGTTGTTTGCATAGTCTTTACATGGTTTCCTCTATGAGGGAAAGGGTTAAAGTCTTAAGCATAAGTTGCAGTTTATGCAAGTCCTTAATTTTGACTTTTAAGGCTTAAAAAAACCCTTGGGAAAAAAAAAAAAAAACCCTTAAATTTTGCTTCAGAAAATTTGTATGAACCATGCTGTAGAGTAATGGTAAGCTATTGAAGTGTCATTGGCCCTTAAACATAAACAAAATCACTCTCCTGACATTGAGTGTGTGGTGTAAGTGCCCATATCACCTTCAGGTGTTTTGAAATAATGTATATGAAATTTCATGTTTTACACACAAGTTCTTGTTATACTGCAAATTCATTTTTTATTTTCGTGGGACACTAATTGTTTACATTTTGTTGTGGGTTTTATCCATGAATATTAATCCCCACGAAATCTTGTCTCTTATATAGACCTCAAGTTTGCTAGAACATAGATCCACAAATAAATGTATGGTTGAACTGTGACCTTCATGCACATTATTTGATGTCCTGAATGCGGTATGATATACTGGTTATCAATTTTTGTGAACACAAATGTTTATGCTTGATTGTAGTCATTTTCAAAACTAGACAAGTTCTCCCATTTCAGGCTGGTGTTCAAACATTTATCAACAAATCATGGGCTGGTATAGTTTCTCAACAATTTTTGTTTGTGGCTGCAAAGCATGCTGATTCATAAATGAATGAAATCAGTTGTTGATAACAAAGACCTATTAAACAAAGATCGGCAACTAGCCTTAATCTCACAAAAGCATATAACAAATTGTCCAATTCTCACAAAGTCACGTTTTTGAATATATCCTTTTCTATTAAAGATATGTGTAAATAAATTGTATCTTACAATAGAGCATCACATAACCATCAAAATGATAACTTGTGTATTAAAATAATCAAGAAAAATAACAGAAAAGTACCTGCATGATGATATCTATTGAAATGTGTTGTTTTTCTGCTACAATGGTTGAATTTAGATCATAATTTAAAATAATTTTTAAAATAAATCAAATTGAAAATAGTTCCATGTAGTAGAGAAATAATTATTTTATAATATGGTTACATTTTTCTCTTTGATTTTGCCATCCTGTTTTTTTGAAAGTTTGCAATGATATGCTGTGTGCCAAACAATATTTTGGAGTTTCCTATCTTTGTTTAATATGTCTTTGTTGATAAACCGTAACATTGTAACTAACTTCGGATATCTTCATAATATGATTACCACATTATAGTGGAGATTCACGGTAATATTATTTTGTTACATTTTTGTGATTTTTTCACAGGTTGAGGAGAATGAGTGGGTCATTGACTATGCTCTCAAGAAACGGAACGTGAAACTTGTACCCACAGGACTGGACTTTGGCAAGGAGGGCTTTGTCAAGTGAGATAACTACAGAAATCTCTTCTGTAACTTTTTATCACAAAAACTATTTTTATATAGAAAAATTACCATTACTATCTCTGATATTAGAATGGGGTACAATTTTGGGCTGACAGGCAGGCTTCAACATTTTGTTTCAATCGAATATCTCCTGTTACAATAGAGGTACAGTTTTCATACTTGGTAGGTAGAGATACCTTATGGGAAGAGGAAGATTGGGAATAATTTTCAGAATGATAGGGTCAAAGTAAAGGTCACTGTTACTAAAAATACATTTTTCATTTCCTTCAAATAAATTGAAGTATAATGGTCAGGTTAAGCATATAGGTACCTTATGGAAAGAGGAAGATTGGGATTGATTTTCTAGTTAATAAGGTCAAAGTCAAGGTAACTGTTACTTAAAATATTTTTGCTTGCCTTGGGCAGCATTTAAAAAGTTGGTTTCGCGTCATTTGACATGTTTCTTGTTTTCATTATGGAATAAGAAAAGGTCTTTTCTCAAAGTCTGTATGTATAATAACATTCACTAGCAAAAGGACATAGAAAAGAGTTTTTGATACAGAAGCATTGAACTTTTATCTTATACAATTGCATGGAAATATAAAATTATAAGAATCCAGATATTATCAATTGATTAGTTTCTTTGAAAAGGGAGGATATTCTGGTACTTCCAGAATTCGACCTCTCGGTATTAAACAAGCCTTTGCATTACTTGTTACAGTTTTGAGAGACATCGTTTTAACCCAAACCTGAAGCTGACGCGAAGGTTCTACCCTCACACACATAACCTGGATGGTTTCTTTGTGGCCAAGTTGAAAAAGTTCTCAAACAAAATACCAGGAGGTAAGTGAGACAGGAAGTTTGGTTTAAATATTGTTTATTTTACATTGTTTATGAAACAAGTTCTTATAACAGATGACTGCCATTTTTGTGGGAAGAAACCAGAGCGACCAGAGAAAACACATGTGTCTGAACGCGTGGCCACTGTACCGTCTCACGTATATCACCGGGGATCGAACCCAGGGCACATTGATGAGAAGCAAACTGCGTTACCACTATGCTATCCAGGCAGAAAGTGATTTCAATCCCATGAATGAAACATTGTTATACGAGGGATCCAGTACTAGGTGTCTTGTTATATTGGAAGGCAATTTACAACAAATGATAATAGTATTTATTGCCATCAAATTTCTTAGGTATTCCAAACATAACTGTTATAGAAAGAAATACCATTACTCCTGATCTTATTAAGAAAAGTAGCATGTTTGTATACTCTCTTACATTTTTGCGTCACCTGCTGTAAGGTGACACATGCGGATCACTTTCTGTCACCCGCCTGTCTGTCGCACTTTTTAAGTCGCGCTTCAGCAGGTCACACGTGTCCCAAAGAACACTCTTCTCTTTAAGATCACTGCACATTCTGTTCACAGTTCTTGTGTCACCTGCTGTAAACAGGAGTGGCAAAAAAGGACCACTTCTCATTGGTCTGACACAATTTTTCCTTCATGCTCCTTTCCGCAGGTGATACATGTTCCAAGGAACTCCTTTGGTTAATTTTTGTGTCTCATCCATGAAAAAGTATAAAATTACCCAAAATATCAAGTTTTAAATCATTTCTGATAAAAACAAATCTTGTGCAGATCAAGAGATTTTGGTAGAACAGGATTTTCCTGATTCAATCTTTGATCCAAATTGGTTTCTGTTTGAAAACTAGGCCTTTGATATTTACCCGGGCGTAGTACCCCTCTCTAAGATCTATAGCCATCTTGACATGCAAACCCTGTGTATATTAGGAGTGTAATTTATAGATGTAAGAAAGTTTAAAATTGATAATAGCTTTTTAGGTATAATTTTTACGTAACTTACATGATAATCATATTTTTAGCTCACCTGAGCACAAGGTGAGCTTTTCTGATCGCCTTTTGTCCGGCGTCCGTGCGTGCGTCCGGCGTCAACAATTGCTTCAAACAACATCTCCTCCTAAACGGCTTGGCAAATTTGAAAAACATTTTGCAGGAATGTTCCTTGGATGAAGCTCTACTAAAGTTGTATAAATGGTTCTGGTCCATTGCATAATTAGGTCACAGGAGCTAAAAATAGATTTTAAAAATGAAAATTTAAAAAATCTTCTTCTCTGAAACCACAAGGCCTAGCTTTTTGATTTTTGGTATGTAGCATGATCTTATGACTCTCTACCAAGATTGTACAAATTATGACCCTGGGGTCAAAATTGGCCCCGCCCCAGGGGTCACTTGATTTCACATAGGCCAATATAGGAAAAACTTGAAAAAATCTTCTTCTCCGAAACCACAAGGCCTAGCCTTTTGATTTTTGGTGTGTAGCATGATCTTATGACTCTCTACCAAGATTGTTCAAATTATGACCCTGGCGTCAAAATTGGCCCTGCCCCAGGGGTCACTTGATTTAACATAGGCTAATATAGAAAAAAAAAAAAAATCTTCTTCTCAGACACCACAAAGCATAGAGTTTAGATATTTGGTGTGTAGCATTTCTAGTCACTTCTTACCAAGTTTGTTCAAATCATGATGCTGGGGTCAAAATTGGCCCCACTCCAGGGATCCCTTGATTTTACATAGACTTATATTGGAAAAAAACTAGAAAAATCTTCAAGGTCTGGAGTTTATATATTTGGTATGTAACATGGGCTAATAGACCTCTACCAAGTAGAGTGTGGTAGTGTGTAGCATTGTCTAGTCGATTCTTACCAACTTTGTTCAAATCATGACCCTGGGGTCAAAATTGGCTCTGCCCCAGGGGTCACTTGATTTTACATAGCCTAATGATACCAGGTGAGCATTCCAGGGCCATCATGGCCCTCTTGTCTGTTTATACTTTTAAGTATGATAGTCAAGATGTGGTCAAGATTGAAAATAAATGAAATAGTGATTACCTAAAGTCGATATGCATTTTTAGCTAACCTGAGCACAAAGTACTTAAGGTGAGCTATTGTGGTCAGTCAATGTCCATCCGTCAGGACATTTGTCCGTCAACATTTTCTTGTGTACACTAGCATCTTCATTTCTTCAGCAATCTTCTTCAAACTTTATGACAAAGCTTATATAGCCAAGTTTGATTATGGCTGATATCCACCAGTAAGGTCTGGAGTTATGGCCCTTGAATGATTAAAAAAAATGCTAGATTTCACTGTGTACACTCTAGCATCTTCATTCTTTAATCAATCTTCTTCAAACTTCATGACAATATTCATAGCCATAATCTCTCTGCAAAGTTTGATTATGGCTGATATCGGCTAATTCAGTCAAGAGTTATGGCCCATGTATAAACTTGCACAGGGAAATACTCTAATAATTTTCTTGTCAGAGACCACAAGACCTAGAGTTAAGATATTTGGTGTGTAACATGGCTAGTGGACAAGCTTGTTCAAATTTTGGCCCTGGGGGTCAAAACTGGCCCTGCCTAAGGATCACTTAATTTTATATAGATTTACATAGGAAATTTAAAAAAAATATCTTGAAACAACAAGGCCTGGAGCTTATTTATTTAGTGTGTGTCCTTTACTAAGTTTGTTCAAACCATATAGCCCTGGGTCAAAATTGCCACGCCCAATATTCACTTGTTTTAACATAACCTTATACAGGGAGCTGTAACCTTCAATTTTGGATTACTAACAAATTTATTTGTGAAATTTAAACTTGACCATGGATGACCTTGATCATGACCCAGTGACCTACTTTTGATATTTTAAGCTACGGCCTTCAAATTTGGACCACTGGTACAGTTTTGTGTGTGGCACTGAACTTTGACATTGGTTGACCTTGGTCATGACCCAGTGACCTACTTTTGTATTTTTAAGCTACATCCTTAATGTTTGGCCTAATGGTACTGTTTGATGTCTGGAATTTAAGTGATCTTGCTGTATTGCTTACTGTATAGCTAATGTATTCAGTATGCCTATGCTATAATATAGTAACTTGTACAGACAACATTTCTTAGGTGAGCAACGGACCTCTTGTTTTATATACCCAATATTTGCATGTGTGTTTTACAGTGTCCACAACAGAACCTTTTATTGAGGAGTTCTTTACTTCGGAAGACACGGCTGAAGATAAAACTAAAGAAGCTCCGTCTGGGTCAGGAGTTGAAAAACAGGGCAAGGATAAAGTGACTAAGTCCCCAAAGAATGACAGTAATTCAAAACAAAACAAAAAAGGACCCCAAAAAGACGCTAGTGAAGAAAGTGAACCTGCCAGTGTTTCACCGAAGGAAAATAAGAACAAGAAGTCATTGTTTGGGAAAAAGAAGAAAGGTGGGGGAGGAGGGAAACAGAATTTTAAACCTGGAATGTTTAAGAAATTTAAACCTGGTGGGAAAGGAAAGACTGGTTGAAATGTTTTATGAAAGGAAATTCTGATAAGTGATAATTATGATAGTGCGGATCTTAATGTAACACTGGGGTCAGTCGAAGGTGAATCGTTATATTGGATTGCGTCATGATTTTATGACATAAGCTAATGGTTCAGGTCCCGTGGTATGACATAACTGACTCCCTGTTATATTGTTGTTTGTGTTCAAATGGAGCGTGTAGTAATGGATCTACATTATATTGTCTCCAATGGAAGAATGGAACTTGGGTTCTTCAATAAAAATAAAGCTATTGTGAGAGGTCTACTTTATTAGACTTGGTAAGAATGAAATTAAAAATTGAAAGTAGACACTCAACACTCATATTCAAGAGTGGAGTCAACAATTTGTTAGGATCATTCAAAATATTGGTATTGTAGAAAAAAATGGACTTTCTGTTTAAAAGGTATGAGAGTGTCATGACCCCTTGGGATTTGGCTGTTGAACTAAACGTGTTATATTTACATGTAAAAGTAAAGAAGAAGATAAATCCCTTAAGTGTGCTGAATAACAGCTTTTTATGTAAGAAAATAACCATATGTGGAGGGTATATTAAGATAAACATTTATGAAATTTGGAAAAAATTTCATCTCATGAATTCTCAATCTGTCAGTCAGGTTTAACTGAATGTTCATTATCTCAATATATTTAGTGAAATAAAGTGGGATATTTCTCACCTTCAGTGACATCTCGAGTTGTAAATGTCTTGGAGTCACAAAGAGATTGTACATTCATTTAAAATGTTGAGTTAATATGGACATGTTTTAAAAATATTCCTTCATTTTCATCAATCATCTTCCCACTTATAAGACATTATTCTTGATATTGACTCATCATTTGTTGTTACTGATGTGAAAAAGAATGTGAAGAGATTTGTTTTTCTACTTTTATGAAATATACAAAATACATTGTTGAATGATGAAAGTTTACAGAGTAGAATTAAATATATCAGTATACTGATTGAATTGAATAGACAAAATCCATATGTTAATATTAAAATCAATGAAACATATGTATTTCCATGTTAAGGTTTAAATATTTAGGAAAAAGATTGCATGGATTCTGAATGTGTACCAAGAAATTGTTACTTTTAATTTACATGTTAAGAAAATGAAATAAATTGTAACAAAAAAAAAATTGAATATATTTTCTTTTTTTTTTCTTTTTTTACATATCGCTATCAAAAAAGATGTCACATTAGAAGTCTCCACCAATGAAACCGGTTGGGGACTATAAGTTTGTACACGTCCTTCCGTCCATCATTCAATCTGTCCGTCCCACCTTCGTGTTAGCTTCATAACGTGGACTTTATGGATGAATTTCAATAAAACTTCATAGAAATATTCCTCATAACCCAAGGGTGTGTCACGCACATCAACCATATGCACCATTGAAAGGTCAAGGTCACTGCAGTTGTTTGAAATTCTCTTTGGTATAAACAGGCTACATCTTCGTGTGTTTACTATAAATACAATTTCTATGGATAGATTTTCACTAAACTTTACAGAAGTGTTTGTCATAATACAAAGGTGTGTCGCATGCATCAACCATATGCATGCTTAAAAGGTCAAGGTCACCAGTGTTGTTAGTAATTCTCTTAGGTATTTATAGGCGACATTGATTTGTCCACGCTGTAACATCCATATCTATGGATGGATTTTCATTAAACTTTACAAAATTGTTTGTCATGACATGAAGATATGTTTTTGCAATATACATATGTGTGCTTGAAAGCTCAAGGTCACGGGAGTTTTGGAATTCATAGGCATCATTTTCATGTTCGCTCTATGACTTCCATATCTATGTTTGGATTTTCATAAAACTTTACAGAAGCGTTTGTTATGACACAAAGATGTGTCAAGTGCACCAACCATATGCATGCTGGTTGCCATGGCAACAGAAAGAAAAAAAATATGAAAACTTTAAAAATTATCTTCTTCAAAACAACTGACCAGATTTCAAAATATTTTGGTACAGATGTTACTTGGGTAACAATCTACCAAGATTGCTAAAATTATTCCGATCCTTAAAAAAAACATGGCTGCCAGAGGCGAGGCCAATTTGCTTTATATGTATATAGTGAAAACTTAAAACGACAACTCATGAAATTGCTGGACAGATTTTGATTAAACTTGGCAGAGATGATCCTTGGGTGAACCTTCACAAAAGTTGCTAAAATAAACCTGATCCATGTAGAACTCTGGTTGCCATGGCAACGGAAAGAAAAAACTATGAAAACTTTGAAAATCATCTCCTTCAAAACTACTGGCCAGATTCCGAAATGTTTTAGTATAGATGTTCCTTGGGTAACCCTCTACCAATATGCGAAAATTATTCCGATCTATAAAAAACATGGCCTCCAGGGGCTGGGCTAATTTTCTTTATATGTATATAGTGAAAACTTTAGACAACATCTTCTCTGAAACTGCTGGACAGAATTTAATTAAACTTGGCAGGGATGATCCTTGGGTGAACCTTCACAATAGTCGTTAAAATAAACCTGATCCAGGTAGATCTGTGGTTGCATTGGAAATTGAAGGAAATGAATCATGAAAACTTCCTTCAAAACTACTGGCCAGATTTCAAAATGTTTTAGTACAGATGTTCCTTGGGTAACCCTATACTCAGGTGAGCGATTTAGGGCCTCTATGGCTTTCTTGTTTTGTTTCAATCGGGCACAAATTCTTCATTGGGGGTTTTTACCAGTGGGGACTCTTGACAGTATAGCAAATCCTTGTTTATACTTAACTGTTTATAAATGCCAGGTTAAAAACATGAAGTGGAGAAGGGGTTAGGCCGGGGTTATAGTGAGACCGGCAGCCAACCATCACCCAACATTGCGTAACTTAGCAAGAAAACGCATTGCACTAAAGCTATCCCAGCTGCATGGTGGTTATACTTGGCCAATATCAAACAGAGTTGATCCAGGTGGAACCACCAATCTACCTCAACTAGCTGACCCTAGTGACCTGGCTCTTCTCACACTAACCTTACTTAGTGTCTAGTAATACAAACACTTTATGGGCAGAAGTTCATCACTTGTTTCTCTGATAAGAATTCTCAAATAATTTATTTATCACATATATTTTTATGATTGTCCATTGTCCACAAATAGTTTCATCTTCATTTCTTGAGCAATCATCTTCTAACTTCATGACTATGTTTATAGTAGTAATGTCTTGGCCAAGTTTGATTTTGTTTGATATCAGCCAATTAAGATCAGGAGTTAGGGTCCTTTAGATATAAATACGCCAGATTTGATTTTAAACTTATACACGATGTCACTCACAACTATGGTAACCACTTTAATTCTCAATTTTGTAAAAATGACGTAAGGATGAAACTTAACTCTACAACACAGGTATGTTGAGATCAAGCAACGGTGTTGAATAATCAATTTTGTGTCAAAAGTAAATATTTAAAAAGCACGATAATTGTCTACGGCATGAAAACACAAAAGAACTAATTTCTCTTTGATGTTACGTAATTGGCATGCGTGACCGACATTTCAATGTGCAGCGCATTTACCATGTGGATGAATATAGTTTGTTCTGATGCAAAGGGGCTCCTAGCTAAATTATGGATAGTAAATATGCAGGTTTTGGTCAGTTCACAAATCTGTATTACACACTAATAAGCACATCAGTCTTGTCAGCTTCAGATACCTCCAGGGATTATTGTAACCCTATAAAAATGATAAAACTATCTGAAAATAGTTACGAGCCACTTTACCTGACTTTTTGCATAATTATTGTTTAGCAATATTAACCCGAGACATACAAATATCTAAATATTCAGTGACCTTTCTTTGGCAATTGTCAGTCTCCGAAGTAAAACATAATGGACTTTAACGTATGGTAAAACTGTGTGTTCAATACGTATATATATTACTAAGATGCACATGTGTAGCACACGCCTCGCTACCCTTAATGATAATGTGCTGAGTTCAAAGCTGAAGGTCGTGGGTTCGAAACGAGCTCATTTTTTTTTTTTTTCATTTTTTTTTAAAATGAATTTTGAACACTATGTTCAATTACGTACTGCATGCAAATCACACATATATAGCACGATTTTATCGAAACTATTGCTGAATACTCCAGACGGGTTTAATATTTAACTGCATATATACAAAAGAAGAAGAAAATAGAAAAAAAGGACACCAGCAATTGAAAGAATATTCATCTATTTACTCGCACTGCAAATAATTAAATGAAAAAAATATAAGTGATATAAGTATAATGATAGAAGCAAACACCGCTGTGGCATAGTGCTTCCATGCCAGGGGATACCGGTTCGATTATATTTTTGTGTGGTATTTTTGATGTTGTTTGCACTGTATTTCACAGTATTATTTTTCATTTTTAGTTTCTCTTAATTAAATTACAGATTTATTTTACAATAAATTTTGTTTTTATCGCAATTAAAACAGTGTATCAATTTCAATTCATTTAAGCAGATATAAACATACTCAGTTCACTCGGTGTGTTTGTGCTGCTGTTATCGCCGGAGTCGGAGCAACAGATTGATTAGTGTAAGAAACAGAACTGCCGTGTTTCTTGTAAAAAGAGATCGCACACATTTAAACCTATATGCCATCATGTAAGAAGTCCTATAAACCTTCCCTCAGCCATCATCCAAATGAAGAGGATATTTATGTTTTTTCTTTGAATATAATAAAAAATAATACAATAAGAAATGGGATTTTCACGTGATTCCCGATATTTTTATGCAACCGGGTTTTCTTTGGCTTGGCCCTTAATCAATTGCTTTTAAAAAAAAAAAGTGACAAATGAAGACGGATTCGAACCTGTATCCTCCTGCACTGAAGCGTTTAACGCTTACCAATGTGCCACAGTGGACTCGTATTACAATTTTCAGTATTCTACCTGTCGCTCATTAAGTCCTGTAAACCACACGGAATGTATCGAGAAAATATATTCTGTGCACTCACTGAACGTTAAATGTATACGATTGTTGGGGTCGTAATAATTCACGGAAAATAACTGGAGATTAATCAGTCAATGACAACGACAGCTTTACACAAAATGAGATCAAATTACATGCTTGGAGATTTAATGGTAATTGTTTACCAAGATCTGCCCCTCAGTGTCCCGGAACGGCACCCGAGTCTGCCAGTGGAGATGACCCCAGAGGTTGTCGGGATCTCGGTCTATTTGGCCATCTATGGACCGAAAGACGCCGACACCCCAGTTATCTCCACTGTTGACTCGGTTCATGCCGTTCCGGGACACGGAAAATATTCATTATAATCTCTCATCCACTCCGGATCTCAGTACTGACGGAATTTCAAACTCGAATATATACGCTTAATCCTAAACGATGTATTGCGGAAGGGTCCTGAAATTTAAATCTCTGTATATCGTACATTATCCACCAGCAATATAAATTCAAAAATGCATTCCGTTTGATTTTATGAATAGATAATTAGCAGACCGTATGAATAATGATGCCAAATTTAAATAACAATGAGTCATGAAATGTGTTCCTTTGTGTGTTAAAGGTAGATAATAGTGTAAAAGCTATATTTAGAAGTTCAAAAATCAGGACATCCTACCTGTATGCCATATCGTAACGTACAACGGTAAGATTATTTACTTTTGGGCACAGTGTGTATATTCACATCATTTGAATAATAAGTTATGTCAGCTTATTCATTTTCAACATGCTTTAAAAAAAATAAGAATTTAAGTTAATTATCGCCTGGGATTCTATACTACATGTATTTATATTATAGAATCCCTGTAATCGCTAAGTATTGGAGGATTAAAAAGTTTTCTCTGGATTTAAGTTATCTCTGAATTATTGCGCGAGGATGGATGTGCGTGCACATGCTAAACTATAAAAGGCCAAATGAATTATTATGGATTACCTCTACATATTTTTTATCATATTTTTTTTAATGACATCTCTGTTTCTTAAAACCAGAATTTTCCATCTAACGTGTTA
>CM037794.1:13714864-13764864 GCA_021229015.1 Solen grandis
TAGATAAATCCGAAATCGCTGCACCTAAATTTCACAATATGTAAGATCTAAGACCGGTTTACGTCACAAACATGGGGGAAAGAAAAAAACAAGATATCGAGAAAATATCACCAAATTATACCACTGAAATTAAAGAAAAATTTACCAAAGATTTAAACATTTCTAAAATAAAGTTACCGTTGACATATTCCACGATTTCTTGGTCTATTGACGGAAAACATCCCTTGAGGAATACCTCATAGTCGGCCATTACTGTTGCGTGAAAATTGCTACACCGTGAGACTCGGCGTATCTGCCGATGCGCCGGTTTTTTTGGTCAAGGTATACTAATATTTTATTGTGTGCGATTGATTAAGATTATGATAGAAAACGGCTTATTCAAATAAATAGAAGAAATACACAGTCATAATCAGATTTTTTTTGGTGTTTTTTTTTTTGTCAGAATATTTGGAGAATATAGCAGGCCTCCCCCCCCCCCGTGCCTGGAATATGTATTCACCCCATTCTTTTTCATTCCCCCCTCCATAATTATGACAGTATATGATGGTCTAACAAGTTTTCGGGGTACTAAAGAGATCGATCCATATTTGCATATCATTAAAATTTTCATTTAATTAGAATAAAGGGGTGAAACAATAAATTTTGTCACTCCCTGTACACATTTGCGATCTTAAATTCATTTCGATCAAAACAGAGCAGCGTTCATTCCAATGTAAGTCAACTGTGATGAAATACAAAGTTACTAACAAGTTTTTGGGGTATTTTCAAATTAAGTTAAACATACTCTGTTAGTTAAATATGCATCAAAATTCCATTTCAGGGAATTAATGCTGCTATGATTTGATATTTATAGAGCCTTTATTTCGTCTGAGATGCTGATCTGATTATTTTTTTTCTGATTGGCATCCACGGTCGGAAAAAAGATGCAAATTTATCCGGGAAAACTGCTGACCTTACACCCACCCCTTTCGACGATCATTTTTTTCATTTTAAACTTACTGACAGTTAATATAGATGACACATATGGATAACTGAAACATTTTTACACATATTCATCACAAAACATATACTTTACACACCTTAAAAAGCTTCTCGCATAAGCTATTTTCGGTTTATGCCCAACTGTCCCACTTTTTGATATTTTGTTTCCCAACTGTCCCACTCAAGATTTTTAGCACCTTGCTGGGTGTGTTTTGATAAGGGATTATAATCTATTTCAAACTACAACACATTAAAATGAATTGAAGTTGTATTATCTGATTTTGTTTCTGATTTTTTTTTTGATTTTGTATTTTAAGAGGTAAAATTTCATGTTTTAGTTATATTGTATTATTTCTTTCTAAAATGTGTTTATTAAGGTCCATTAATTAGGGTTACTAAATTAATTGTAATTTATAGTGTAAACATGCATTCCTTTGATCTCTGGCTTTAAAGCTTATGTGAATTGATAAAGATAAAAAATAATTTGAACTTATTAAGATAATTATCACCTCTGCTACTTTTTTCTTTAAATTGTGTTAATTGATTGGTCCAACTAAAGTCCATTTATCCTGTATATATTGCTAAGTGATTGGATTAAGAAATACAAACAAGTCCTTTGATCTAGCAGTTTACTACTTAAGGTAAACAATTTGATTTGAAGTAATTAACATTTTTGGTTATCAATTTATTGTGACTTTCAAACTGTGATATCTCATTAATGAACTGAACTGTATCAGATACAATATATTTACATTCTGATGTAAATGTCTTCATTTGATAGTAAAATTTCACTAAGTAACATCGTCTGAAATTATAAGCTAAAATGGCAAATGCACAAGTGAGTGTGCAGTTTGTCAAGAACCAACGTGGTGGTGATAGTCTGGTTTACAATGGATTCAGATACCAGGTCAAAAACCGAAAACCAACAAGGGTGTACTGGGTCTGTCATGTCCGAACCTGTTCTGCTAAAATCACAACAGCTGACAACATTCCAGTTTCTGTGACCAATACCCATAATCATGCAGCCGAACACATGGAACTGAAGCGCCATGAAATAAATCAACTCATGCGAAAGAGGGCACGCGAAGAAACCACGCCGATTCCGTCAATATATGAAGAAGTCATATCCAGTCTGAGAGACAGAGAATGGGACGAAGATGCAGAACAAGTCTGCAAAGGATTACCAACCTTCCCCTCCACCAAGTCATCTCTATACAGGGAAAGAGGTGCATTGAGACCGGGGATACCAAAGTCCAGGAGTGACATAGATTTGGATGGAAAATGGACTGAAACGCACACTGGTGAGCAGTTCCTACTGGTTGATGAGGCAGAGAATGACAACAGGATGCTGATTTTTGCTACAAGAACAAATCTCCAGCATCTGGCACAGAACCCAACCATATATGGAGACGGAACATTTTATGTGTGCCCAGACATATTCAGCCAGGTCTACACACTCCATGGATATATTGATGGACACATGTATCCGTTAGTGTTTGCCCTTCTGCCTGGAAAAAGTGAAAGGATTTACTGCAGACTTTTTCAACATCTTCAACAGAAATGCAGGGAAATAGGAATGGAACTGGGACCAGACACACTCCTGATAGACTTTGAGGCAGCAACCAAGCAGGCAGCTCGCAGAGTGTTTCCAAATGTGAATGTGAAAGGGTGTTTTTTTCATTACACACAGTGTGTTTGGCGGAAGATACAGAAGCTTGGCTTAGTTGGACTGTATTCTGAGAATGAGGACTTTAAGAAACTAGGAAGAAGAGCTGCAGTTCTGCCTCTAGTCCCCATACAACATGTTGAAGATGTGTGGTTTGTCGCACTGACGGATGCTGAAAATGCAGAGATTCCAGTGGATGTTTCAAGGTTCACAGACTATGTCACTGAACATTGGGTTGAGGGAGACAAGGACAACTGGAACCATTTCGAGACAGAAGGACCAAGAACAACAAACAACTTGGAAGGCTGGCACAACAAACTAAAGAAAAGTATGAGACAGTCACATCCGAACATTTACAAGTTCTTGGAAACAATACAAAGGATTGAAGCTGCCAATGCTATCAAAATTCTTCAGCACAGTGCCGGAGGAGTGAGAGAAAAGAGAGGAGGAAATACCGACAACTTGAACAGAGACTGTCTGCCCTGAAACACAAGTACATGGCTGAAGAAATCACTGTGATGGAGTATGCCGATTGTGCATCGCATTTGATTCGGTTTGACGAGTAACTCTGTATAGAACAGATCAGTAGGGTGGAATGTCACAGTTGTTTAAATGAAATGCTTGTTTTCAAATTAAAACAAAATACAATAAATTGTACCACATCCGAATATAGCCCTGTCTTTATTTGATTTGTTCATGACACATGAAATAAAAATAATAAATATATGAAAACATAAAGAGTTTGTTTTCTTCATTTCAGAGAGAGAGAGAGAGAATACTGACAACATCCTAAAACATAATAAGTATTATAAATACTTATTATAAATAATTTTGCTAATAGCATATAACTTATTATAAATACTAATGCAATATATTACTAACCATAAATACTATTGCAAATTGCTCTTAATAATATAAGACAATAAGACAAATAATTGCACTGAAATATTCCATCCATTTAGGTAAAGACTATAGTCACTCATCCATGACAGTCTATTGTTATCCAATTAAGCATGATTCCCAACTGTCCCACCTTGATTTTTACTGTTTTATATAAAAGTGGGACAGTTGGGAAGACACCGCTATTTTCCAACCCCATAAAATTCATAAACAAATATCCACCATTTTTTTATTCAAATTAAGCCATCATGTGACTTATTATCCGGGTAATTGATAACATTTAGTTTGCTGTCTGTGCAAAATACTATACATGTAAGTTGTATTAACTTAAATAAAAAATATAAATGGATTTTTGTTTGAAAATATGTCAATTTAAATAATTCAGATGAGTTTGATCTACAAAATAGCTAATCAAACATCTTAAACAATGTCCAGAATTTACACAAGAAGTCACATGATGTCTTAATTTGAATATTAGAGCATGGTTGACATTTGTTTTGATCATATGGGACAGCGAAAACAACTCGTCATATCACGTTCTCACGCGCAAGCGGTATAAAAATAAAATACCCCGAAAACTTGTTATACCCCGAAAACTGGTTAGTCAACCATACCATATACTGTGCATGGACTCACTGTTGCGGTGTCATTTTTAAGTTATATTCTTAATAAAACTGTTCAAACATGTTATATTATTGTACTTATTATTCATTTATGCAATAAAACATCATTTAATAAGTTTAAGCCCACCAAAAGTTCCTTCCAGGGCATTTCTAAACTATGAAATATGAATTGAAAGCTGTTTTTCAGCATTTGCATGTGGAAGGGATAACCTTAGAGTACGAAAAGGACAAGCTGTATGAGTGGTTGAACATTTCTCTCCAAATCAAAACTTTCTGAAGTTTTTTTTTCTTTCTTTAAATCATGGTAGCACAGGAAATGAAGAAAGAAATTCAAGGAATTTGATAGGGCTTAGTTCAATTTAGACCGACATCGTGTGTTTTCTTAATGGGGGACAGCACAAAGCCGTAATTTAAACCTACGCGCACCTGCTAGACGGGTTACCAGTCAAAACGGACCCAAGTAAAAACGGACCCAAGTTGAAACGGTGCCAAATTGGTCAAAACGGGCTACTTTGGTTAAAACGGACCCCTGTAAAATATATTGCATAATATTTAAAGGATGAATAGTTAAGTACTTTGAAGTTAATATAAATCTGTAAATGAATGAAACTTTTTATGAGATTAAATTATTGATACAAAGAGATTAATTATTGTTACAAACATCATATAACACAACATACATTTATTAAGCAATACAGCTCATTACATTTACAATAAATACATATTTTTTATTTCAATGCATCAGTGATTTTTTAACAAAAAAAATACAAATGCGTTGTGAGAGTGTTAATCATAAGGACAAATATTTAAGTATTCATAATATAAATATTAACAAATATGTTTTACTAATATGGTAATTTATTGCTAATAATAGTGTTGTCTATAAGCTTAATCCCTTTAGTACAAAATTTATATAACTTTTTTTTTTAAATTTTCAGATTACAATAAATACATTTTCTTTCACTCCTTTCAATATTACGATGCCTACCTGTTTCAATACATAGTTTATGAGAAGAAAGTCTTATCTTAGCTAACATATTTCTAAATTTCACATTCGCAATCATATTCATATAGTTTTCCCTATCAAATGATACTTTCAATTGTTTATATAGGTTTAAGTAAGAACATAGTGTTACATTTTCATGCCAATAAGTAATATAGATATCTCTTAATCTGTTCAATAAAACAGGAATTAATGCACTTACATTCACTGACTCTGGAAATAACCAAACATCATTGAAGCCCGCGTTTTGCAATATTTCTTTTACTTTTGATGAACAATTCACATTCGTGCATTTATTTTCATTTATTTCTTTTTGAAATCTTACAACAGTACTTAGAATACAATTTTTAATTTTTATGCCAAATAATTTTAACCAATACTTCACTATTCGCACATAACGATAGAGATATAATGGGTATCTACCAAGTGATTCTATTCCCCTACATACCGTACTTGACATATCGTGCAGTATAAATTCCAATTCAAATGAGAGAGAGAAAAAGAAAGAAAGAGAGAACGACAGAGAGAAAGATTATGATGGTTAAACTTGGAACACACACACACCTTCATTATATTTCATCTTAAATATGAAAGAGACATGAAGGGTTAACAGGCCATTTTAAGATTATAAAAAAAATTCACATATGAAGTCATTAAATCTATAAATATTTATTAAAAATAATTGTAAGAAATTCTTATTATATAAATACCTTTCTTTTTGTACAACAAAGTACATTTTTTTATAATAAATATTGTCTTGCCCTAAACACGTTCCTTTAATCAAATTATTTGATTGTTCACACGTTCGTAACCACTCATTCTTAATGTCACGTTGCATTAAACACGTTACTTTAATTGATTTATCAGATTGTCCACACATTCGTAACCCTTCATATATAATGGGTCCGTTTCCTTTTTATACGGAGAACTAGGTAGATATCCCATATCAGTAGTAGTTGAAAGCCGCATGATTTCTTACTGGAACCGTTTATTACTTGGCAAAGATCAAAAGATAAGCTTACAAATATATAAGTACATGTTAAACCAAAAGGACTGTCATTTTAAGTGGATCGAAAAGATAAAAAACATCATTATATCTGTAGGGCGCCCTGATTTGTGGGAAAATCAATTCCAAATAAATAATATAAACGTACATAAACAAATAAAATCCTCATTAATCGATAAATTCAAACAAGACTGGCACGCGAAGTTGCAAACATCCAATAAAGGTTTGATTTATTCTAGATTTAAGGAAAACATAAATTTGGAAAATTACCTTATTAAACTTGAAGAGCGAGACTTTATAAATCTTTTTAAACTAAGAACTGCAAATCACTCACTCCCTGTTGAAACTGGTAGATATGATGGGACAAATTTCGAAAATAGATTATGCCCATTATGTGACACGGGCCAGGTTGGCACTGAGGAACACTATTTATTACACTGTAATTATTTTCAAAGGGAGAGAAACATTTATCTTGACCCTGATGAAATCAATATACAGAGGCACTATCTTTCATTCAAAACCCTTTTGCAATCCGATTCTGATAAAGTTTTGAGAAATTTAAGTAAGTTTGCATCACTTATCTTTAACAAATTCAGATGAAAAGATAGCCTGAACCATTTATACATTATGTCTATTTCGCACTGAACAAAATGTAACATGCTAACTAAGTTTTTAAAAAATCTAAAATTACAAGTTAAATGAAATTCTTATTCTTAAACTGAAAAAAATAAGAAACATAATTGAAACGAGCAAAAGATCACTTACCTCACTTCGCTCTCTTTGTTTTGTCTGGACACCGTCTATCCGCACTCGCTAGGAATAAACAGCTCCCCGATTTCCACGCTTATTTCATGCACGTTTTAAAAATAACCTCAAACAGCTATCTATTTTTAGGAACACCTTATTCAAATGAGAGAAAATAATTGATTGTGTTGTTTTGTAACTGTATATAATAATATTTTAATCCATTGTTTCCCATTATTGTTTGACATTTATTTTTTTTGCTTTTTTTCCTGATTTCTCACCATCACGTACGCATGCGCTTTTTGTTACCTTGCCGTCTTACGATTTCGTACCCGGCAAGGTTGTACTAGAGGGGGAAAGAAGGGGGTAGTATGCATGTATGTCATTGAGATATATTGCAATAAGCATTCTCACAATGATACCTTGTCGACTTTCGTTTTCGTATCAGGCAAGGTATATAGAAAGGGGGAGAGAAGGGGAATACTCACCCCTCCTCTCTCTCTCTCTCTCTCTCTCTCTCTTTGGCAACATAGTAACGAATTATCTATTATTCTAAATATGATTGTGTCTTTACATGCATTAAAATTCCTTTGCAATAAATTATCTAATTGAATAATTAATAATGCCACGCAATCCTTCTTTTTTTTTTTTTTTTTTTTTTTTACTCTCTCTCTCTCTCTCTCTCTCTCTCTCTCTCTCATAAGTAACTATTACCATAGTGACTTTACATATTTGTTACTATCTAAATCTGTAAGAAAAGCATGCTTTTGTCGCTCTTTAATGTTATTGTTCACTTGTCTTTATTTGTGTAAAGTATGATGCAGAGACTGTATATATACAATAGGAATAACTGCTTGTTTTATGTTTTATAGCTGAAAACACTTAACAAAGAAATTATTTATCCAAAGGTTATTTTGTTGACATTAATATTTGCCAGCACATGTATTTATCTATTTTTTGTTGTTGTTGTTGTCATTATAACGTTACATAAATTGATCATGCTAGGTTTAAGTGTGTGTGTGTGTGTGTGCGTGTGTGTGTGTGTTGAAAATAAACAATGTCTTTCTTGTATTTATTTATAAATTCAAAGATGTAATCCCCCCACTCTGAACACAGCATGTCTGCTTTAAATAATTGAAAAATGCCTAACAAATTGATCTATGCTACAAATGAACTTAATCTTATTAAATAAGACCGGAAATTATTAACAATTATTATATATATATGTGTGTGTATAACCTATGTAAAACCCCATGTTGTATTAATGTAATACCTGGGTGAATAAAAGTTTTGTTCTGTTCTGTTCTGTTCTTCTGTTTATATGGGTCCGTTTTGACCAATCTTCTGACCCAGTTGGGACCGTTTTGACCAATTTGGCACCGTTTCAACTTGGGTCCGTTTTTACTTGGGTCCGTTTTGACTGGATACCGCTAGACTGACTAAAATGGCGGATAAATGGCGGACATCGCGTGATATCACGTTGATAGTTAATATCAACCACAGGACACCGATATTCAGTAAAAAATAATAATAAAAAAAAATGGACCTTTTTTAAAGGAGGAACGATAAGAGTAAAATACAATAAAACACCTACATTATACATAAAGAAAAAGTCCCATCTGAGCTCATTCGCGCACTTTTTTCACCCCTCCTATGGGCCCGGACCCCTTTCCCCTCAAAGTGAAAAAAAACAAAAAAAAAAAAAAAAAACAAGAGGGCCAAGATGGCCCTAAAGACGCTCACCTGAGAAAAACTGCCTTCATTGCCTGCACAAGTTACTAAATTATAGTATAGTTGTACTGAATAGATAATCCATGAGATCATTTATAATTCCACATACTAAACAGTGCCTGTGGTCGAAATTTGAAGTCAAACTTGACTGAGAAATTATGGCTTTAAACACACAATTTTAAACATTAAAAGGGGCATAAATCCTGACCTAATTGGCCAATATCAGACATAACCGAACTCGGCAGAAAGAATATGGCTATCAACATTGTTCTAAAGATTGGAGCTGTTTACTTTAAAAATGAAGATGCTAGAGTGCAAACAAACTGAAAATTGGCATTTTTTAATATTTAAAAGGGCATTACTCCTGACCTAATGGGCCGATATCAGTCACAATCGAACTTTGCCAAGATATTATAGTAATAAACATTGCCATAAAGTTTGAAGATGATTACTTAGATGCTAGAGTGCAAACAAAGTGAAATCTGGCTTTTTTTTTAATATTCAAAGGGGCATAACTCTTGACCTAAAGGGCCGTTATCAGCCATAATCGAACTTGGTCAAGATATTATGGTAATAAACATTTTTTTAAAGTTTGAAGATGATTGCTTAAGAAATTAAGATGCTAGAGTGCAAACAGACTGAAAATTGGCATTTTTTAATATTAAAAGGGGAATAACTCCTGATGTAATGGGCTGATATCAGCCATAATCGAACTTGGCCAAGATATTATGGTAATAAAGATTGTTATAAAGTTTGAAGATGATTGCTTAAGAAATGAAGATGCTAGAGTGCAAACAAAGTGATTTTTTTCTAATATTAAACGGTGAATAACTCCTGACCTAATTGGCCAATATCAGCCATAATCGAACTTGGCCGAGATATGGTAATAAACATTGTCATAAAGTTTGAAGACGATTGCTTTAGAAATGAAGATGCTAGAGTGCAAACAAAATAATTGGGGACGACGGATAGACGACGAACATTCATCGATCCTAATAGCTCATCATGAGCAGCTAAAAAAAAAAAGTTAATTCATATTGTGTTTTATTAGATACGAATTCTAGTTTTGAACGCGACATGTGTAGGGCACGCGCAAAATGATGATGAAAATGATGAATGTGTTGATCTAAAATGCCATACTCGAATTCGCGAAATAACGAAAACGCGATAGCGTGTTAATGATGATGCGACAGTACGATAATGCGACAATACGGCTGTGCGATAATGATAATGCGACATAGTATATGAAAATGCAAAAACCTCGTTTATCAATTGGTTACATCAGGGTCTCTTTAATACAGGGTCTCTAAATATTTAAAGGGTTGATAGAGAAAGAACGTTTGAAAAGAAGGAAGATTTGAGAATGCAGGCAAGGTGAAGAAATTTTTTTAGTTATAAAGAACAAAATCGGAGGATAAAGTCTTAGATAGGTATTAAAGGCAATCTAGGTGGTCTAGTAGGTCCGCAAAGATGCGATTCAATTGAATGCATGCATGCTTCGGATGAACATCCTGCAGACAGTATTTCAGATATTTGGGTCTCTGTCTGCAAAAGATTTGGGACTTCCTCCCTATAAGCGACATGTTGTCACCTTACCCCGATACTAGACCAAGTAGTTCTTAAACTAACCTCATAGGCAGTACCAAAATAAAGCAGATCTACTAGTGCCGTTTTGTGGTTGCAATAGATCGTATCCAACAGACAGTTTCACTAGCGGGTCGGCAATACCCGGTATAATTCGTTGATATAAACTGACCAATCAGTGACAGTGTATGCTTATTTCCCATTGAACGTGTGTAGATGAGGTGTTCGAGAAGTGCTCGTTGATTTACGTAGATTTACGTTTGAACGGTTTCATTTCGGAGTGAAATGGGCTATACCTCTCGGCCGCCGTGAAAGGTGTAACGGTTAGTATTTTCTTTAAACATATTATTAGATACAATGTCACTGCATATACATGAATACTCAAATGATTAGGTACATGGACTGTTCACTTTTGCTGTGATCAAACTTTATTCAGAAGAAAACAAATATATTGGCTATTTACACTTTTATTTGTACGATTTTATATTTTCATATTGTAACAACACAGCTACAGGTTTACAAAAAGCAAATGCAGAAAATTCCACATATCACATTCAAACATGCTATACAGAACATAAAATTAACAAACAAAGAAAAATATCATGAAAAAAAGAAAGAAAAGAAAACAGTTGTACCAACATTCTCTTGCAGTCAGATTCCGAAAAAAAGACAACTTGTTAATCAATACCTAAGTTAAATATCACAGTTTACGGTCAAGATCGTAGTTTTCTTTTAGCGGGTAAACAATATGGGATCAACCAAAATTTTAATGTCGATATTTCTTAAACTTTTTGCAGAACGGCAGACGTGACCTGAGTGTTGATTCCGCACGTGCCAGAATTCCGGAGGATACGGAAGTAGCCATCTTCTCCCCATTTGGGTCCCCAGGAGTTCTTCACCTTCCAGTAGGGTTTAGTACTGAAGATCCCTTTGTCCACACCAAAACCGACAATTAAAACAGCTGAAATAAAAGGTAGTGAAATGAAGAAGTGTTTGAAGAAAAAAAAAACATGGTGAAATTAATTCAAATGTTACGGTAGACTGTAGTAACTATAATAATTATCATAAAAAAGTCTGGCTCTTTGTTTTCAGTACGTTTTATGGATATCAAAATGTAATATGTGATTAAGTTTCATATTTCTTTTAAATAGTGTTTGTGTACTGATTTGTAATATTTTCATGTCTATTTCATTTCCTACCCTCACATATTGTCACACATTTATTGATTGTTGTGATATGAGGGTGAACTTTCTGTGTTCAAATTATATGAGTGAAATTCTGTTCTGTTCTGAACATGAATAAACAGTTTAAAACTTGTATCAAACAAAATATGTGGTCCATTCGGCAAGCGCAGCATTGGTGTCGAGGGTCTGATAATAATCATTAGAAAGTGTCCCAAAATACTGGACGTTGCGCACGTTCATTGATACCGTGACTATCGAATTCATGAAATGTGTGAACTTTTTTGTTAGCGGAGAAATATATGTATTTCAGTTGTCAGGATAAGCGACTGTATGAAGTACAAGAGTGTTCTTTGGAACGGTGTCTTCCCAACTGTCCCACTTTTATATAAAACAGTAAAAATCAAGGTGGGACAGTTGGGAATCATGCTTAATTGGATAACAATAGACTGTCATGGATGAGTGACTATAGTCTTTACCTAAATGGATGGAATATTTCAGTGCAATTTTTGTCTTTTTGTCTTATATTTTATTAGCAAAATTATTTATAATAAGTATTTATAATACTTATTATGTTTTAGGATGTTGTCAGTATTCTCTCTCTCTCTCTCTGAAATGAAGAAAACAAACTCTTTATGTTTTCATATATTTATTATTTTTATTTCATGTGTCATGAACAAATCAAATAAAGACAGGGCTATATTCGGATGTGGTACAATTTATTGTATTTTGTTTTAATTTGAAAACAAGCATTTCATTTAAACAACTGTGACATTCCACCCTACTGATCTGTTCTATACAGAGTTACTCGTCAAACCGAATCAAATGCGATGCACAATCGGCATACTCCATCACAGTGATTTCTTCAGCCATGTACTTGTGTTTCAGGGCAGACAGTCTCTGTTCAAGTTGTCGGTATTTCCTCCTCTTCTTTTCTCTCACTCCTCCGGCACTGTGCTGAAGAATTTTGATAGCATTGGCAGCTTCAATCCTTTGTATTGTTTCCAAGAACTTGTAAATGTTCGGATGTGACTGTCTCATACATTTGTTCTTGTAGCAAAAATCAGCATCCTGTTGTCATTCTCTGCCTCATCAACCAGTAGGAACTGCTCACCAGTGTGCGTTTCAGTCCATTTTCCATCCAAATCTATGTCACTCCTGGACTTTGGTATCCCCGGTCTCAATGCACCTCTTTCCCTGTATAGAGATGACTTGGTGGAGGGGAAGGTTGGTAATCCTTTGCAGACTTGTTCTGCATCTTCGTCCCATTCTCTGTCTCTCAGACTGGATATGACTTCTTCATATATTGACGGAATCGGCGTGGTTTCTTCGCGTGCCCTCTTTCGCATGAGTTGATTTATTTCATGGCGCTTCAGTTCCATGTGTTCGGCTGCATGATTATGGGTATTGGTCACAGAAACTGGAATGTTGTCAGCTGTTGTGATTTTAGCAGAACAGGTTCGGACATGACAGACCCAGTACACCCTTGTTGGTTTTCGGTTTTTGACCTGGTATCTGAATCCATTGTAAACCAGACTATCACCACCACGTTGGTTCTTGACAAACTGCACACTCACTTGTGCATTTGCCATTTTAGCTTATAATTTCAGACGATGTTACTTAGTGAAATTTTACTATCAAATGAAGACATTTACATCAGAATGTAAATATATTGTATCTGATACAGTTCAGTTCATTAATGAGATATCACAGTTTGAAAGTCACAATAAATTGATAACCAAAAATGTTAATTACTTCAAATCAAATTGTTTACCTTAAGTAGTAAACTGCTAGATCAAAGGACTTGTTTGTATTTCTTAATCCAATCACTTAGCAATATATACAGGATAAATGGACTTTAGTTGGACCAATCAATTAACACAATTTAAAGAAAAAAGTAGCAGAGGTGATAATTATCTTAATAAGTTCAAATTATTTTTTATCTTTATCAATTCACATAAGCTTTAAAGCCAGAGATCAAAGGAATGCATGTTTACACTATAAATTACAATTAATTTAGTAACCCTAATTAATGGACCTTAATAAACACATTTTAGAAAGAAATAATACAATATAACTAAAACATGAAATTTTACCTCTTAAAATACAAAATCAAAAAAAAAATCAGAAACAAAATCAGATAATACAACTTCAATTCATTTTAATGTGTTGTAGTTTGAAATAGATTATAATCCCTTATCAAAACACACCCAGCAAGGTGCTAAAAATCTTGAGTGGGACAGTTGGGAAACAAAATATCAAAAAGTGGGACAGTTGGGCATAAACCCTTTGGAACACATGTGTCACCTGCTGAAATGTGACGGGAAAAGTGTGACGGCAAGCGTGACGGAAAAAATGTGACGGCAAGCGTGACGGAAAAAGTGTGACGGATAGACAGACGACGGAAAAGGGATCCCTACTATGTGCCACCTCTGCTTACAGCAGGTTACACAATAAAATAACTTTTTATGATTAATTGAATATTCATGACACACAAAATCGGTGATGAAGGAACCTCCAGGGGAAGAAACGTGAAGAGATAAGTTGTTGATGTTATTTGGTTGGGAGTTTATCGCCGCTGCGACAGTATTTTAGTCATAACGCGTCATCCAAATAATTATTGGTGGGGGACCGCAAGTGCACTGAGACACTCGGGAAGAACCTAAAATCTACCGTAAGCAAGTTTGAGGCTTCCTCAGTAAAGTTTAAATACTATCAATCTTATTTGTTGACAAGCACAACTTCGTGTCAGTGTAGGTGATGTTGCCTACACCGCCTGGGCCCAAATGGGTGTATGTTTATTTGGTTTAACGTCCTATTGGCAGTATTTCTACGACGCACGCCAATGCCCGTGATTCCTGCAGAGCCCCAATTCAATCTGTGAAACTAGTGAGTATAATGAAACATAACATACCATGGTCGAGATTGGTTTTACTGCAGAAAATTGGATCGAACACCCCTTTGTGGTAGAACTGCAGCAGTTCGGCGTCCAATGCCACTGACAGTGGGCCAAGATTCATCAACTGCTCGGCTACGACAGTCTCGTTCTGAAACAGAAATCGTTGCCATGACTCGAAATGGCTTAGGTGGATTTTACAACTGGCCCGTGAACATCAGGCTTAACCCTTTCCCTCATATAGACTCATTTTGACGCACTCAATAGGTATCAAATAAAGCCTGATCTGCAGAAAACCACAGTTAAACCTTACCAAATTTAATTATAAAATCCCCATTACCAGACCACTGAGGAGCAGCGAACAGCATAAAACCTGATCAGCCTGCGAGTTACTCGCAGGCTGATCTGGTTTTATGCTGTTCGCATAGGTCTTTTCATGGTATTCTCTATGAGGGAAAGGCTTAAACTGGCATATATACTCAAATCAACATACTATCTTATGGCAATATTAGCGTCTGAGCACGAAAATCATACTCAAGTATTTTATTTATTTTCGAGAAGACTGGGTCTGGAGTTGTGGCATGCAGATAAAGTCGGTTTGATCCCCTTTTAACTTTTAATACTAGGTCTGCCCCTGAAAGGATATGGGGAATTGAGAATTTCACAGCAGTACCAAAAAAAATGAAGGCAAAAAAAATGCTTAAAGTTCTGAAGATAAACAACCTTTAAAATTAATAAAATATCTCCTTTCTTCGTTTCTTCATCTGATTGTTCATTTTTTTGATGGACGGTTATTTCTTCCAAGTCAAACTAACGGAGTATGTGTTTTCTATGGTGTAATGACTTTCTATATAAGTTTGAATGGGTAAATACAGTTCTTAACTATGTAGAATCAATTTAGGAATAATAGAGCACCTTCAATAAATATTAAAGTAAGCTTCTAAAATTAAATAGATGTAACATAACAGCTCATGAAGACATTGTTATTGTTGACATTAGCATTACAATAACACAAAAAATGTATACTTACTGTGTCAATTGCTTTCCAGTCTACAACTTTGAGGCCAGGCACGAATTTCTTGGGGTTGACCTTCACTGCACAGCTCTGACTCATGTTACAGAATGGGACAGGGGGTCCACACATGGTCCAGTTATACCCGGCTGCTGGGCAGATCTCGCACGTGCCGGGCTTCCCGCCAAGACCGCAACAATACCAGTAGTCTTCCCAGGTCTGTAGTCCGCCCTGTACAGAGAAACAAAACTATTTTGTCATATATTTCAAATGAAGTAGTTATTACCCTTACGTATTTAACTCCAGCATCGATGATGACGTCAGAATGTTGGATCACCTTGGTGATTACTACCGAAATAGACCGAAGATTGCCGGATAATTTATCGGAGTAATTCTGATTTTAAATTGAATTGACAATTATATATTGTGCCCTTCCTACATGATATGATATATCAAAATGCGATATGCGATGATTGTGGTTAATTGGTATTTCAACAAGAAATGTTATCCTTGAACCAACGATTTTTTTAGCGTAAGCTGTATAAAATGGATTTTGACCTATTTCTTAACCAATAAAATCTTGGTTAACAACCGAAGAGTTCGGAAAAGCACTCGTTTTATTGGTTTGCATAAATTATTTAAGGATATTCCATTTTAAAATGAGAGTTTCAGGGTGCATATCTTTTTGATTGTCAATTAGGATATAATAATTTTATCTACCTATTTAAACATAAAAAAAACATCCAGTTGAAAAATTCAAACATAAAAACTAAGCAGTTAAAAAAATAAACAGTTGTGAGTCTTTCGAACAGGTACTTAACCTTGGTAGTGGACTCGTTCCTCTAAGTCGCAAAACTCGCAGTGTATAAAATAGCTAACATAAGCTAAACGAATGTAGTCTTTTATAATCTTTTGGCTTAATTTGTGCTGGAATAATTGTTTTATTTATATGATATAGGATTCAGTTTTGTTATTTTAATTTTGTCTACAAGGTGGTAATTATTACATATTTATATTTCCTTGAAATATCTCTCTTATGTTATTCTTATCCCAGAGGAAATATATAAATCTTTCATATACAATATACAAAATTTGTGTGTCTCTTCAAGACCAAAGATGATTTCGCTTATACATGCTTTCAAAACACGTCCTTTCATTCTCACCCTACCTGATGAGATGTAAGATTTGATGTGGCGAACCTGCTGGCTGGGTAGCAGTTGGAGAAATACATTAAGTATTTTAGCTAAGGTTACTAATGCACCCAGAAAGCATTGCGATATCTGGTGTGGCATACCTAAGTAGGATTTTAAAAGGGTTGCAAGAGATTTTTTTAAGAAGCTCAGAGATGAATATAGAAAAAAAGATAGGGCTGACTTGTTAAATTTCGTTTATATTTGGCTATTGGGATAATTTTATGTTCAGTTTTAAGTTAGGGAGTTAAGTTCTGTTTGTTTTTTATATCTGATTCTCAAATTAATTAAACGTTGATTATTTGAGACAGTCAATCATTGTTACAATCATTCGTAAATAGGTTTTGTATATATTTCATAGCTTAACTTTAATTTATCTCAGCGTACGTAACAACCATGATCGAATCCCACTGAATGAACTTTTTTTTGTTTCGCTTATATTACATTTTTATCCCTTCTTTTTTTTTTTTTCGCTTCCTAGAATATTACCTCTCATAATTTAGCGACAAATACGTTTTAAAGCACTATTTTAAAACCACAGACCATTTAAAACTTGCCAGCATTATTATATTAAATATATTTTAACACTTTTACTTTCTTTGTTTTTATTTTTCTTACGCCGATTATTTGGTAAACAGCAGCCTTTTGTTTCGTTTATCTGTTTCGAGTCAGGAATGTAAAATGTTACAATTTTGTATTTCATGTTTCAAACCATAGCAGTTATATTGAAGTATAATTGAATGCAGGGAACCAGTGCACTTATAGTGAAAGAATACTGTTCGCGGGCAACTAGCCCTGAAAATCTTCCAAAAGGACCTTACAATGTTTTGAAATGCATTCTCAAATATACGTATACCCATGAAAACGCATTATATGCGACCTTCGATATTCTCAAATTCATTGAGATTTCCTGACAACGAAAAATGATGAATCATTGCAATAAATGTAATTGTGGACAATCAATATGACCATTAAAAACTAGACTACGTACGGCTTTCTCCACGTACTGGTACGCCAGGTAAGGCCAGCCGCCGAAAATTCCGCAGTCTGCATTGGTAGTGTTGGGCCGGGGATCGAAACATGCCATCACACTCAACAACTTGCTCCACCGACAGGTTGGTCAATGGCTGACCCAGCCTCTGCCACTGACCTTCGATATTCTCAACCGTACTTCAAAGCAAATTGTATATTTTTTTAAATGAGGGTGTCAATTTGGTATAATCTGACTATATTCTTTTCATTATTTTTGAAAGGGAGTTAACTCACGCAGTTATAAGCAGAGAAATTTGCTTCCATATTTCCGTATGGTGAATTACTTTCTTGGATTTGTAAAGTTTGATTTATTTAAATATAATTTAGCAAGATGTCACAAGATTACTAGAACGATACTATTCTAAGAAGCAGTTACCTAAATGCCCAGCATGTGCCAACGTCACCTGAAGTAAACAAAGTAACAGAGAATAAAATAAGCCTTGACAGAATGATTCTCAACATCACATTGATACCTACGACACAATTCAACATACATGTAATTTATAAAGCATTATCGTTAATCATCTTATCCGTCTAGTACATGACTTGTTTATAAATAGATTTTGGGGACTTATATGTTTCGTTTACAAGTTTGGTGGAACAATGTAACAAACTCGTCGGCTTTAAGGGCGGGTTTCTCAACACTCAACTTAATGATCGAAGAGAGAGAACTCTTTCACATACCAAATACAGAATAACCCCTAGTTATTTCCCACTACGTTACATGGATTCACGAACAAGACCTAATGACCTCAAATTTGTAAGTTAAGTTTAGTGAGGCAGGTCGTTAGGTGTACGAATGGACTTACCCTGGTCTTTGACAGGAGTTACCGCCCCTTTTTCAGTCCAGTCAAAAGAGGTTGGAAGGTCGATTCCCTGGATGCCTCGGATATATCTGAAACAAAACCAGCAGTGCGTATACAAACATTGCATATGCTAAATAACCATGCCATATACGTAAAATAATGTATATTTACATCTTTCCTTGTAGGTTAAATATCTTATTTTTCTTCATATAATATAGATTCATGTTATATCTTTAAAAATGCATTCTATTATATAAAAAAAGATGAAACGTATTTTGAATTATTTTATTGAATTTTATGAATAAATAGGCATATATTTAAAAATACCTTGAATCTTCAAACACTGGCGCCGGTCGTTTTGGCATCAGTATTTTGGTCTTGAATTCTTTTCTTGACATATCAGCAAACTTGTTTAATGCAAACTTGGTCTCACCCCTGTAGGAAAAATATACATTACTATAACAGTGATCTATAGTAATGTTCGTACATCAACTACAACACAAAATGAATGTACACATGTAAATTCACATTTGAAAATAAGGATGATAACAGATAATCGGAGGAAAACCCCATCATGAAAAGTCATTAGGCGATTTTTTGTTGTTTCCACTTACATCTCCGAAAAAAATAGGGTCGGTAGGTCGGCTAAACATTTTTTAAAAATATTTTTAAAGAGGCTTAGACTTTGGGGAATCAAGGCCATTTGAAGGTCAAGGTCACCTGGTGCGTAGAGCTCATCAAGGTACATGCACCTGTGAAGCTTGGATGCTGTAGATGGAGGGACCTCCGTGCGTGTTATTGTCAATGTTACAGTATTGTGACAAACAAACAGACAGACAGACCAAAAACAATGTACCACCCCCAACCCCACGGTCTAATGACGTGGGGGCATATAAATAGAGAAGGCGTGTCTGTACTAGACGGTAGAACATACTTGTGAGCGTCATTCAGGATGTTGATAAGCTTAAGATTGTCTAGGAATGTTTCAAATCTTTCTCGATCCTTGGTTTCGGATTTGTAAATGACGTCATACTCTCGCTTCCAACGGCTGTAAAATCAATCAATCAATCAATCAAAAAGATATGAAAAAACAACAACAATATTCAAACTATGTACATGTATTTAGATATACCGATAGTCGAACAATTAAATTTTCTGTCGATACGAGTACGAACGTTCGAAGCCGTGTGCAACAAAATAAGAACTTTGTTTAGTTCTACCATATCCTATCAAAACATGAGAACATGTTATAGAACATGTTTCGATTTTTTTTTTACCAAAGAGGTTAAGAAAAAATCCATAACATAGCAATAATGTAATGTACCGAGCCATGATGGGTAGACTCAGTGAGAACTGGCCACCTTTTTTCATGGATTAAAGAAAAGAGTCGGTTTCTCAAGAACAAAATATGTTACCAATATAAAAGAAGCCATACAGTATACATACAAAAATAAATCTTTGGCAGATTCTTCATCCAGAGGGTACCGGGCAAGGCTGTAAAAGAAACATGTTTATGTGGCAGAAATGATTTATTTCATATTGATTTTGGCTAAATATATTTCCTGTGTTGCATATTTTCATATATTGTTAAGTTACAGAACACTGGAGTAGAAATCTTTATCATAGCATATGTTGGTTCATCTTTAGCATAGTTACATTTAATTCATATTTTACCTGTACCTTTATAATTTGTGTGTACTATTTTAGCCATGTGTAGCATGGAAACTTCATGCATTTTAGGCCTGGGAGAGTATATATGGCAGTGAAGGCTGCCATTCAGTGCTTTTTCACGGACATTTTACAAGGTAGATTTTACCTTTTGACAGAATAAGCCTCTCTTTAATTTTAGGCCGTAGGGGGATTATTTCTTTGGCCTGGGGTTTTAAATTAAACCCTAAATTCTAATATTCCCTTCGTTTATAACAACTTCAAAATTATATGGTCTTTTTATAATTCATTCGTCTTTCACTTTGTTAAACTAAAATAGTTCACAGCATCTACTCAATTGTATTTTACCATTCAAAACATTAACTTGAATAGTGCTGACAAAATAAAACACTAAGCTAAAAGTCACTTGTATTTATTTCAATACCTGGTCTATATTAATGGAATATTTTTAAAAAATAAACCTGGGTTAGTAACCAGGTATATGTGAAACACACATCATCATATATCCTGTTACATGTACATGAAACGGCGCAATCAGTACTTTTCGTTGACATTTCGTCGAAACTCTACCCAAAGCACGTGTGAGGAGGAAGCTTGCTTTGGTAATTCACTGGCAAAGAAAGTCACGTCTAGCAATCTCATAGATGGATGATGCACTCGTACTTTTGGGAAAACAGTTTTGGGTTTTAATGTTTTAGGCTCATCAAAGATCCAAAATAATTTGGGTCCATATGGTTCAGTCGCAGAGGCCAGAAACGAGTCTCCCTGATGGTTATTTCATTAGTTACATACTTCGAGTGCATTCATTCATAACACGAATGCTTTAATACTCACTCAGCCCCTCACCGCGTGAGTTCGAGTCCCGGCAGGGGTCATTTCATGTGAGGATCCGAAGCCTTCCAGCTGGCTTGCGGTAGGTCGGTGGTTCTACCCGGATGCCTCGGTGCATTCAGGGTTTTCCTAAACATGGGATTAGCTGGACGTCGCAATATGTCTGAAATACTGTCGCAGCGACGGTAAACTCAAAAAATCAATCAATTCATTATATACACAAACCGAAAGTAGCTTCCTATCAATCTCGTTGATTTTTTTCATTTTCTGTTTATATTAAGTACTGTAACTGATGTTGATTTATAAAAATTTAAAGAAATGCTGAAATTTTTGTAACACATATATGTATTTATATGGGAAATAATCTGTTAAGCAATTGCGTAGATCTAATAGATTAATTATCCTTACCTGACACCGACTAAAAAACAGAAAACGAATATCGACTTCTTCCTGTCCATCTTTGTACCGTTAACACACAGTCAGTGTCCGCTAATTGTATCAAATTAACTCACATGTACAACAATCGTGTCAAAGTCCTTCCAATACGCACGTGAACTTTGTCCTAGACGTGTGATCAAACCTTGTTTGTAAACAAAGGGGAGGCTACACATATGCACATTATGCAAAATGCTATAAATAGAAACTAGATTTGCTTTTCAAAAAGCTAATATGCAGGCTCTGACATATTCTGTTACATTCATAACATCACCCGCCAAGATAAACGCGATGCCCAGAGAAGCGGGCTTATAATTTCTGAGTATCAGTATCTGTTTAAATATACGGTTTTACGTCATGTTTCTTCCGTAATCCTAGCAATAAAACATAAATATTAAACATTTAAAAAACTATATTAACTGCAACAAGGAGCCCATTCAAGAGCATGCTATGTAAAATATTTCTTTATTATCAATCCTACTTTGCGTGCCCATGTGTTTACACACGCGCGCGCAAGAGGAAAGTACAGCAAGGGGGCTTTCTCAGAGCACTTATTCCACACCCGAGAGAGAAAAAACAAAACAAAAAACAAAACCTGAATGTTTCTTCTTAATTAACATCATAGATATATATCTAACCTCAATAACCATGAAAAAAATTCTTTTCGGACCTAAATGTAAACATTTCAAACAAAAAAGACAACACACACACACCAAAAAAAAAAAAAACGGTATCAAACGACGTCATGAGTTCTGGTTATGTGCCGTCACGTGAAATGTTTCGCCCGTCGTCTCTATTGCAGTTCATCGAGTTGCTTTTCCATTCGCCGTTCAACAGAATACCGTTGAAAATGCAATTTAGAAGTATATATTGAAGGATTGAACGGCAATCGGTGTACGGAAATTGGTATATGGACTACATAGGGACTTTCAAAGAGGATTGGGTCTCTGCATTTATTGTTTCACTATTTTGACGGACATAAAAACGTATGAAAATTCATGTTTAATGATGACGCAATCTGACTTAAGTACACCTCCTCTATACGCTACGTTACCGTTGGAAAATCGTTTACTTCAGCCAGACTAATGATGACGTTGACATTTTGAATACCTATGTGTGTGATGTGAAGTTTGGAAGAATAGCCTCATTACTAACTCCAAGGGGTGGGTCATATAAGATATTTTTACAGTTTGTCCGACTTAATCGTCCAATGAGATACTTGCATTTCGTTCATAATTTGAAAAATATATTGCATAATGTCTTGATATGGAGAAAATATGAGTGTATGTTGCCTACGTGGTTTTTGGACTGAATGGGCGGAGCTTGTTTGCGGCGGCGGATGATTACGTCATGTTTTACATGTAGCCTCGTAAAATGTACCAAGTTATATTGACTCTGAACCATCATGTGTACTGTCAATCAAACGGGAGTTGGAAACATAACGCGACGTATATATATAAACGATTTGTCACGTAAATATATATACGCATATACAGTATATATTTGTCACGTATATATATATATATATATATATATATATATATATAACAGAAAAGCGTTGGCGACGCTCTGCGAAGCTCTTGTTTTTCAAGGGAAGAAGTCGACGAAAATAAATCCGCAACAAAAACTAATGATTTTAGTACAGTCATTGTGAATTTGTTCAACTGATAAATATACAAGTTTATACTAGAAGTCGTTTGTTTAAGATACAAACGAAGTGGCTTTCCGTTTGCTTATTTCAAAGGTATTGAATATATAAGTTAATACAAAGAAATGGAATAAAGATGCTTAATAATGGAAGATTTAATACGTTAATCATCATTATCATAAATATATACTTATGTATAAAAAATAAGCCTTAAATCTTTTTTTTTTTTCATTTTTCCATCAAACATGAATATCTGCCATGTTTGATGACGCATTCACTTGAAATTTTCAAGACCTTATGAACGTACTAAGTTTCGACATTTTTTGAAAATTTTAAGTTCATTGGTCTAATTGGCGATTTTATATGATTTTTTTTCTCAATAATTCTTGCTTTAATATACATGAGTCATAACCACGTGGCAAAACAAACATTTATTGCAGTATGCATCACTTCAATTTTAACTCTATCAATTCTGAAGATTTAATTAAAATTGATTCAAAATTCATGATGCCATGGTGAGAGAAATCTTTATAAAAATGCTTTTTGTCTTTTTAATGACGTCATAACCATGTGACTAAGAGAAAATAATTCAGAAAATAGAATGTTAACCACTATACAGATATGCTGTCCAATTTTCATGTTTCTAACGTATCAGGGGGCTTTGTAACATTTAAATATATTTTTAGGACCAAAGTTCGAAACTTGGTATTGCCATGAAATCTTTATCTTTTCAAATTTGGAAATTTGAATGCAACGGTGCACAGCTACACCCTAACAAACATCCGTGAAAATATCAAGATAATCCGACTAAAATTGAAGGCTCTAGAGTGCGAACAAGCTGTTGAAGTTAACATCAAATCTGACATCAATTGACGTCATTGAAAATTAAACATAATTGAATGTATAAAAAATACTTTTTTATTGCTGCAAATTCAATTTCATTAAAATTGACTCAAAAAAATGTTGCCAGAGCAAGAGAAATCTTTGAAAAAAAAAATAGGATTTTGTCCTTTAAATGATGTCACAATCACGTGTCTTAAGAGGAAACCTTTCAGAGAAAAGGAAGTAGACCTCTGGGCCGATAAGCTGTCCAATTTCCATGCTTTTAACTCATCAGTAGCCTTTGTAACATTAAATAATAATTTTAGGACCAAAGTTCGAAACTCGGATTTGCAATAAATTCTTAAAATTTTTGAATTTGAAAAATTGAAAGACAATGTGCACATCATAACATACATCTTCTGTGAAAATATAAGATAATACGACAAAAAATAAAGGCCCTGGAGCGCGAACAAACTTTTGAAGCTGACATCAAATCTGACGTCATTGAAAATTAAAAATGATTGAATTTAAAAATTTAGTTGTTTTTTTGTTGAGGCATTTAATTTTCATGTTGCATAGACAATGGCAACATATTGAAATTAACTCTTGATTTGGTTGGAAAAAAAGGAATAATGATAATAAAAATTAAAATAACAAACCCTATACGTTTTCCGCAGGTTGCGGAAAGCCGTAATAAGGTGTAATCAAGTGTATGCAATGAATGTCTGTTTATTGTGTTTAAAAGTAATTTCAGTCATTTGGAGACGATGTCTACTTAAGACAGATATAGTGCTGCCACACTGTAGTATCACGCCATAGTCGCATGATACCAAAACCAGTCACATTATCCTGACACCGGGCCAACCAGTCCTGGAACTACCCAGTTACGCGGAGCTATATGTATGTAGAGGTATGTTGTCATTATATAAAAATCACACATGAATTCATTTTGAATGATTTTATTTTTTTTACAATTACAGATACATCAAATACACATGTACAATTAAAGATACAATTTATTTAAAAAAAATGGGAATGTACAAAGGTCTTAATCTTATTAACTAACCCTTTTCCTTGCTATCTGTCCCTTATTCCTTGCTCTATATCCCACCCCTATCCCTTTATTCTCAAAAAAGAATATACCAAGTCTACACAGAGAAATATTTTTCTGAAAATAAAAACTGCAGTATACCTAAGCATTATTAGAAAAACAAGAGGGCCATGATGGCCCTGTGTCGCTCACCTGAAAACCAGGTATTAGTGGGAAGAAAAGAAACGGCAAATATCTTAAGATATTGTGGAAAATGGGCTCTGCCCTCTGCCAGCCATAAATCCAGTGAATACTTTAGGACAAGAAGAATTTTCAAATTTGTACTATATACAAATAAGGAAAATGGGCTTAGCCCCCTGGCGGCCATGTATTTCAACGGATCAAAATAATTTGAACAATCTTGGTAGAGAGTGACCTATGGAACATCTGTGCCAAGTAACTTTGAAATCTTGCCAGTAGTTTTGGAGAAGAAGATTTTCAAAATTTTCATATGGTTTTTCATTCCGTTGCCATGGCAACCAGAGTTCTCCATGGAATCAAATTCTTTGAACAACTATGAAAGGGCTTCACCTAAGGAACATTCCAATAAGTTTCTTTAAAATTGGCCCAGTGGTTTAGGAGGAGATGTCGTTTTAAGTTAAATATTGACAACGGACAACGGACATTTATCAGTCACAATAGCTCACCTTGAGCACATTGTGCTCAGGTGAGCTAAAAAACACTACATACACATGTATAATTGCACTATCAACCTACAGAAATATCAAGAGGGACACTGTGATCCTACATCGCTCACCTGAGTACCATCTGCCTAAATTCAAACATATAGGTCATTTAAGACCTATTTCCCCTAACGTAACCCAGATTCAAGATTATGAAAGTAAACTGTGAGCAAAGTCAACATTGCTTTAGAAATAATGGGATAGAGTTTTGAGGAGATCATTAGTATAAAAGCAGAATCTGTATCAGCAAAATAAAAAAAGTCTAATGCATTCAAAATAAAAAGGAACTTGCTGATATGTCCAGGGTTTCATCTTTTAATGGATCAATATAATTTAGTTATAGTAAATATTAATAAGGTGATATCATTAATGTAAAAGAAAACAAAACTGCTAAATAAGTCATAAATAAAATGAATTCCAAGGGAGACAACCTATGTCAAAATTATTTGAATTTATGATTTAGTTATTTTCCCTACACATTAATAATATAATGATTTTTTTAACAGATCGCCATGAAGAGATGATTTGTGCTAAATAAGAATTAATTCTGGCCAACTTTTAAAGAGATGGGGTGTTCTTATAGTTGCCATGGTAATCAGAACTTTGTATAGATTAATTAAGTTCATTTAGCATCTTTTGTAAGGATCACCTCTGAGAAGTTGCAACAATTCAGCCCAGTAGTTTCAGACGAGTTGTCATTAAAAACAAATTGTTATGGACAGATGAAAACAGACAAAGGGTATCACAATAGATTGTCCTCAGGGAAGCTAATAAAAGTAATGGTGAAAAAAACATTTTCACAAAAGCCATTTAAAGTTACATGAATCACAACACATGCACACATCAATTATCATAGAATATAATTATGTACATAACTATAGGCATGTTTATTAATATATGCAGATAAATGTGCACATATACACATACAATACACATCAATATTCATCTTTATGGCACTTAAGTGTAATCCCAAAAAATTAAAATATACAACCTTACAAAAACGTATTCCTTTGAAAGACTACCTTCTCACTTTTTTTTTTCAGGAAAAAATCTAAATACAGAAATTGTACATCATCATGTGGAAAAATCTGATCTTATCAATCCATATCCAAATATCCTCATGATTAACCCTTTCCCTCATACAGACTCATTTTGACGCACTCAATAGGTACCACATAAAGCCTAATCTGCAGAAAACCACAGTTAAACCTTACCAAATTTAATTACAAAATCCTCATTTCCAGACCACTGAGGAGCAGCGAACAGCATAAAACCTGATCAGCCTGCAATTTACTCGCAGGCTGATCTGGTTTTATGCTGTTCGCATAGGTCTTTTCATGGTTTCCTCTATGGGGGAAAGGGATAAATTATTTTTGCTTTGATGTTTCTTTCACATAATTAAGCAACATTAAAAGTAACACAGAATTATTCTCGAAATGACATCCCCATAGTTACCTACATATACATATCACATGGAAATACACAATATATATTTGATTATTTTCAACGATAACTTCAGGAACTGTCTAAATAGTTAATTGATTTTCCATCACTAATCTTGTATTACCAATGCATTCATAGATATGCATCAGGGTTTTCCCTTGTGCACAAAATTGCCCAGTTTGACCCTCAAATTGTGTAAATGACCTCAAAATATTTTAAAAATGTGTCTCTTATCTATATAACAAGGGGTCATTTGTCCCCCATTTGAAAATATCTAAGAAAGAAACCCTGTGTATGCAACCATACTTTCATATGTTTGATAATCAATAAGAAATTGTTTTCAATGGTAACCAAATATTAATTTACAATAATTTTTTGATAAAAAAAGAATAAATGAAGATAATAGAACTGAACATTTTTTTTTCATAATTCAAATCAAGAAATCTTCAATGTTATCATTTATTAAGAAAAAAAAAATGTTTAAATTTTTTTTTAAATATTTCACACACATTGTTGAATAATATTTCTATCATTCGTGTTATACATTTTGATTAAATATTTTACTCATGAAATATTATAATATGAATTACTTTTCAAAGCATAATACAAATGTTAAAGCTGATATTCATGTCTGGAGCATCTATCAATGTATTGCTGATTATTGTCATGACTAATTAAATCAACACATTTTTTTTTTTTAATTTCACTCTAAACAGAAAAATGAGCAAATGGGCGGAAATGCCTAGTTTGCATGTTCTCATTTTTCCACCATTTTTTTTTATTTTGGACCAAACTCCAGGTTGTTGATTTCGGTTGGACGAAATAAATTGTTTAGTGATAATTTCTGGATATTGCTACACTGAAGAAAAAATTAAGGATTAATAAATGCTGTAGCAGGACATGTTTTTTAATTTAGAATTATTTACCATAAATTTAAAGTGTATTTAGATAATGGATTTTACTATATAAAACAATCCTCATCTGTTGTGTATTGCTGTGAATATGCATCAAATGCATTGACTGTTTAAGTTATCAGATTAATGATACAAGGGGAGATAATATGCATGTTGCGAGCTTGTTGAAATACTATTGTAAGGACAACTGTACTTTATTGACATATAGTTACCATGGTTTTGGTACCAAGTACTTCAAGTACTTCAATTAAGCTATACAATATTTGATAGCACATTTTAATGCCAGTCATATATTGATAGTCAAATTTGATATCAGACTAACCTTTATTTTCTTTTGAATGAATTTGACCATTTAACAAAAATAAAAGTTCTGGGACTACTCTTTTGTATACATGATTAATCCCCACTAATAGGCAATCAATAGCCGAAGATGAAAATAGCATTAATTCATCAAGATTCAAGATTCTTAGTTGTTTGATACATGTACTCTCTCTCTCTCTCTCTTTCTCTCTCTTTATAGTTGCCATCGTAGACCATGGCATGTGACTTTTGTTGTTTTGTTATTAAAATCATTGGATCATGTAACAAAAAACATGTATATGTTTACGTTACTAAATAAAATATTTGAATCTTGAATCTTGAATCATATATGAGATGCATTAAACATTTACAAGGACTTTTTGTTACAATTTTTAATGAAATATGAAGCACATTTGCTTAAAACTCAGAGATAAGACATGCACCAAGAGCATTTAACAGAAAATGAATACAAGGACTGTGAAGTAACCTGGTAACGACATAATATTTAAGTTGGAAATTAGAAAAAAAAACACCTGAAAATCCTATTTATATTTTTTTTCATTTGGCTTTCTGAAAATCCTGAAATTCAGGAAAAGTCCTAAAAAAATTTACCTATGTTACTATTGAAAAAGGATATACATATATAAAGATACCCAAAATATTACTTATTTTTAAAATGATTTTTCTCACTGGCCAACACTATATATTAAATATGATTAATAATCTTTATAAAATATTCATATTTTGCCTTCTAACAAAGACATATTCAGTATTTATATTCTACGATGAATTATGCATATGTCATTGTCTCTACTTATTTTACAGTCTTGCACTTTGCATTATTAAAACACGAGTCTGACAAAAATATACAAGCAACAATAATTCCAAACTTTGTCTTTAAAACAGTTTAAGACACTGCATAAGTAATACAAGTATGTTTATATTTCGAAGAACATTTTGAAAGTGACCGATTATATAGTGGGTGTTTAGTACATTCGTACTTCAAAATAGCTGTGCATATTTAATTAAGATTCATCAAAGTAGATATTTTTATATTTGCTTTTAAATGAAGAAGAATAGAACATATCTTTTTATTTAAATAAATCACAGATAACAAGATGGACTGAAATACATGAAATAACAAAATACATGTAGATTGTCGTACTATTTTCAATTGTTAGTGATGAACAGTGATGAGACTTTAAAACAATATTACCTAAAATTGAAAAATAATATCCCACACAAAACATTGAATTTATGATGTACATCTATATACACTTCTGAATGAAACATTGTCATGTCCTGTATCAATTATGAATATACAATGTAGTTATATTATCTTTCTTAGAATACTTTGTAAATTGTAGTTTGAAAAACGTATGTCTTTTTAAAAGGGGTATTTTCTTTGTCAGATTATAGATCTGTTTTGTTGGTAATGATTTAGCTCTAATAATAAAAAAAAAAGTAATAAAGGAGTAACTAATCATGTTCAGTAACAGTTGCAATAACTTTTTTTTCAACAGTATAGAAAATTCTACATAATTCTGAGGTGTGAAATTTTGTGGTGAAGGTGTGAAATCAAAAAGTTTGGGAAAGTGAAATCAAACTGCCTAAGTCAACACACAATTCATTTGATCTAATATTCATCTTTATATATGCAATAAAATATTCCCTGGCAATTTTATTCATATACCTGTCCCACCTGCTCTCAAATTTTGGAGGCCAAGTGAGTGATATTTTATTGGTGCCATAGTGTGGTGGTAATGTGCCTCGCATGGCCCTGGTCACGTGCGTGAAAGGGAACAATCGTTGCCCATCCAGACATATGGGTTTTCTCTGGGTTCTCCCCACTATAATAACCACATACTCAGCCACCAGAGCCATTGAGAGTGATAATATAAGTTGTAATAACTTGTTTTGTAATTGATGTAAAATAAATAAAGTTTAAACTTTTAAAGTTATATTTTTAGAAATTTTTACAGTTGAAAGATAGTATCATGGCCACAAATATGTGTTTTCACAATAAAACAATTGAATTATAATACTGATTTCTTTATAAAGGAATTTATCCTCTGCACATGCCTGCATACATCTGAATTTCATTACAACTCTAAAGGTAAAGATATTAAGTAAAATAAGCCTATATTATATATAAATGGAAAAACTTTAGATTAGTATAAAAAACTATAAATAGATTAGCATGAGAATTTAATACACAAATATTTGCTACAATTGAAATTTATTTTATAGAAAATATGATATTGTTTCAGTTGTTGAAATTAAAAGAATAATTTGGTTATTTACCATCATATTTTGGTTGGAACTTTTCCCAATGTCAGGACTAAATTTCAAAAGTTGCTAGAGTGAATACATAAAACTATGCTACAAAAGATATCACAAATATTAAAAAAATGCACCAAATACATAACAGAAAAGTCATTCAGTTTCATCTGGGTTTAAAAATCATAACACATTAATAACCTTACAAAAAATTAGTACAATGTTAGCTAAGCATTATGATTACACACAGTATTTATTTTAGGAGCTAAACTTCATGGGGATTTCCATTCATAAATTTTACTTTAGAAATTGTTCACTGTCAGAGTGATGTGGGTCTTAGTTTGGTTTTATGCACCATTTTTATGTGCATTCTTTTTGACTTTGAAATAATACATGAATCCCACAATTGCATTACATGTACAAAGAATTGACACAGGATAACACAATGTCTTGATGTAATAGCAATATTTGAGTCAAATAATATATGTGGTAACAAAAGTTTAAAACTAAACAGATCATCACCACAAACAATTTTTAAAATTGTTCATGAATTTGGTCAACCTTCATTAAGTAAAATTAAAAAACAAAAATAATCGTCATTCCATTATATTGGAAAACAAAATTATAGAAACTGTGAAAATTTTATTGATGTGTCCATTCTGACATATAAACTTTCTAAGTGTTTATGGTATCCTGTGTAACACCTGAGTCACTACAGTGATTTTTTTTTTATATATATTTTATTTATCTTTTTTTTTAAATTTGATGTTCTGTGAGCTTTTTGATCCAAACTTAGTCCAAAAAAAAAAAAAAAAAGTAGATTCAATATGAAAATTAAAAAAAAGCTAAAATAAACAAACAAAAAACATACTTTACAGCCTTACTTTATCTAAATGAAAGCATTTTGCTGGTGAAAGAGTTTTTGACTGTAAATCACTGTGAATCATATCCCTTGCAGTTTACGTGTGGTACCATAGCGCTAAGCACTTAAGCTTGTCTCTCATTATAACAGATGGCTGACCCTTAGATTTTCATCTTTATTTTTCTCCTAATTCCATTGAAAATATAAGCCCCACAACCACCTGTAGTTAAACAAAAAAAGTTCCTTTTAACTTTAATATATCAAACACTCACAAACATTATAGCAAACATGCCCATGTGTTCTTTTGAGTAAACAAAGTCAATAAGGTATCACATGATATCCTAGCAAAGCTAATGGATAACAACAAAATTAATTTGAATACAGCTGTAAATATTCATTCAAGGCTTTTTTTGGATATATTGGAAACAGATTATTCAATCAACATTATTTGTATATTTTTTTTATATAATTAGGCTGGAAATTATTTTTTTCATATTTTTACAATAATCACTATCTTTCAAAAATGTCATGTACAAACACCTGAGGGTAAACAGTTAAACCTGAAAATACAAGCCAATCAAAGGATCTTAAAATGGCCTTTATCTAGAAGCTGTGTTATTCAGGGGATATATTTTCGATAGTTCCTGTGTCTGACATCCTGTCCCTTGTTTAATACTGACTGTTATTCAGAGGTAACCAGCAATTTAGGTTTGATTGTATATTACACACATATATTCCAGATTTCAATCAATCTACACGAGTCTCTCTATTAAAAAATCAGGCTTTATTCAAATATACGATAAAAGCATGTTTTCTGGAGATGCCTCTACCTGCTTGGGTATGTTGAGCTGACTTTTGAAATACTGATTGAATTTATCTTCAACATTGCTTATAAAATTATATAAAGCCTATCATTAACTTAATTTTCTTCTTTTTTATAAAATTTGCAAAAAATGCAAAATTATTTTCCTGTTTTATAATTAATTTTATTAATTTAATAATTTTATTAAAGAGGATTTATAAAGGTCAGAGGAAGATATAAAAGATTATAAAAGTTTTTAAAACTATCTTTAAAATTTCTGGAAGAGCTGCCACAACACAAAAAATCATGTGCTGCAATTGTTACTTTTAATGCTCAAGTTCAAAATGGGCCTGGGAGAAATACAGATCTGAGCAATTTCAGAAGTTTAGAATTTTTCATGGCATGTTACATTCAGTACTTTGGTTTGATACTTCAAACAAACAGCAAAAATGCAACAAGACTCAAGAGAAGACCAGACAGTGACGGCAGAACAAGGTTGGGACTGCTGCCGGTGTAACTTGTGCAGCGGTTAGAACCACACAGGCATTGGTTACCAGTGAACTTGATGTTGCTGATGTCAGGGGTGATGAAGCCAAGTTTGTCACCAATAAAGTTCTTGATTTCCGAATACCCAAGAGATGTGTCCCGCTTATAGCACACATTCTCCAGCGACGCATCTGCCTTTATGCAATTGCGCACATATAGCTTGAGTTTAACTGCAATAGAGAGAGAAAAAAGTTTGATGTGTTGCAAATCAAATAGGTACCATTTCTACACCAATCATGTAAGTTAATTCTATTCTTATTTTGTTTAAAGTGTCAGAGTAACTAGATGAGAAAATAGAACTTGAACCCATGACTTTTTTTCAGGCTTTTTTTCATCAAAAGCAGGTCAAGGGTAAAGGTCATGCCTAAAAGAGGTCTAACATGAAATTAAATAAAAATGTGGCCGTTGAATGTAAACGAGATTTAATCATGATTTGACCTAGTGACCTACCTTTTGACCCAACTCCACCCATGATCGAACTCAACCGACACATTATTAAGACATACAGTTTGAGGAAGATTGGATCAAAATTGTGGCTTTTAGAGTGCTAACACTAAAATTGTAGACATTTTTTTTTATAATTAAAAGGCCCTAGCTCCTGATCTAATGGACATATATAAGCAAAATCGAACTTAATCGAGATACTATGATCATAAACGTTGTCATAGAGACTGAAGATGACTGCTTAAGAAATGGAGGCGCTAGAGTGTAAACACTAAAATTGTTGACGACGCATGACGGACACTCTAAGGATCACAAAAGCTCACCCTGAGCTTTGCTCAGGTTAGCTATAAAATAGGTCAACCTGATATCAATTTAAAGCAAGGAATTTTTCATTGAAATACCTGTCCAAAAAAGATTGGTTCCCAAAATGGACTTCCAATTCATACTAGCAAATTCCCAAATTATCAAGGTATGCATTTTATGCTGCGAAATCTTTTCCAAGAGAAATGATTTCCAGAGCAACCTTTAACAATCCATTAAGTAACATACTTAAAGATAACTCCAGCTGAAATTGTAGCTGAAGTGTTGGTTTATTGATGTGTTAAGTATAATTTCTACACAGAGTACATGTAGCCTAAAATAAGGACCAAAAATATGAATTTTGCAGGACATCTGACATATTATTTCATTCTTTATCGCCATTTGCCTAAAATTTAATAATGCTTTCTTGTTGTCTAGATTCAACGCTGAACTTGATATAAATTATGATAATGAAATATACATGTATGACTTTGCCTCTAACCCTTTCCCTCATACAGACTCATTTTGACGCACTCAATAGGTACCACATAAAGCCTGATCTGCAGAAAACCACAGCTAAACCTTACCAAATTTAATTACAAAATCCTCATTTCCAGACCACTGAGGAGCAGCGAACAGCATAAAACCTGATCAGCCTGCGAGTTACTCGCAGGCTGATCTGGTTTTATGCTGTTCGCATAGGTCTTTTCATGGTGTCCTCTATGAGGGAAAGGGTTAAGACTGCCCAACTTTTTAGTGTCTACATAAAAAGGGTTATGGTAGCATCCTTCACTTCTTACAAAAGCTTCCTCACCCTGTTTACCAAGGATACCCAGTCATGTACAAAAAGGGGTACAGTGGACATACACATGGAGTTTCTGTTGTTACTCAAACATATGAGTATATGCACTGCCATACATTTAAGAGATCATTTATGTAGGTCATGAAAATTTGTACACTGGGCCTACCAATCTTGGAACTACTATTATATACTAAGCACCAACCAAAGAAGCTATACCAGTATCATTTTTAAGGACTTTTGTATGTCTCGGCCATGGATCATACCTACGTCTTCCAGGGCAGACACTTTAACTACATGACAACCAGGACCCTACTTCACTTACGTGTTGCCTTATAATTGTCGAGATAGACCTCCACATCCCCATACAGAAATTGGCATTTGTTATCTGAGCTTACTGCACCGCAGATTGTCTCCCCAACATCATACTGGTATGGAGGGTAGAACAACCCCAGCTGCTGGTTACGCTGTCGTTCCTCTTGTTCTCGTCTCGTGACTTCTGCCCTGTGAAAGATAACAATACAAGACATTCCTTAACAGGGTCACACCAGTCTTTAGAAGCCAGTCAGGAATTAAAGTACCAATGAATTAGCCACACCATAGAGATTGAGCTGCCCACTTAAAACAGACTGAAAACCTTAAAAGGCTGGCCATTTAATAAAAACAAAGCGCTGAAGGCATTGAAGTTGTGTGTGTCTCAAGTGGAAGAGGGTTTGACAAGCTGCTGTAACAAACTTGACCAGGCCCAGGATCGAACCCGGTCCACTGGCGTGCAATACTGTTCTCTTAGCACTATCAGTGCTTTGATTTGTACTACCTAGTGCAGCACTGTTTCTGCAACTCATGGCTCCCTACTGTGTTTTTCAATAACTTCGGATAGCAGATATACACCTGTATCAGCCATTCTATAGAGCAACAAATAACCCCTGGAGATATATCTGATGTATCTGAGGTAGCTAGATGTGATTATAAGGAGGTTATACAGATTTTCATCATAAGTCAAGCTTTCTATATGGACCATTGAAACACCACTAAATAAGCGAAACCTGTACATCCACCATCCAAATTCAGGCATGAGCCACCTTTGCATTCAATAGAAAACATACTCCTCTGCGTGGTAACGTGAGTTTCTTACCATGCTTGGGAAAGTAGTTCTTCTGTGCTTTTGTACTACATACAATTATTGTGTCCCGTAAATATTTATGTTTTACTCAAAATTGAGTTTTCATTCTTTGATTGAATCTCAGCATATCTATTTTGTAGAATTCTGTTCAACTGTTCGGTCATTCATACAAAATTGAGAAGTTATTCGGTTTTAAATGTAGAGAGACAGACCCTCAAAATGTAGGTACTATAGTTGTGAGTGACTTCATCACATACAACTAACAAGAGGGCCATGATGGCCCTGAATAGCTTACCAGATTAATATTGCCTTCATTGCCTTCTATAAAACAGTCAAACTGAAGGCAAAATCCATGCAGAAGTACAGAAAAATAATCATAACTGCACACAAAAACTGTACCTGTGGTCAAAATTTTGATGGTCATAGCTATAAAATCAGGTGACCCCTAGGGCAGGACCAATTCATACCAAAGAGCCATGATTTGAAAACCTGGTTCAGGTCCACAAGGCTATGTTACATACCACATATCTAAACCCATGATTTTTCTAGATTTTCCTCTATGTAAAATAAAGTGACCACAGGAGCGAGCCAATTTTGACCCCAGGGCCATGATGTGAACAAAGTTGGTAGATGTCCACTAGGCCATATTGCATACCAAATATCTTAACTCCAGGCCTTTTAGTTTCTGAAAAGAAATTTTTCTAGTTTTCTTATTTAAGTCCCCTGGGGTGGGGTCAATTTTGACCTAAGGGTCATGATTTGAACAAACTTGAAACATGGCTATAAGGTCATGTTACACACCAAATATCTAAACTCCAGGACTTGTGGTTTCTAACAAGATTTTTTTCTAAATTTTCCAATGTATCATTTATGTGCCTATGCAAAAACTAGATGTGGGTGTTCCTCGGAACACTTGTGTCGCCTACATTTAAGCATGTTTGATGAAAGAATTGACTAGAAAATCGATCTTTTGACAAATTATTGATAAAGCATAATCTATTTTGTGAGGTACAAAATAACACCAAATCACACACACACACACACATACATATATATATATATATATTTTTTTTTGGGGGGGGGGGGGAATAAAATATCCAAACAGTGCAATATGTAATAATTTTCCCCGAGCACTTTCGACTATACAGTCTTCATCAGAGGAGTGTCAGAATGACTATGAATTCAAAACATTAACTGTAAGAAAAATTATGACGTCATTAAGCACTTATGACGTTAATTATATATATGTTGCAAGTTTGTAGTCATCATTATCATTATTGAGTTATCATTCTTGTGTACTGCACTCAGACCAATGAGATCTATCTACTATAAATGTTTAAGGCAACACTTCAAATACTTTACAAGTTATGCACCACACAAGAATTAAATCCAAAAAAATAAACAAAGGGAAATAACTCCAAAAATACAACAGTTATCATTCTTGCACAATGCACTCCATGAGATCTTTACCTGAGGTTTCAAAGTAATACCTCAAATACTTTTCGGTTATGCTCCAGACAAAAATGAAGTCTGAATCAACAAAGGGAATAACTCAGAAAAAAAACAGAGTTATCATTCTTGCACTGCACTCAGACCATTGAGATCTATGAAGTTTCAAGTCAACACCTCAAATACGTTTCGAGTTATGCCCCAGACAAAAATTAAGTCTGAAAATCAACAAAGGGAAATAACTCAGAAAATATGAAAGTCATGGTTATCATTCTTGTGCACTGCACTCCACCTCAATGTGATCTATCCATGTTTTAAGTTTCAAGGTGATACCTCAAATACTTTTTGAGTTATGGTCCGGACAAAAATAAAATCTCAGAATCAACAAAGGGTAATAACTCAGAAAATACGAAAGTCAGAGTTATCATTCTTGTGCACTGCACTCCACCTCAATGTGATCTATCCATGTTTTAAGTTTCAAGGTGATACCTCAAATACTTTTTGAGTTATGGTCCGGACAAAAATAAAATCTCAGAATCAACAAAGGGTAATAACTCAGAAAATACGAAAGTCAGAGTTATCATTCTTGTGCACTGCACTCCACCTCAATGTGATCTATCCATGTTTTAAGTTTCAAGGTGATACCTCAAATACTTTTCGAGTTATGCTCCGGACAAGAAAGTGTGACGCCGACGCCGCCGACGCCGACGCCGCCGCCGACGGCGACGGACAAAGTGATCCCTATGTGTCTGCCATGCTATGCAGGCGACACAAAAAGTGACCCCAGAGCGGGGCCAATTTTGACCCAGGGCAATGATTTGAACAAACTTGGTAGAGGTCCACTAGGCAATGCTATACACCAAATATCTTAACTCCAAGCCTTGTGGTTTCTGACGACAAGATTTTTCTAGATTTTTCTATATAAGTCTATGCAAAATCAAGTGACCCCAGGGGCAGGACCAATTTTGACCCCAGGGTCATGATTTGTACAATCTTGGTAGAGGTTCATAAGACAATGCCACACACTAAATAATTATCTAAGCTCTAGGCCTTGCAGTTTCGGAGAAGAAAATTTTTTAAAGATTTCATTTTAAAAATCTATTTTTAGCTCCTGTGACCCAGATATGCAATGGACCGAAACCATTTGAACAACTTTGGTAGAGCTTCATGCAAGGAACATCACTGGCAAATTTTATCAAAACTGGCTCAGTGGTTTCAGAGGAAATGTTGTTTAAAGAAAACTGTTTATGCCAGACACACGCACGCACAGACGATGGACAAAAGGCTATCACAATAGCTCACCATGAGGACATTGTGCTCAGGTGAGCTAATAAGGCTGAAAATCTTAAATGGCTGGCCCTAATGAGAGCATTTGGTCTTGATAATGATTAACGCACCTGTCCATGGGGTTTTCGTATGAGCAGGCGGGGTTATACTTGGACTGAAGAATTTTGTAGACATTCTGACTGTTTTCAAACTGTACGGACTGGTCAGCCACCATGTGTGTGCACTCCAGGCATTTCAGGTAGGCCGACACTGAAACAAATACAGATCATGGTATCCAGTGCTGCATCTACCGACCTCAATCAAGTAATTGTAAGTATCAGTAATCTATAAATAATAAGAGGAAATCACACACTATAAAAATTCTCGTTTAGTTTCACTTAAAATTACTATATGTGTATTCTTCTTAACAAGATGATTATTTTATGAAAAACATAATACTGTTTAGAAAATAACGCTTATTTTGCAGTTGGTGTTTTTTTTCCACACAGATGAAAAGAAGTTGTTTTGGAAAAAAACACACCAATACAGCTTAGTTTCACTTATTTCATGTGACCCATTTTGCAGATATCAATTGATATAAAATTGTCAATTCCACAATGTCACCACCAATACTGAGCTGTTCTAATTCAAAGCATAAAATTTGCATACTTAAACAGTATTTTAGTCACCATAACAACAACACAAGAAAAATGTCAAGCAAGTACATAAGTGTAATTGCTTACTAATTTTTGTTTTCATTGTGTACAGTGCATATCACTACACTTCAGATAAATCAAGTTACGGAAATTTCAAACAATTACTGGCAAAAATAAAATCCTTTTTCACTATTCCTAGTCAAAATTTTTAGTCATGCTGTTAAAATAATGTGGAAAAAAATCCATTATGGCTAATAATAAACGAATAAAGTGCACGGCTAGTCATTTTAGGTGTATGTTTAAGACTTTACCTCATGAATATTCATGTACAAATTTATGACTTGATGAATATTAATCAACTGAACTTAAAATGGTTCATGTATATGGATTCATGAATTCTTTTTGCCACACTGGCTGTATAAAAGCTGGGATACAGTATTGTATGAGCAAACAGAATAGACACAATAGGTATTAGGAACTGTCTGATCTGGGTCTGCTCTGTTTGCCAATTCATCAAAATAAGTCTATAATGAAGTAATGGGTTAAAAAATAAACATTTTGTTAAAATCTGAATCATGCTGTCAGGGAGACAGCGCACTCGACTATTCTCAGTGTTTTATAGTATAAAATCAAAGCACTGAAGGCAATGAAGTTGTGTGTGTCTCAAATGAAAGAGTGTTTGAAGAGCTGCAAATTTAATTTACTTTGATAAACAAAAGAAATGCGGCATTCCTGTTCTTTCAGCGCTGTCAGAGCTTTGATTTGTGTTTGTGCAGTACCTTATCTACAACAGTCTCTGTTTATAGATTGAAGTAATTATGCAAATTTTCTGCACAGGTCAGAGGCTCTGAACTCATTTCGGATAGTAGATATCTACAGATTTCGGTCATTTTTTCGTGTAAAAAATAACCCCTGGAGATATCTGAGGTCAATAGCTTGATGTGATTATTAGTATGTTACAATGAATTGTTTTGGACTTCTTATGGGTAAGTGTAATAGCCCAAAATGACTGAATGCTGCACATTTACTATCAAATTTATTTGCGAGCCACCTTTACATCAAAACAAACAATATTCATGCGCATGGTAAAGAGATCACTAATAAAAACAGTTACATCATTCGATTGCATTTACATCAGCATAGAAAATTAAGTCCTATGATGTTTTCATGTCACATTTGTTTTTTTTACCTGTAAGTATTTATTTTTGACATAGCACTGATTTTCAGCTTTTTTTTTGCTTAATTCTAGTATATTCTTATGTTGTTGAGATATATACAACTGTTCGATCATATTTACACTATTGAGAGGTTATTCGCTTTTAAATCTAGGAGAACCTGGGTTGAAAACGTAGTACTATAGTTGGTGTGACTGAGGTCACACACAACTATAAAAGCCATTGTGAATCTTTCAAGGGACATGTATCTGTCAAAATACATGATAGTGTCTTCTCTTTTCTACTCATTACATTTATGTTGCTGAACAAGTATATAAAGTATAAAAGTAATAACATGACTTTGAAATATTTATGGGTGTATTTTTATATAGAATGCTGCAGCTGAACTTGGCCTGGGTGAACTTATAATGAAGAGACCTCCCTGCAAGTTTTCTCCCTTAGTAAAACTGTAAATGCATTGGTGTGAACGGCTAATCTTGATAGTTATTAGGGCTGACACCATGATTATCAGGCTAATTTACATGGTTATCATAAGAACTCCAAATTTTCAGTCATAATTCACTACTGTAGGGGAACGGCATGTTTTGATAACAAGTGTCAGCTTCAAATTTAAGTCACTTATATGCTACTAAAATTCACCCCATTACACAATAATGACCCCTAACTCATGTGAATATCTTTGGTTGTTGTGGAGATTGAATTTGCATGCAAAACCTCTATGGTCACAAAGGGGAATAATTCTGTTAAAATCCATGCTAGAGTTATGGGTCTTGGACAATGGCCTACAATTATGACCCCAAATACATCTGTAAAGTTTCAAGTGAATACCTTTGGTGGTCATGGAGATTGAATTTGCATGCATAATCTTAACCAAGAATTTCTAAGTTCACCCGTTTATTTAAGCACCCATCCTTTTTATTCATGAAAGTAGACAACCCATACAGTGTAACAGTAAGTAGGGTATTTGAGTATTTATATCCAATTAATTTGGCCAAAAAAAGCAATTGTTTTCAGAATTATATGGAAACTAAAGGTAAAGCATAATTATATTTGAAAACTTAAATAAAATGTTGGCAGTTGTATAACAAATATACAAAATACCCAATTCATGTTTATCAAGAACTAAATTGAATTGCACACACACCCAATTCATAGACTGTGTATTTGCGTAAAAAACAGTTATTACTCTATTAAAAAGAGCAAATACCCTATCAATTACTCTATTAAAAAGGACAAATACCCTATCAATTACTCTATCAAAAAGGACAAACACCCTGTCAAATACTCTTATCAAAAAGGACAAATATCCTACCAATTGCTCTATTAAAAAGGACAAATACTCCATCAATTAATACTCTATTAAAAAGGACAAAAACCATATTATTTTCAAATTAATGGTTAACAAAACAAAGTTAAAATCTGGAAGCCTTAATAAATTCTGTAAGCTTAGATACTCAGTACCACAAAAGAACTCTTTAAAATGCAGTTCTCGTTAATTTAGCAATTTACTCCTGGAAGGACTTTTTAATTTGTCATCTGGAAAAAAGTGCCAGCACAGACATTTTTGTATCATGCAAGGCTTTCATTTTCTATTTAAAGGTGTTATGGGCATTTCCTCCAATATTGATGGTAAATATGGTAGAATTACACGATACATGTATCAAAACTGAATATGCAAGTCAACACATCAAATACATTAATTTTACGATTACTCTTGCATATCATCCAATACACTGAGTGCCTGTAGATATGAGATTAACTTGAATAATCGGTCTGATTTAAGAGTATGTATATAAACATACATATAACCATTCATAACTTTAAGTTGGTCTATAAATCAGCGATTTTTTTCCTTCTATAACTGGTATACCGTACAAGGACCCATATTCACAATTTAGAAGGGATCCAAATTGATTCACAATTCAAAAGAGGCAAGGTTAAATCCTTCCTTCTCAGGCGAATTAATTTCAAAGGTGATTCTCCTCCACAATATCTCAGTTTCTTGAAATTATAAGCCATCCCTACCATTTTGGAGAAAAATTGCAAGGTATTCTGTCATAGCTCACATTTTCTCTTCAAAATATCAGCAAAAACGCTGCAACTTTTTCACAATTTTGAGAAAAACAATGCTAATGTTTCACAAATCAAGGGTAGACCCATTCAGAATTCAAGGAAAAGAAACCCGATAATTGACATATTGGAATTGCTTCTCTGCTTAATTAAGCCAAAAAGTGCCAAAACAAGCACACCTTGAATATTGATAACAGAGTTCCCATTAATTGTGTTTCAAAACAAGGGATACTAGTACGTAATTATGGTGTTTTTTTTTTTATTCATTTCAGTTTCATTAATATTCATTATGCTATAAATTTGTACATGAATATTTACAATGTAATTTGGGTTTAATAGTAACCATGAGACCTGAATGATAGCATCCTTTCCCATGACTAAAACACCCCCTGGTCATTTTCTGTCACTGATAAGTTTTCAATTTGGCAGGTCTGATGTCACAAAAATATCTTCACAGGAGATTGACATATTTTATCAGACAGGAATGTGCAATATTAAATGAGTGTATAATGAATTTATGTGTAGTGATGTAATCTATATTGTTTGCACCCTGACACAGCATGCATTCTGTAATCACTGTACTGTACAGTCATGTACACTCAGTATATTACATACAATTCTGTAATGTAATGAAGCCTAGCAAAATCAAAGTACCATGTTAATAGCAAACATAACAGTCCCTGTACACAAATTTAAACCTTTATTTCACAATATGAGTTTTTGATGTCTTGGCAAACTGAACCAAGACTGGTCTCCTTTGTTTGCTTATACAGTGTTCACAGCTAGCATAGCCCAGATTCAACAAAGTCTACACATGCAGGCAAAGAAAATCCATAGTTTATTACGTCATATAATCATTTAAAATTCAGTAAATCAATATCTATCTAGTTACAAATGTGTGCATGAAGTAAGCCATTATCAATTTTCATGATGTTAAGGGTACTGAAGTATTCATGCTCACTTAAAAATATTTGTACAGTGTAACTCCATTATCACTCACAGATTCAAGGGAGGGCGCACCTGGTGCAATTTGTCGCAACTCAACATTATATGCTTGTCAAAGTCTATTTTCCAGAACCAGCTACCATTCAGTCTCAAATTCTCGCCTGTCAGGAATGGTCTTTCGTATGCCCACCCTGGGGCAAAACATTGATAGGTGCATAAATGAGACTTAAATGAGACTTTTTGTTTTAAGTTCACACAAAATATTACACCACAAAGTTAACTTTAAAAGACAATAGAATTTTAATTTTTATGTTTCAAATTTGGCTCAGTATTTGTTTTTTGTCAATGTATGCAAATTATTGCACAATTAACCATTTCCAAATTTTTAGACGGCGATAGCTGTCTTATGCTGAAGCACGAAATCAGGCCTTGCTAATTTGCATATTTTCCACAACAATTTTAACTGTACCTCTCCGCACCTAGTGCAGATCCATGCAATGCGATTCTGCACTAACGAATACGAGTGGAATATGTTACACAGACGTTTAAATCATAACCGTAACCACTTTTAGTGTGTTATTATTTGTTAACATGTTTTCTTTTGCCATGATTTTGCACTGAAAGCATCGATTTTAAGCGTGAAACAATATCCGTGACATTTCTTAACCAGAACAGCAACCCATCTTACGTACATGAAGATCTACTCCTGTAAAAAGAACAAGAGGGCCATGATGGCCCTGAATCGCTCACCTGAGTACCATTGCTTCAACTGATGTCAAGGTTTTTAAACAGACAAGGATTCTGATATAACTCAATCTAAAACATTTTACCCCTGACAATACTACACACCAAATATCTAAGCAATGGGCCATATGGTTTCAGAGAAGACTTGGGCGCAGGGTCATTTATCACCGTAGGGCCAAGACTTTGAAAATCTTTGTAATGAACCATTAGATGCTACTACATACCAAAAATCTTAGCTCTAGGCCTTATTGATTCATAGAAGAAGATTTTTTAAGATTTTCCTATTTAACTCTATGTAAAACAAGTGACCCCTGGTGTGGGGTCATTTATCACCATAGGGCTATGATTTGTACAATCTTGGTAGTGGCCCATAAGATGATGCTACATACCAAATATCTAAGTCTAGGCCTTATGGATTCATAGAAGAAGATTTTTTAAGATTTTCCTATTAACTCTGTGTAAAACAAGTGACCCTGGTGGGGGGTCATTTATCACCATAGGGCATGATTTGTACAATTTGGTAGTGGCCCATAAGATGATGCTTCATACCAAGTATCTAAGCTCTAGGCCTTATGCATTCATGGAAGAAGATTTTTTAAGATTTTCCTATGTAACTCTGTGTAAAACAAGTGACCCTGGTGCGGGTCATTTATCACCATAAGCTATGATTTGTACAATCTTGGTAGTGGCCCATAAGATGATGCTACATACCAATATCTAAGCTCTAGCCTTATGGATTCATAGAAGACATTTTTTAAGATTTTCCTATATAACTCTATGTAAAACAAGTGACCCTGGTGCGGGTCATTTATCACCATAGGGCTATGATTTGTACAATCTTGGTAGTTGCCCATAAGATGATGCTTCATACAAATATCTAAGCTCTAGGCCTTATGCATTCATGAAGAAGATTTTTTAAGATTTTCCTATATAACTCTATGTAAAACAAGTGACCCTGGTGCGGTGTCATTTATCACCATAGGGCTATGATTTGTACAATTTTTGGTAGTGGCCCATAAGATGATGCTTCATACCAAATATCTAAGCTCTAGGCCTTATGCATTCATGGAAGAAGATTTTTAAGATTTTCCTATATAACTCTATGTAAAACAAGTGACCCCTGGTGCGGGGTCATTTATCACCATAGGGCTATGATTTGTACAATCTTGGTAGTGGCCCATAAGATGATGCTACATACCAAAATCTAAAGGCTAGGCCTTGTGGTTTCGGAGAAGAAGATTTTTTCAAGTTTTTCCTATATTAGCCTATGTGAAATCAAGTGACCCCTGGGCGGGGCCAATTTTGACCCCAGGGTCATAATTTGTACAATCCTGGTAGACAGTCATAAGATCATGCTACATACCAAAAATCAAAAGGCTAGGCCTTGTGGTTTCAGAGAAGAAGATTTTTTAAATTTTCATTTTTAAAATCTATTTTTAGCTCCTGTGACCTAATTATGCGATGGACCAGAACCATTTATACAACTTTAGTAGAGCTTCATCCAAGGAACATTCCTGCAAAATATTTTTCAAATTGGCCAAGCCGTTTAGGAGGAGATGTTGTTTGAAGCAATTGTTGACGCCGGACGCACGGACGGACGCACGGACGACGGACGCCGGACAAAAGGCGATCAGAAAAGCTCACCTTGAGCACGTTGTGCTCATGTGAGCTAAAAAGTAGTGCTCCGTATGTATGTAATTGACCCAATATTTTGCATGATGGCGAGTTAGGTTCCTCCTAGGGCATTTCTTAATTTTGAGATAGATAGGCAAACATTCTAGTATCTTAAATAATAAAATACCTGGTCAATTTCTACACATACAAAACAACAGATAGAATTTGCTAGCACTAGAAAAAGAGAATGACCTAATGGATTATGTTACAAACAGAACTTCTGTAGCAACAGCGGGTGGAGTTTTTGTTGTCATGTGACTGCTTCAATAACTTCAGAAACTCTGGGTTTAGAATATTAATCCCATCGCCGTCTCTCAACGCATTGTGCGCTTTGATTTATGTTGTTAAAGGGCACTGTCACAAAGTTACAATATTAATGCAGTCCAATAATGATAGTGTTTGTTTTTTCACTCCTAGGTGTAATCCTTTATCTATACCACATATAGGCTTTTTACATATACCGGGTAAATCAATGCATTGTATAACTGACAGATATACAAACCTCTCAAGTACATCCATATATACATGCATCCATTAAAAACACTTAATGGCTTTTTCTACTTATAAATATAATATAAACGAGGGTGAAGAGTTCCACTTGCCTGCTTGCTTGCCATGAACATTAGTGCAGGGTGTGTGAAAAATCAGAACATTATTTTTCCTCAAAGTTTGGGATGGGTCCGTGATAATTTTAGGAATTTTACATACTTGTATGACTTGACTCCTAGCTGTCACTTCAACGTGTCCTGATTGCCAAAATTCTGGGTTTTTTTCTTAGAATTTGGAGGAAAAACACTTTCCAAAATATTTTTTCTTTAAAACTTTGATTAGAACTTATTGAAATGTTTATACTCCACATGTAATAAAAGATACAAGATGTGCCCAAATAACACAATGCCCCTGTCAGAGCCAAACACCTTATGGCCCCATCCTATTGGGTTTGATGTCAAATAATTTAGAAATTTGATGTCAAGTGCAAGGCATTCATAAGTGGAGTAAGGAGGTCAAATAAATATCAAATCTTTAACCTATGTAGCAATGAGACAAAAAATCACTAAAATCAATAAAGGAAGATCATTCAAAATATAAAAAATAAGACCTGCAAACAGGAAGTCAGTTCTTGGTCACTGCTGTGCAATTCTCCTTAAGTCTTAAATAATACCTGTAATCAATACCTTATTGACAATCACATATACATAGTTCTCAAGTTATGGCCATGGTTAAAATTATCCACAGATAGACAGGCAAATGAGTAAGCAAAAACACAATATGCCCACTGATCTATCTATCTGGAGACATGAATAGTAAATCATACAGTAAGACTAGGGCTGACTATAACTCAAGACCAATCACATTACAATATGTATCTTCTATTGCACCAATGTTTAGACAAGTTGGAATGGGGGTTCCTTATTAGTGAAGCAAAGTTGTTTAATCATGTTTTTGGTTGTTGTTTTTTTGTTTTTGTTTTTTGCAAAAGCCATATCCCATATCTTGTCACTGGATGTAAAGAGTTTTTCCCCCCTAGTTTTATTACATGTGGGGGAGATAATCTGTATTTACGTTAACATTGACGTCTATGGAAAATATTATGAAAAACTGAATTTGATTTTCCAGAAAAACTCACGGTAGAATGATGCATTATATGATTCTGTTTCAAATTTCATGAACAAATCTAAACTTTTCTGAAGGGAAATGGAGAAAGTCCCATTTTGTTGTTGTTGTTGTTTTGAGGGAAGATAACTCATGACAACAAAATTATCAAGGGGAGGTAATAAAAAAACTTCTGTCACATGTCATAACATGTAAGTTTGCCCCTAAGATTTCCATTGTTTGAAATTTAAAAAGCTTATATTGTTGTGTTATATGCATGGATTTGATGGAATTGATGACTTGACTTTTTTAGTTTACCGTCACTTCGATAGTATTTCAGTCATATAGCGACGACCAGCTAATTACAGGTTGAGGAAGACCACGAATGCATGGAGGCATCCAGGTAGAACCACTGACCTACCGCAAGCCAGTTAGAAGGCTTCATCACATGAAAATGCAAATGACCCTGCCGGGATTCGAACCCACGCGGTGAAGGGGATGGAACTGTAACCCTTTCCCTCATAGAGGAAACCATGAAAAGACCTATGCAAACAGCATAAAACCAGATCAGCCTGCAAGTAACTCACAGGCTGATCAGGTTTTATGCTGTTCGCTGCTCCTCAGTGGACTGGAAATGAGGATTTTGTAATTAAATTTGGTAAGGTTTAACTGTGGTTTTCTGCAGATCAGGCTTCATGTGGTACCTATTGAGTACATCAAAATGAGTCTATATGATTATGAGGGAAAGGGTTAAACATTGAATGAAAAAATAAAGGATAAAGCACAGAGACTGAAAGAATGAAAGAATTACCATTTTGATTTATTCAGAATTTGTAAGCAATTTGACACCTTCAATAAGACAGACCAGAAAGTTACAATTTCTAATTAGATGGCTTATTACTTAATAATGAAAATGTAGTGTAAACCAATGAAGAGAGAGAGTGAGAGAGAGAGATGTGATGTATGCATGTAGACAACATAGATATCAGATGAGAATATAAAAATATATAATCAAAATGAACTGCAGGGACATATCATTTATATGTTAAAATAAAGTCAGGAATGCAGAACAAGGTACCCAGTGCAAGACACAGGAGCCATTATTAAAGCATTAAAGAAATGATAGAGGTGAGCGATTTTCAGATATATGGTAAACTGTGGTCTGAGGCAGCTTGTGGTAAAAACCAGTGCAAGATGTAAATACAAATATTCATATAACACAGTTACTTCAGTGGCTCCCGTTTTGTGGAAACAAACAAATACAAATTTTCAATGATTTTGTGTTACTGTAATTTATTGTTAAGCAACATCAAAAACATGTGTAGATATGATATGAAATAAAATTATATATCACTTTCCATTTGAATATTAGAAAATACATTTTAATTAAAAATATTCTCTCCCAACCAATATAATGGTCTTGACTTGTTTTTCCTTAGGCTTTCCAAAATTCTGATAAATGGATGAATAGTCTTCAACACAAGTCCAGTTATATTTTGTGCTGTATCAATAAATAGTGGTATGTACCACAGTATTTACCTAACAAGAGCTGTCAGAGGACAACACGCTCGACTATTCAAAATGCTTGTAAGTAAATCAAATGAAATCTATTTCAATTCTTGCCCTTCACATACCCTGTACATAATAATAGTCAAAAATGATATACCTTTATAGTCTGATACCCCTTAATATTTTTATGATGTCTAAAATCAATCCCATGCCTAGTTACTGAAACATAAGCATGCAAAAATTTAGCCAAAATTCCAAGTTAGAAAAGGGCCATAATTTGTATAAAATTCAGTCCAAAAGTTATCCTCCTTAGTTTTCTGATGCCCCTGAAGACACTCCTTAACTTTCTAGTCAATTCCACAAGCAATTTCTGAGATATAAGCTGGATAGCAGCTTGAATGCAAAAATTTAACCAAAATTCTAAGTTAAAAGGGGTAATATTTTTTAATATATTCCATCAAGTGTTATCTTCCTTTATAGTATGATACCACTCTATATATTAAAGATGTTTCCAATCAATCGCATGCCTGGATACTGAGATATTAGCATGAAAGTACCTTGCATGCAAAACTTTAACCAAAATTTTTAAGTTAAAAGGGGCCGTAATTTGTAACATATTCTATCAAGAGTTATCTACCACGAAAGTATGATACCCCTAAACATATTAAAGATGTTTCAAATAAATCGCATGCCTGGATACTGAGATATAAGCATTAGAGTATCTTGCATGCAAAACTTTAACCAAAATTTCTAAGTTAAAAAGGGCCATAATTTGTAATATATTCCATCAAGTGTTATCTACTTTGGTTGTCTGATGCCCCTAAACATATTCATAAACTTTCAAGTCAATACCATGAATGGTTATTGAGATACAAACTAGATAGCAGCTTGCATATGCAAAACTTTAACCAAATATTCTATTGCATGCAAAACTTTAACCAAAATTTCTAAGTTTAAAAGGGGCCATAATTCATATTAAAATTCCATCAAGAGTTATCTACCTTGGTTGTCTGATGCCCCTGAACATATTTCTAAACTTTCAAGTCAATACCATAAATGGTTATTGAGATATAAGGTTGATAGTAACTTGCACACAAAACTTTAACCAAAAGCTGCAACGCCGACGCCAGGGTGACTACAATAGCTCTCATATTCTTCGAAAAGTCGAGCTAAAAACCATGGTACATTTTGTATACCATGGTACAGTTCCAACCTGTGGTTCCAAATTCTAGTCTATCATAGCTGACTAAGCTGTTTGTTCTATCCTTGACTTCTGACACACTGAAATGAATACCAGAGAAAACTGTGTCTGGACCGGAGGCCCAGACTCACAACCAGTACAATGCTCTACTGACTGACCTAACCAGCAGAGGTTCTACACACAAACACTACACAAAGCTATATCAGGCTTTCCTACCCTTTTTTACGCCACTGAAGTAAGTACATGCAGGGAAAAATATACCAACTGCTAGGATACCTTTGAAATAATATCACAAAGCAACGGAATATATATTCAAAGGATTACTGGGAGGACTTTAGCGTGCTACTTTCAGTGGCAACCAGTACCAAAAATA
>CM037794.1:13764964-13814964 GCA_021229015.1 Solen grandis
TGATGATGATACTATCAGCAACCCGCTACTACTGCTACTACTTCAGCTATGTACTATTGCAACAAATATTTTCACGACTGGAAAGTTTTTTGTTTTTTTATTATTATTATTTTTTTTTTTTTTTTTTGTATGATCAGAAGTGAATAGATATATGATGTTACGAGGAATATAGGAGACGTTTAGCGAAATTAAAATGATGGCATCGTATCTTTAATGATGAATGATAGGATTCATCATCTGTCGATAATAATTGTTATCATTACGTTAGGATTTTTTTTTACATTACATCACAGGTTAAGTAACTTACCGAATTGATCCAGTGTTTACCATCATGTGGCCGCTCACGTGACTAAACACTTGAGCGTCTTGAGTGGTTGATTTCTCACGAGGTTCGTCTTCCGTCGCCGACTTCGCGAGATTTGCGAAGTCAAATCGGGGTTTGTTTGTTTTCTCTGAAAAAAAATATGAAAGAAAGAACATTTAGATTTCCAGCTGAATAAATAAATAAATAAATTTGAACGACCGAAAACATGAATAACTCTATGAACCAATGTTTTTTTTATTATTTTTTTTTTAATAAATTGTATTATTAATCCAAGTTACATATAAAACAAAAATAAATAGCATTAAATAATATTAATTTCATGTAAGATATCAAAATTGAAGGAATAAATAATATCTTATTCTGATGTTGTTTTGGCTGAATGACTTAATGGATGAGGTTTCAAATTTTATTGTGATTTGGTTTTTATTTACTGCAGCAACAGCAATTGCTAGCAAAATATGAAATATTAGTTTTGTATGCCTTAAAAAAAAATAAGAAAATACAAGCTCATTTCATGAAGTGGCACGTTTAAGGTGCATCGGTTTACCTTATATCTCAAAAATCGAAAGGGTTATTAAAATGTTTAAATCCGAAAATCCGACAATCCGAAATCGGGAGTCGAAACCTCGAGCTGCAAATATATATGCAAGCAAAGAACATGTTTTAAGCAGCAAAGAAGATATTGGATGAAAATCTTTTTTTAATCCAAAGGCATTTACCCTTTTTTATGTATTTCTCTGGACTCATTTCTCCGTTTCCGACAATTCTTTGCGGGGAATTAGACGGTTCTGATGAAACACCACTGTCACGTGACTTTGGCGATAATCTCGTGTTGTTTAATGATAACTGGTACATTGTCACTGTGTTGTAATAATTCCATTGGTTAAGAGTCAGAGGTAACTGTGATCCGAATGGAGAATTCGGAACTGAATATGCAACATACGGCAACATTGTTTCTGTTAAACCAGAAGTCGTCTGCTGGACCGGAAGTGGTATCCCTGTCATCATGGCTTTCTGATAATATGATAGAAGTGTTCTTTGGTCTGTTTTGGGGTCTGAAAGAAAGAAAGAAAAGTTGTGTGCTGGGTCTAACGTCAAACCAACAGTATATCCAGGGACTTAACCTTACACACACGTGGCATGATACCACCTACTGGCAACCTAGAACATTTATTATGTAGCTGAGTGATTTATTCCAAGTTCAATCCCCCGCCTACCCTCCACAGAGAGAACAATATTCCACTCTAAAATATTCCTATTCCTGAAAAAATGAAAGGGTTAAAAAAAAGTTATAATTGTCTGTATGTATATGTGTATCTACACCATACGTGGGTATTTCCGACACAATGTCAAAAGCGAAATTTATTATATTTTGTTATTATATTTTGTCTCGGTGTGGGATGTTTATTTCAACAATGGCGTAGGCGCGGGGCGATGATCGACAAACGAAGTGACATATCACGCCGCGTAACCGGCAGACGACACATTTTGCCAGCAGACGAACAGAATCACGGACCCCCCGCCAGCACGGTAGTCTATATACCAAATTAGTAGAGGGTTGCGTGAACTTGCTATAGGTTATTTGAGTATAAACTTAAAACCTTTTAATTTTGCTACTACAAGTACAGTGAATATACTATTCAACTTTTTGCCGCGATTTAGTCAAAGGTAGTATATTACAGAAATGAAAATAAAATAGTTGTACTTTATTTTTTTACGATTTTCTTCTTCTTTTTTCTTTCTTTTTTGGCAATTAGGCTGTTTATTTTTTACCCTGACTTCCTGTGAAACACACAGTAATGAAGCGGAATAAAAGAAGGATTTTCATTGGTTATTATATACTTTGCTAAATTCTCATTGGTCTTCGTAAAATTAGTCAAACGAAAACGGAAACGAGTTCTTTAGATCTCTGTTTGTTTTAAAAGTTGAAGTTTGTTTTCCCTGCTAACGATTTGTGCTTTATAGTAAGGCACTGCACATATTCAAGGTAAACTGAAAGAGAAGAACGCTGAAAAAAGGAAACACATAGATTTCGGAATTGATTGTTTGACCCTGACAGATCCTATATTTCAATAAAACGTAACATCCGGTTTCGTTTTGTAGCCCGCTGAAACGAAGTCTACTGCGCAGATGTTTAAGGCTGTAAGTGTCTACCAAGATTGTACAAATTATTTGGATCCGTGGTATTTCAAAGAGCTGCACTGACACAGGTATTACACAACTATTAAACCAACAACAAAATCTATTACATGTTAAACCATTCAGATACTAATCATCAAGCTGGTTACCACGGCCGCGTATCTTTTTTTAAAAGATATTTCTCGTTTCTGAAGTGTTCTGTTTTCTTTTTACCAGTTTAAAGTTTGTCCAGTGTTTCACTCAGATAACAATGCAGACTTAAAATCTTTTATATATTTTTTCATCTTTATGCAGTGTTAAAGACCATGCTGTAAAAAATATACATTTAGGTTATTGCGTAATTTTGTTCAAAGTATAGTGCAACATGCATTTTTACAGTAAATAATTACAACCTTTGAATATAGTTAAAGAAATTAAAGAAGATGCGGTTTATTTATTTATTTTTTTATTTGCTTATGTATCTTTTTTTAAGGGGTCGATAAACATGAAAAGGATGATCCTATGAAGTGACAGGCGAACAATTTATGTTTAAAAGGAGAGTAACCTACAGACTCCACTAATACAGTTGGTTTAATTAACACCGTATTACATATATGTTGAGCAAGCAACGAAAACTGGTGTTAAATTAGGCTATTAAAATGATAATAAACAGTCTGTTATATTCGCTTTTGTTGTCAGTACCAATTAATATTGAACCGGAAGTCCTGTATAAACGTGGCGCCGAATAGTAAACATTTTCTGTCATCAGACTTTTGTTTTCATTAGCTTGCTGAATTTTTTTTCATTTGTCTAAAAAGTATACGAAAATCATCGCAGGGGGACAGAAACACGCAGACAACTAAGAGCATGTCACGTGATAGCTTCTATGGTGACAAATTCGGATATATGTTTATCTTCTAAAAGCAAATCATTGTGTTACGTAAGCACATTGTTTTTACTTTGACGGGGAGCTTTGACGGGGAGTGTTTTGATAATTGTCGACATATTTTGAAAACACGGGAAACAGTGTGCAGACGATACATGTCGAAATTTTCGTCTGCAGCAAATAGTTATAGAGCTGCGAAAGAATAGAGTTGAATAAGGGACATACTTTGTAAAAATAAACACGTCCACCAAATAGAAAAATTCGATTAGCCATTAATAATTTTGACATAATGCAATATGTGAACACATTCATTTTCGCTTTACTTCATTAGGAGTCCAGGACATAATAAATTTATTGTAATTCTCTAAAATACAAACAAATTTGAAATTTTATGCATGAAAATGACTATCATATAAAGTGACAGGCCAACAATTTATGTTTAAAAGGAGAGTAACCTACAGTATCCACTAATACAAACAATAGAGTTTTGATATAATGCAATATGTAAACACATTCATTTTCGCTTAACCCTTTCCCTCATATAGACTCATTTTGACGCAATCAATAGGTACCACATAAAGCCTGATCTGCAGAAAACCACAGTTAAACCTTACCAAGTTTAATTACAAAATCCTCATTTCTAGACCACTGAGGAGCAGCGAACAGCATAAAACCTGATCAGCCTGCGAGTTACTCGCAGGCTGATCTGGTTTTATGCTGTTCGCATAGGTCTTTTCATGGTTTCCTCTATGAGGGAAAGGGTTAACGCTTAATTCATTAGGAGTCCAGGACATAACATATTTATTGTAATTCTCTAAAATACAAACAAACTTGAAATTTGTATGCATGTTTATTTAGCAATATATGTCAAAATATATTTATGAATTACAACAAAATATAGAAATGAAATAAGTTTGGACTTTTCGGATTTTTATTTATACTGTATTTTTATTTATACTGTATTTTTATTTATACTGTATTTTTGTTGAAAAGTTATAGTGATATTTGGCAAATGAAACACTCACAATTTGAACAGCCTTTGCCTGACTCGTAATTATTAGATTAAAGACTTATCTATCAAAATTTGTGTGTGTGAATGTAAATAAAATTATACAAGAGTTCTGATTTGAAATATCAATAACGAGATACGATGAATTATTGGAGAAAACGCATTAATCATAGCAGGGAAAAACCGGAAGAGAGAATATTTTAGCATTTTTATCATTTGTATGCTTTTATGTGTCTAGATAAATTCCTATAGAGTAAAATAAATATTGGCGAAGTCAGAGATGTTAAAACCTAGATGTACCTCCGTGGCGAAGTATAGTTACATAGCTCCACTTGATATTGTTTTCAAATTATTAAGCAATGAAGCATACCTAAATATGCTTTTATATTCAAGTTAATATAATTACTATATCGCAAAATGCACCAATATAATGGTAGATTTTGACAAATGAATATTTTCTAGAAACAACAAAGTTAACATTTATTATTTCGATATCTATAATTGTCATTTAAATTGAGAATTGACGTGAAAAAATCAGATACAATATTACAGGATGCTTAACTAATTTAAACAACAACAACAAAAACAAATAACAACCAAAATGTACGAACAAATGAGCTTCGGTATTTTCTTCATGTGGCGTCGGTCCGCGATAATGTACTATAATATTTCAAAGAGACATTGGCGTTTGTTATCAATCCCTAGAACAATAACGTCCCATAAAGAACGATAGGCGAATCAGGGGCGATTTAATGGCCATTTGATGTGGCTACTTCAATTAATTTGTTACTGACCATTTTGTTTAGTCAATCATGTTATTACAACTTGTTCCTGCAATTTGGCCAAAGTACTGTAGACCTGGCTTGCCGCGTTTTACACGAACACATTAATGATGAATGTGCAGCAATATGTTAATGTAAATATTTTAATATAAATATAATTATAATGCTCATGTCTCATATATATTTATCGGTATATAATGTATATAGCTAATATAACTCAATGCCATACCACGACTGTGATATATATTTTATCAGTATAGGGCTCCCCTGCTGTCTATGTAAATTATGTTGCATAGAAATTCTTCTTCAGAACTTAATTACTAGTAACTTAGATCAATATATGTTGCTGGTGATTTGTGAAAATACACCAATATGTATACCGGTGCGCACGCGCGCGCAATGTCAGAGCTCATAATTCTCATTTCCATAGGGCTCTTTATAATTTCATATTTATCTAATTTACATTCATCAAAATTGGCTATATTCGTCGTAAAAGGAAGCAAAAGTATATATATATACTTATGACATGTTTTTTTGTTGTTGTTTTTTGTTACTACCATGTAATATTGTTATACAATTTGCAGTTATAACAAATGACAGATATATAACACTTAAAACTTATTGATCATAATTGAAATTATTAATCTAAAGAAAAAAAAAATAATTAATAGCAAAACACAAAACAGTGCAATGATAAAAACAAATCGGCTTAAAATTTGCCTCTTCATTTATCTATATGGACGTATTTCTGGTTCAGTCTTTAAAAATATACAATATATTTTTCTAAATTATACTTTTTTTTTAAAAAAAATCCCCATCTTACTGAAGTAATTATTATTATTATTATTATTATTATTATTATTACTGTTGTTGTTGCTAATACTATGTATTTAATTAAATCACGGTTCATTTTATGGAATTAATGTGAACACACCGGCTGTTAAAATATTTAAGCATTGAAAAAAAATTGTAATAAATATGAACACTTACAAATTCTTGGCCAAACGAAATCCTTACTTTCAATTTCACAGAAGCACTGTCGTTTAATTTCTGAACATGGCCACTTGTTTGCCGGGACCAATTTTGACGGACTACTTTGGACCAGCGTAGGACACCTGTTAATTTTCTAGCGGTGATACGGCCACTCGTGATTGGTAGCGCTCTTCACCCTTATCAGAACCACAGATTACTACGCGCTCTAATCGGAATCCTGTCACTTTTTATTTGTTTACAAACGGTTAATTATGAGTTTAAAACAATGACTACTAAATTCCATCCGAACTGCCTGTCACTTGAAACCCAACCACGTGAATGGAGATTTAACAACCGTGTCCTGTCAACCAACACAAAACTGGTAGAAAATTAAAACTTGTTGTTTTTGCTATGATAGAAGCAGCCAGTGATGATTGCTATGTTACAAAGGTCATAGCTCAAATGCCATAATTTGAAAACAACAAATAACTGGAATTTTTGGTTGTAGAAACGTCAGCTTTTATTTAATTTTTTATTTGCCACTTTTGCATAACATTGTATTTTTGTTTCTGATAAGTACGGTATAATTTAGAAATTATGTATGCGCACGATACCTGTTTTAAAATGTCCGGGTTTAATCTTGGATTTTTATCAAACAGTCTTTACCTACTTAAATCGTTTAGTTGTATTTATTGTGTTTACCTGCAATTCAGTGTCTTCAATTAACTTATGTTTTGAAATAGAAGTGGGCACAAATTTGTATGAGGAAGACAGAAAGAACTATAAAACGCCGTCAAATGAATTCCAAATGATGTATCATTGAAATTATATGTACAAGATTTAGTTATCAATTTCGGACCCATGCTTTGTAAACAACCTGAATCATTATTATATAGGCTTTAAACTTCGAAATGCTACTTTAACAGTAATTTAGTTACCGTAGCTGAAGAGTGCCATAAAAGTGCCTGGTTTTATCAAAAGTCCGAACAGTAAACTCAACCAACTATAATCGCCCCAGTGAAAGTTCGCCCTCTTTTGTTTGCCTAACTTTTATTTTCAAGACAATTATTCTAGACTGTCTTTAGGAGACTTGTACAAGGGAAGCGCATAAAATGAAGGATTAAAAGTTTAATAAGTAGGCGTTTTGGGATGTCTTTTAAGTTTTAAATTGCATTTAAACCTTTCATCCTGATTCGTTTGTAGTTCAATTCCACCGAAATGGATTCACAAGCATTTGCTAAATTTAAAACTCGGAAGGGCTGGGTTGCTAAAACCCGTATTAAGTCAATAGGATTCAAATTTGAAGCAAATTACTGCTTATTTAAGATCATTAGTATTCAATATAGCCTTTGTCGGATTCACCGGAGGTAGATCAAAAGAGGAGACTTGTTTATAACCTCTGTCGGACAGATTCAAAGGCAAGAGAAAGGAGCAGTTACAAATGGTACAAAGTGCATAAAATTTGTCACGGTGGAAATGGATCCGTCCACGGGGTCTCAGGTGCCGTAAATTAAACCAGTCTTAATCCGATCCATTCGGAATCTTCGCACAATATCTGTAAATCACGCCGTAAATGGAACGAAAAAGTTGCGACTGTTCCATACGAGATGAGATTTTGTGACGTCACGCATGCTGATGAGAAATTTGATACCCCAGTCCCGATATGGTCTGTGAAGGCAATTAAACGCCCGAGATAAATTATCATTATCTGCACAGCGCTAATCACGGGTTGTAAAACGTTTAGAAAGCGTTTACGAAACCCGATGATATGCAAATTACAAGTGGAAAATATGAGCGGGAGGAGCTTGTTGGATATTGCTGAAACTTGACCTGAAATAGTAGTAATAGGTTTACCGGTATAATATTGCTGTGACTGCTGCATGGGGAGTTGATGATGCTCTCTTTGATGTCTGTCTGTCTGTCTGTCTCATTGATCCCTCCACCCACCCACCCACTCCTCTCTCTCTGGTGAGTATAGTATGTATAAATTTGACAATATATTAAATAATGTCTTTGATTAAAAAACTGTTGCCATTTCTTCTGCTGTTTATGCTTCAACCACTGTCTGCTTCTACTGCTGCTATTGTTGCTGCTACTACTACGTCTACGTTGTAGAAGTAGCTGATAGTGACAAAAATGGAATAAAAAGCAGTAGCATTTACAGTAGTAATAGTAGCAACAGCAACTACAATAGTAGTAGTAGCATCATTGCGGGGTAGTGCATCCAATCCCCACATTTCGGTTAAAATGGTAAACGTTTTTGCTCTGGTAATTCGGAGCATTCTGAACCAGTGTCAGGAAAATCAACCTGAAAGGCATTTTTTGGTGTTGCCATAGTGTCATAACAGTTCTCTACTGGATGATATCGCAGTGATGATATTTTTCTTCAGTTTCACAAAGTTCTAAAATGATTGAGGTGAACCAGTATACTTGATAAGTTGTTCGATAAAAGTTAGAAAGAAAGAAAGTAAGAAGTAATAATAAATAATTGAATGAATAACTTGATAAATACCTGGTGAGCTGGAATCCCGGCCCCTAGGTCTGTCTCCTCGGTTGACAAGAAATGCTTTCGGCATGTCTTTGACGTTTTTGTTATTTTTAGGCTCTTGAATTGTTGTGTCTATTTCCTTCCCTCTTTTCCCCTCCTACGTCTATAATTGTTGAATGTGAAACACTATAATACTGATATTTTCTGCATTTGCTGTTCCTATTTGTTTTTAACTTATAATATAGTTTCCCTCAACTTTACAGTGAAACAAACAGTTTTATTCGATCACTTGCATATTATTATAATGTCGGCTAACTGATGACACAAAAGTTAATACGCAGCTGTGATCTATCACGAAGCGTCAGTTGATACTTTGAATTTTCCTCTCCTAATCACTGGGCACATCGAACATTTACTTCCCTGTTTTCAGCATTTTCAGTCCCTCAACGGTTTTCTTCATTTGGTGACAAATCAGCCCCTTGTCTCACGATAAGTCCTTGATTATCAATCACGACATCGATATTATCGTTAATAAAACGCTATCGTTCCGATTTCCCCAATATTCAGCTGATGTATATCACTGAAAATCACGGATATTGTTTTCAATCGATTCCCACCCGTGAATTGATGAAAACTGCGTGATTTCTTATTAAACTTAAGGAGATAACGGACTGGGTTAGTACCGGAGAGTGACAGCTTCATTTAACTGGTCTACTTTTTAACGTCCATCGTTTGGGTTAAGCCCCCGACGAGGTAGGTGGGAGGGGTTTACTCAATGATTAGGGGGATCGCAAATTTACATACACAATCCCTGTGTTAATTCGAGAGTCGGTTTTTATGATTGTTTGTCAAAGTGATCGAGCCGCGGTTTATTTACTTTTACAACTGCCCAGTACTTTTAATGGTTCGTTCACCGAGATGCCCGGATGCAATTTTTGATTCCCAAGATAGCACTACACATATATATATTTCTCAAAACAAGGACATTTTCCTTTTATCAAAAATAAAAATCAAAAATGAAAAGAAAGACACATGCTTTGGTTTTCTAGAATTTAAAACAAGACTATGCATTCTTTTTTTCGCGAATAAAGATATTAATCATAGTAATTTATTTGGCAGTTATACATAGATATACAAATATATTCAATATATTTTATTAAAAATTAAAAATACATATCTATAACATTAACGGTTAAGTGTAACAGTAACATCCTTGGATTTAAACCGGTATAGAGATAATATCTTATCGAATACAATTACCATGTTGAATGTTTGGTGTTTATGATGTGGGATACTCTTTAAAACAGAGTTGTTATTGTTGTTGTTATATGTTTTGTATACTCGTACATGTTTACATCAGTTATGTTCTGTTCTGTAGACAGCGTAATTAATTTAATCTTGTCAAAGCACTTGTCACATATAAGTCTGTAGGAATCGGTGCATCAGGGTTTTTTTGCTTTTTTTATTTATTTACTTACTTTTAAGATAGTGATGCAAATAAATAAATAAATGAATAAATAAAAATCTACTGGTATATTTCACATCACCGCGCAAATGAAAAAATAAAACTTGCAATTTGATTGGACCAGGTTGTTTGGTTACTTCCTCATCAGGATTGCAGTTTGTATTTTATGAGTATGTTTAATACACGTATTTATCAATTCTATCTTTTTTTGTTTAACTATCATTGTTAATATTATCCAGTGGTAGTGATGATTGACTATGGACCAAAGGGTTCCAGGTTCGATCTCTGTCTATTATCCCAGGCTCTAAGAACTGGTCCCATCCAGAAACTTTGTAGAGAGATTAATATAGAAGAAGGTGTAAAATCTTTCTTCCCATACAAAGTGAAAGGATTCAAGGAATATATATGTATTCTAAATCATCTATTTTTTATATAATTATTTCTATTTTTATTATTATTATTGTTTTATCGTTTTTCTATTTTCTATTTTCTTAGTCCATCTTTATTGGATAGTTATTTATAATCAAGTTGGTTTAAATTGTCGTCCCTCCTTTCCTGAAATCGAAAAAAAGCATGATGTATGAATATATGCGAGTGTAAATGGATCTATTCAAACGAGAGAGAGAGGGGAGGGGGGCAGTATGTCTATATAAAACATGTTACGTATTTGATATATATTTTTTATTATAAAATAATCATGCAAGTGCACTGTGTTTTATGTATGTCTGAGAATTAAACTATGGTTTTATATACATTAAACAAGTACACACAATTTTCTTTTCAATTCAAGCAAACCCTAAAATTTACTCATTCTATTATAAACCGCTAAATATGACGTCAATAGTGGTTAGAGAGGCCGATTTAAAGAGCAAATCCTTTAAAAATATATTTTACTCAGAGAATAATAGTATTTTATTGTCGGGTTTGATGGTACCCAATACGGTAAAGGAAGCAGCCGATAATTCGTCCCCAGTTTATAACTTTATTTGTCGAATCTCTTTAAACAGTTTCCGATTATCATAAAATAAGTTTTAAAGACATCGCAATTTCTCTCAAATTAACTCTACTTCCTGTAAGGAGAAAGAAACTTCGGAGTTTAAAAAGTGATTTCAATGTAAAAGAAAGACGTTAAGTTATTACACCAATGGTGGCATACCCATAAAATGCATTTCAGTAATAGGTAAACATTCTTATTCCATTTCATTTTGAATTTAAAAAAAATTTAAAAATTAAAAAATTTTTTTAATTAAAAATTTGATTTTTTTTTATAGATCATAATATAATCATCATCATCATCATCATCATCGGTATTATTATTATTATTATCAAAGTGATTTCATAGCATCATCATCATCATCGTCGTTATTGGTATACTGCTGTTGCCCTTGCCGATGCTAATAAAAAAATTTTTTTATTAACCTTAATATTAATTCTGCCAACCCTGCTTGAAACCTCATCTGCCACAATAATAAATGACAAAATACTCAGAAATATTTATCTTTCTTATCAAACGATCTCCGATTATTTGACCTGCGCCAAAAATAATCTACGAAAAAATAGGGCTAAATTGTATTACTGACCCTTCTCCTCTAGGGGCTGTTTACCCCTAACAAGCCCCGTCGCTTGACACTTGATGTTAGAAATGATTTATCCGTATTATAGACTGGTATCAGCATCCGCAACTTAGTGGCCCGTGTTTATACTGAGCCGCAGAATAAACATAGGACGATTTTGCGGGCTGCGGTTCGCGGTTTCATTTTGCTGATTAGGCATTTATGATTTATGATTAATCTGTTAAACTTCTTGAAGAATGTAACTCTTACTATTATTTCACTCATTTATATAAGATAGTGGATGAGGTCTAAAGACAGACTATAATCGTTATTTAAATAAATCATCAAAATATATGAAAAACGATTTCAGAATCGGCAGTTTCATTGCTGTCATCACATTTCATGAACGAGTACAATGTAAGGCAGCACACTAAGACTTTTAGGTCGGAAATTTACAAAGAATAAAGCAAACATATATTATTGTTATTACACGTACGTGTGTTTGGTTTCTATCAGTTAAATGTTAAATATTAATTTACCTTCAGTTATTTTTGCATTTCAGACTGCCTATGTATGTTGTTATAATATATGAATTAATCTGTCAACAAAGGTCATTGACCTCCCAGAATATAAACATAAAATCTTGAAACTAACCAGATGTTAGAACTTTATGTACAAATGCGCATTTTAAAAACATCTGACTTTAATAATATTTCTGCAGTCTAATAATAGTATGCCTTCAAACAGATTCACACACTCCTCTGGTGAAAAATATCTACAGTCAAATGTCAGGTCTGTTTATGCTAATTAAAACGGATGTTGGTTTGATAGGGGAAAAAGTCCATTTCAAATTTTAAACGCCTCACATTGGTTTGCCCATCCTCCTTCTTGGAGAGTTATTAACCGCTCTAACCTTTCGTTAGACGTAACAATGATTGTCGCCCAACAAAGTAAGCATCAAAGAGTTCGTGGTGTGTATCACGGGTAATTGAGAACATTCGCCCAATACAATAGCAGCAACATAATAGCTGTGTTACATTATTAATTGACGGAAACTTGTAACTGAAACCTTATAAGCAGTCGTGTTTTGCTGGAGTTAACCGTCACTGCATCAGTGTGTGAGCCAATGTCATTGCGCACTATATATGTTATATAAAACGATTGACTGTAGAAGTCCTACAATTTCTGTATCAAGTATTTCAGTCCAGCTATAGGTTGAGAATACACTCGAGTGTATGGAGACAACCGGTTAGAATCACCGCTCTATCGCAAGCCTGTTGGGTTATGAGCAGTGGGTGAAGATCTAGATGTATGGTAAACAAGTAGAATAACTTTTCTTTAATACTTCCACATCGTGTGCGGGGCACCAGAACAGTGATGGTTCTAGTTTATTAATCGTTTACAATAACAACAACAGCAAAAAAAAAAATCACAAAACACTTACTATTTCTAACTTGACCTATATTCCAGGATTACGCGAGTTAAGCCGCTCCCCTTGTAACCACGTGTATAGATAATGTTAATAATTTATGTTTCATTATATCTATTGAAATAAAACTGCTAACAATTTTTTCTTCTAAAAACTGATCTTAAATCTTGATCTTACACCATTCTAGGAAAGTCCTGAGGAAACGTTATTTTATCATTATTATTATTATTATTATTATTATTATTATTTTCGGGATATACAGTAATCACAGCTTTGGAACACCCTTGGAAATAAAATAATTATATGAACACAAGAAATGTCTTTAAGAAAAGATATTTGACGTAGCTAAATATGTCAGTTGTAACATGTGAAACAGATTAAAACTATTATAAAGCTGAAAACGTTAGCAAAAACTTATAAATACCCAGATTATTGGAGGTACATGTATTGTGAAGAGCATATAACAAAACGGATTTAATTTACAAACTAAAAAAACTAATCTACCAACTTCCATTAAATATTATGCACTTGCTGATTTTTTAAGGTAAAGACAATTCGTATTTAACCAAGCTAAAACGAAAGACCATGAATCGCGTATATCCGATCATTGTTTCCAAATCCACAACTTCTGAATGCCGAGTCCACTTTTACAAATTAGGGGAAATTGTGGTTTAAAAATAGACATACGCCTGCTTCTTATTTAGTTGTTTTAAATCATATTGCCAAAGTAGCATGCCTATATTGATAAGGCAGTGTTAATTTTTCATTAATATGTTATGTTACCTGAAAAAGGAACCCATTATATCAAGTAGAAAGATATATACAACCTGAAATTCCCATTTTAAAATGGAATATCCTAAATATCCTAAAAATAGTTTATACAAGCCAATGATAGCATTGCATTTAATCTAGCTTCATTTGCATATCTACATTTGATTGGTTCAAGAAGTAGGTCAAAATCAGTTTTATACAGCTACGCCATTACTTCATAGCGTACCTGTAAATGTCGGTGAGACTGTTCATTCCAATTTTTACTAACTTTATGTATGTTTTGAACACTATTCTATCATTGTAGCTGTGTCTGTATGTTCCTTTCTAATGTTTTTGTTGTGTGTTTTGTTGTTGCTGTTCAAATTATCGTCGCTACTTGTATCAGTTTGTTTGATGTATTTATGTTCGCGTAAAAGTTACTTTATCAGTGAACTAATGTACTAAGTAGTGCAATTTTAATGACCGTATACAAATTTTACTAATGTAAAATCGGTTCAAATATAACATTGTTATTATAAATTCGATATTATGAGGCTGAATTATCGATTTTTTAAAAAAAAAAAAAAACTTATAAAAGCATGAATGAAATGAGTTCATTGTAAAGCACGTGTGCACATTAAGCCAGGTTGTTAGTGTTAACAATGACGGTAGGTATATATAAATTTGGCAAGGACACAAAATCGGAATACTCTCTGTTTGCACCGTGGCAGTAAGTGAAATATCGTGTTAATTAAAGATAGGCGCGCTGCGATAGTCCCCGTGTTTGAATTAATCGTACCTAATAAAGTAGCATTAGCCTAATCTAGATAACGTATGCGGTTAATTACGATAAAATTTTACACGTACATATCTGGGCGACGGAGTTCTATCACAGCGATCGGGTAGGATTAATAAAAATGGCAGAGTCATTCGGAACAGCCCGGCGATGAAGGTATATCGTCTTTACACGTGACTGTCCGAGAATATCCGAATGGTGAATTTGTTATGAAAATAGGATGATGCATATATTTTTATATAAATTTTATTCTTGGTACACTTAAAATCGGTTAGATGGGTGGATGGACGAAAGAGAGAGAGAGAGAGAATAATAAAGAAAGACAATAAGACACTATAGGAAGTTATCATCAGTTGTGCATTTACCGCAGGTAGAGCTACACATATTTGACAATTAACATATCTAAACAATGTGTCTACGCTGATTCAGTACCTAGCACGGCCTTATCCCGGAACCCGTCTGCCAAATATGTATGCAGATACTCATGCATTTCATCAGTATCAGTGCTTCTTTTTTTTTTCTTTTTTTTTTGACATACAGATATAAATATATTTTATTCCAGGAAAAGCATGCGCGAGGTATGCCATGAACTATTAAAGGATTCATTTCTGTGACGTCACTAGCTTGCACTACCGGTGTTGACACATTAATAAAAGATTAGATCGGAGCGTATATACGTATTGCGGTGAAATGAACGACTCTAAAATACAGAAATCTACTGCAATTAATTACAACTACTTTTACCACAACAGCAACTATCGCTACTACTGCTGCTACTACTCCAGTACTGATACACCGACCTCAACGTAATGAACACCCACTACATATAATGCTCAGTCCCATGTAGGGCCGTCTTAAAACTTTATAGGAAACTGCTACTACTACTACTACTACTACTACTAACATTACTCCAAGACACAACAATTACTACTGGTATCATCATCATAACCACTACCGCAATCATTGACAGCAGCTTCATCATTATCATCATTTTCTCCTTTCCATCCTGACTGTACACTGTCATCCCCACTCTCTATATTGTTCACCAACCCTGCCTGTATAGTTGTATAAATCTATTAACAAGTGGTTGTATTTTAAAACAATAGACACACCGTTATCTCTGTCCATCTTCACTTTATTGCCTGTCACACGGACTCGTGGGGAAAACAGTTAATCTTTATTACAAAGCTCATACCTATTACCGTCGGAGCGGGGATATATATTCTCTCAAAAAGCTGTATATCTATAACAAGAGGTATTGACCTAACTCCAAACTCCTTCAGAAGTCTTTCCAAATCAGACGGTCAATATCTTAGCAAACAGTAGGGTCCTTTCTCCATTATATTCAAATTAAAGTCATATTTGTATAGCAAATTCTTATATTCAATTATCTTTTAAGCGCGGTTTGGCATTCCGTATATTTTGGACTTTATGGTATCCCATGAAGTGATCAACAGATTGTCAAGACCTGGTGAACTTTGACCCCAGCTGATAAACACGAGGACTTTGCCGTCTATGAATTTACGGGATTACCTCCAATAACAATTCTTGAATTCTGAAACCCTTTATTCTTAAACGTCACTGAAAGTTTCCGATTGCTGGAATTTTAACAATTTCGGAACATCGCAGTATTTCTTTGAATTCTATCTACCGATTTGAGCCGATGGATAATATTGCTTTTAACACAGAACGTAATATCATTCTGTAATCTGATTTATTTATTTATTTATTTATTTATTTATTTATTTATTTATTTATTTATGGATGGACGGATGGATTCTATTCAACTGGTTTCGTTATCTATTTAAATGAATTATATCTAGATTTGACTTGACTATTTGAGTTTACTATTCGACAGTATTTCAGTCATATACATAGCGACGTCCAGCTTATTACAGGTTGAAGTCCAGCTTATTACAGGTTGAAGTCCAGCTTATTACAGGTTGAAGTCCAGCTTATTACAGGTTGAAAAAGGCCCCGAATGCACGGAGGCATCTGGGTATGACCACCATCCTACCGCAAGCCAGCTGAGCATTATATATAGAATAAAAACATGTATTATATTCAAAAAGGCTAATATATTAGACAAATAAATGTAATTCATCTGCGCGGATCCAGATAGAGAAAGGGGGTCATGGCCCCCTTTTGGATTTAGTATATTATATGAAGCAAATAAGCCCCTAACCCAACCCCCTATGGGAAAATGTAGCTTGACACACACACCCCCCCCCCCCCAAAAAAAAAAAAAAAAAAAAAAAAAAAAACATATCAGATCCCAACTCCCTGAGATTAATTTTGCTAGATCCATTCAAGCAGCGGGTTTTCTAACGGACAATTTTTTCTTTAAAAAAAATCACATGAATTATTTAGATTATAACTAAAAGATATGTGAATTAAAAAGGTGGTCACCATGCTCGTTTTAGAGATAAAGAGGTAAAACATAAGTTAAATTAATTTTGTATAAAAAGAAATTGGACGGATTGCATTCTAACCGCTTCAGTAACATATCAAAATAATATTTTCAGAATATTTTATTATGATTTGTAATTTATAATGTGTTTTATAAGTTACAAGTAAAAATACCGTCAAACATGCATGGACATACACTACGAGAAAAAATAGTCTTTGTGTCTGGACTCAAATATATATATATATATAAACTACCCAAAAAGCTATGAAATTTAAAATATATATATATTTCTTGATAAAAAAATCTTTGCTTTGCTTTAATTTTCAGTTTCTAAAAATGTAATCATAAAATGTAGATCTATACCTTTTTTTTTTTAAATTTCATAAAATCACTAAATGTGTTTTTTCCCAATTTTAAATTAAATTAATTATCAAATTAGGGGGTTTCTTTAACATTCTACTCAAATGAGAATTTCCAATAAATAAATAAATAAATTAATAAAAAAAATCAGTAACCCGCTGAAACGTTCTTAATTAAGGCATGATGTTTTAAATTCGATCTTTTACCACTTTCTTTTTTAGTTAAATGCAAGTCCCTAATATTAACAACCTTAGTTCATATACTTTAAAAATTTTGGTGCCTTAAAAAATTAAACATTGTCGTTCTTTCTAAATCTCATCTGAATGATAAAGAAATTATAATCAAAGAAAAAAAAGTAGAAAGAAAGAAAAAAGATACTACCGGGAAACCCTAACTCTCAGTTGATTGCAAGTCTAGCCTGTGTATGGGTGCTCTTCCATTGGAGGCTTTGTATAAGGATCCCGTAACTTTAAATTGGAAAATAAAGAGAAACTGTTTGCTTCATTATTTACTGATATGTTGTCATATATGACTTCAACATTGACACATACCTGCAGATCACATTTGTTATGCTGAAACCTTTTCATGTACGACTTATAAATATTAAACAAATAACTGTCTATCGTAAAAAAAATTCTATCACGCCAGTTTATTTTTAACACCAATTTTCTAATGACTCACTTTAAAAATTAAACAAACACCTCACAAAGATGGACACCACTTGTAGCAACGCCCCCAATTTTTTGGGAGGCAAACATCAAAGAGAAATATTGTTAGCCAATTATTGCAACATCAGCCGGTCGGTATGTTGTAAATATGTGGGAAATTGCTTTAAGATGCCCGAGTACCAGTCAAGCCGGGATGTAGAACGTTAAAACGCGGAGCCTCTTGGAAGGTGACGCCGCCATCTTGTTGACAGTCTAACTTATCAGTAAACAGGGTTGTTTGCAGCTAGTAAGGGATTAATATCGATAAAACAATGTAATAAGTACCGCGGAGTGAGTTTTGATGTCTACCTTAGTGGTGTAAATTTGAACAAGATTTAATACAAAGTAGCGAAATCTTAAGAAGTTCCCGTAATCCCCAGTTAACATGAGAATGTGAAAGATTTTGTTGTTGTATCATTTGTGTGGTGTTTGTCGTCTAGAGTCGCAAGGGCTACATTTTTCGAGTTAAGCAATAAGAGGTCCAAGAAGCGCCATAAGGTCGCATGGATCATGTTCAAGCCCGCGTGAATTATGTTTACCGATATGTCAGAAGTTGACTGGTATTTTTTAGTTTTATAACTAACTCGTGTTCGAACAGATTTTGATCGGATATAAACTAACATGTTCTTGACAGTGATTTTGAAAATAAAAGGAGAAAAAAAAGAAGAAGGAAAACAAAAAGAGAGAGAGAATACAGTTGGTATATATTAATTGCTGTAGTTTAATCTAGTTTGAATCTGCCTCATCTCTAGGCATGTCATACTTGTAAATGACAGGTGAAATAATTTCCAGAAAAAGGGATAAAGCCCGATGGCTAATATTACAGCTTTCCCACGTGACGTTCTGAATAATGTAACCAGGTATTTCTGCCTAATATCATTGACGCAACTATTCGGCGTACAATCTGACACTTCTTTTTATTCTGTTATTTTATCTAGACATGTCGTACCTTCTCTATTAAACACGGCTGGGCCCGGTGGTAGAGTGGTTAGAGCGCCAGGATCACAGTTCGATCCCCGGCCGTGACATACCAACATTGCTGCTATATCTCTTGTGTCCTTGGCACTCAGCATTTAAGGGTAATTCCAGGACTGGTTAACACGGCGTCAGAATTGTGTGACCGTATGAGGTATTATGCCACGTGATATCGCAGTCTCGTGTCAGACATACTCCACTTATGATTGGATATCTCTAGGTAGAATTTTTATCAATTAAAACATGAAAGAAATGGAAAAAAAAATGATATTCTGTTTGTGTGACGTTAAAAATCTTTAAAACTTGAAACTGTTTGTTTGTTTGTTTGTATTTCTTTAAAAAAATGCATGCCCGTTACTTATGAAACAAATACTCATTTTTTTTTTATTAATCAAAAACTTGTTTAAGTGGAGAGGGTGTATTTCCTCTAAATTTTGGTTCTTATGAAAGGAGGACATTTATCAGAGAGCGATTTAATTCGAGAATGTACTGTATCATACTTTGTCGTGTGACATTTATCTCATTCTTCTTTTTTTGTTGTTGTCAGATTGTTCCGCAACTTCTTGGTCAGGGTATATTAACAAATGCATAATGTTATCAAGGGGGGTTTCATTTTTCCGTCCCACAGTGGTAGTAAAACTTGCACATCTCGTCATATCTCATGATATCACGGATACATTTTGAGATAAACCTTTTCCTTCTCAAAAATAAATGTTGTTTTTGTACTATCTTGTTGTTAAGCAGACCTTTTTTAAGATTTACAAAATAAAACCTTTTAAAGAACGCAAATGAATTACAAATGTACCGCTAATCTCGAAATATGTTTTATCTACTTTCATTTGTTATAATTTAATACAAGTGGTTATTTGAAAATTATTACATTTCGATACAATCAAATTTTTCATATTTTTCTTGATAAAATTTATCAGTAAAATACATGATAAATAAACTTAAGGATTTGAAAACGCAAACCTTAAAATAAATTATGTTTTTTTTTTTACAAAAAAAGGATCGTAGATGGATATTTTTACATGAAACGAAAGGTAAAAAAGGGATAAAAATTAAAGGCGGAAAGGTAAAAAAATCTTTAGGGTTAGTCGTAAAAAAGAGGGTCAATCGAGCGACCAGAAATGGATCTTGATGTCCATCTTTGATCTACATTCAGTTTTAATCATTTGTCAAATTTCATCTATCAACAATGCAATTATTATTTTTTTACTGTTTTTAGAAAGAAATCTTAAATAAGGAGGGTCAGTGTAAAGTCTAAAATTGTATGAACCAAAATAAAGTAAGACAATACCTAAATACCTACTTCTTCATTCACTCCCGAAATTAACAGTACGACTGTATCGTATTTATTAATTCACATAAGGCTTAACTAACAGTATAGAAAGAATTATTATTTATTTATATTTTTCATGCTCGTATTGTAACGAAATAGCAATGTTATTTACATATTAAAGATATAAAAGATGATTAAAGAATATTGAAAAAAAAATAGAAAAAAATGTTTTCTGAAAATAAATTTTGTTAACCAAAAACTAAAGCTAAGTGGTGTGAATGTTTACTTTTTAACTTAAACAGGGAGGGGGGAGGGGCATAATCCGTTTCTATGCATCCTGATGGCACATTCAAGGGTTAATATTGTGCAACATGTTAAACACATCACGACAAACACAAGGATCCTCCATTTGATCTCCTTGTACTTATTTATAACCTGTCATCATAGTATTTATAACGTTTGATTTGACAATGGTTAAAAGGGAAGCGAGTAATGATTATGATCTTGCACATGCGCAATGAGATCGCATCGACTGTAAAGGCGCGACACACGGTAGCAGTGTAAATACAGCGTTTGAACATTAGTCTCTACATCAAGTGGAGAAGGTCGCCGACTTTACTAAATCCATATTTATTTTGAAATTAATAATGTTTGCCTATCTCTTTGGGTTAGAATTACGACGTGTTTTTGTCATAAAAACTTCGAGCACTCCAACTGTCTCTGTTTTGAACACACAATTCTCCTCAAAAGACGATGTCAAGCATATTTTGTATAAAAACATAACAGCTTCAAATATAAAATGTAATAACATGGCGCGTTTAAGCTCTTTAGTTTAACACTTTGCTTCACTATACATACCCTTATTTCTTTCTTTTCGTCAATTACTTTTACCAGCTTTTTTGTACATCATGCTTGGGAAGTTATTGAAAGTAATTTTTAAAGTAGTGTTTCATTTTAAATTGCTTTCCCTGCAGTGCCCTCAGCCTGACTGGTCTAATTTTCTAAGTGTATGAATTTGGGCCCAAATTGCAGACAGCTCCCCAAAAATGTTTTCTGTTACAACGTACTTATTCTTAGCATAGTTGCTAGGTTATGTTGTAACTTTCGATTTCGGTCCCACAAAAACAATATTATATCGAGTTTTATTATCATTATTATTATTATTATTATTATTATTATTATTATTATTATTATTCAAGTAATGAGGAATTTATTGACGTTTACCTCCAATGAAAGTATTACTAGTAATTTAACATGTGTGTGTGTGTGTGTGTGTGTGTGTGTGTGTGTGTGTGTGTGAAACACCAGGTAAGGAGTCATGTTTCTAATATATAATCTAAGTTTGCACTTTATTGTAATTTTCAAGCTATTTGATGGTAATAATAATTATTTTACAACATTGTCCCATCATCCTAAAAAGGTTTGGGTTTCTGCTGATCAAAGTAGTCCCTTCCTTGACTTGTCTCAAGAGGTAAAGGGTTGTATTGCAGCAGAAAATGAGGTTTCGTCTTTAATCAAGATTTTAGAAGGACATTGTCTTCACACAACGCCATTGTAAACATGTCAGTAACTTTTCCCCAGATCTTAGGACGAGTGCCAGCAATAGGAAGTGTCCACTAAATGGGTACCAGCAATCGGAAGTGGATAGTAAACTAGATAGACGTGTCTCTTCAGACGGTCAACGCACGGCGACTTCTAGCAAGATCAAAAGACAATCTGCAACTTGTTGGGAAAACCCATCAGCGAGCTGGCCACAGCCGCCGAACCATTTATTGCCCATATCACACATTACCGGTCGATTATTCCTAACTGTATTAAATCAGTAGGGTCACTGCTTTAGACAGCGGTGTTTCGTCCACGGTTTTAAATTCTCTGTTTATTTACAATTAATTCCAATTTTCACGCTTTACAGAAATGACCAGGTTTTAATAGGACGGTGTCGGAAGTCAAGAAAAAGTCGGTAGTTTATGTGGTGGTAATAAAAGAAGACCCAACACATTGCCCTGATGAACTCTACATCCCAGAGTATGATATAAAGCAAAGGGGTCGAAGCGCCTAAAGTTGTTTAATTAATGAAGTTTATATTAACATTTTTTTATTCGTTTGATTAGACGAAAAAAAAAGGATGTTTGTTTCTACTAACATCTCCAAAAATTAGGGTCGGTATGTCGGCTAAACTTTTTTTTAAATACTATTCTCCTTGTTTTCCTTATACTTAACCCTTTCCCTCATATAGACTCATTTTGACGCACTCAATAGGTACCACATAAAGCCTGATCTGCAGAAAACCACAGTTAAACCTTACCAAATTTAATTATAAAGTCCTCATTTCCAGACCACTGAGGAGCAGCGAACAGCATAAAACCTGATCAGCCTGCGAGTTACTCGCAGGCTGATCTGGTTTTATGCTGTTCGCATAGGTCTTTTCATGTTGTCCCCTATGAGGGAAAGGGTTAAGAGGTTTTGACGAAAACAGAGTTTTACAACCGTAATAACCCGAATGCTAGGAAAAAGGGTTAGGGTCGGTACAAAAAAAAGAAAAAAAGGGGATCTGTTGTTTTTTTGTGTGTGTTTTGTTTCACTAATTTCTACCAAATGAAAAAAGAATCAAGTTTTATTCAAGTTTTTTTTCCTTCTATTTGATACTTCCGTTATCTATTTAAATCAAATGTAAATCGGCAATACTAATTTCTAACACACAGCTTCGTTTGTATAATCATGTGTTTACTCTTTAATTTCATTAAACCATTTGATTACAGTTTTGACGTTGTTGTTGTTTGTTTTTTTGTTGTTTTTGTAGTTGTTGTTTTTGTGTCAATAACCGGATGAATTTTGAAATCACAATTTAATAGACTCTGTTCACATTTATCGAAAGATTCCTAGCTTACAAAAAAGACTAGATTTAACTTTTCCCCGTGGAAAACAAAAGGACCGAAGCAGTTCAAGGCAAACAGTTTCGAAATTGTATTAATTGCATGCATTTTCCGAAACAGCAGAAGACACCAACCAGATTCGCCCCGGTCTACTTTCGACCATCTTAAATGATAAAGTAATATATGCATAAATGTCACTCTCAAGAGCATGAGATTCGTCATTAGCCACCGAAACTTCTCCATTTATCTGCTCCGTATCTCGGCCGCACAGATTTAACGACGTATTGTTTCCACAACCAGACAAACGGGCTTATCAGTCGTTTTGACCTCAGAAGCTGGCCAAGTCTCGCTGAAAGCGAGATATCACGAGGAGCGCTAACGTGTTTCTTGCTCAACCGGGTACTACTTCTTCTGGGTAAATAATGACCCACGTTATGCAGTGGCCAAATAATTGTTCTATTTTTTTAAAGCAAATAATGTACAATTAGTACGCGATATTTAATGTTTTACTACGGATAATATTTTTAATATTATTTTATTGTACGTCTGCAAATCTGGACACAGTTTCCATTTTTGTCTTGTAATAGTTCTCAAAAGCTTAAATCAGATAAAAGGAACGCCTTCTGGTGTTAAACACGAAGAATATGTCAGTTATGTTAAAAGTTAAACCATATTAATTTTATTTATAAAACGTCTCATATGCCAACAGTGACTGGGATTATCAAATACAATATATAAGATTAGAATACGCCAGTTGCCATAGTTACAGCTGGCTCCATTTCAAACCTGACTTGCCTAGCTCTAAGTAATAAAACTTAGTAACATATTTAATCATTCTTGTTTCCCCTAATAAGAATCTCTAGATATTTCATTTGTTAACAACATGCTGTTTTCAGGAAAAACATTACTTATTTCAACTTGGTCATTCAATAAATATATTGTCTGTCTCAAGAAGACATCGTCTCCAAATGACTGAAATACTGTCGGTGGGACGTTAAACCCAACAAACAAACAATAAATATGTTTTACACGGCTACTTTCGGTAGACAGGACCTTTATCTCCTGGGTAGCCGATTCTTATATTATTTTTTCAAATGTCTTATGCGTACTGAGTTACGACAATGTTTCTTTATTTTAAAAGTCACTTGATTAGACATTTCAAAACATGTTGTCAAAAAGAAATATTATGAAAATACACTAACTTAAAATGATCAGAATTTATTTCCTGTAAACTTAGTTTTCTTTTATCCAATCGCCTTTCGGGCGTACATTTAGTGCTGTAAATCCCGGGACCTTTACCTTAATACCGGATTAAACGACCCCATTGATTGATAGTGATTCAATAATATGAATTTATATGAAACTTGTAGCGTACATCTGATCTTTCATACATCATTCATTTGCGATACAAGCTTTTGTTGACTACATATATATCAAATGATACCATGAAATAAGATTATATTATGTCATTTATTCAACGTTAATCTTGGAAAATAAACATTTGAATGGAACAACACGATAATGATAATCAAATGGATTGTCAAATAATAATTTATGCCTGGGAGTGAATTGGGGACGAAGAGAGAATTCAATGGACTGTGAAATATCTTATAACAGATTCGTTTTAACATAATCATGCATCAAATGAACACAATTAGTATTATAATCAAAGTTTTATTTTCAAAATCATGATTGTTTCGACATACATCAGTGGAAATGTCAGCATGCAAAAATGCAAACATATAATTTCAATAGTCCATAGTTACCTCATCCAGTGCTGGAATAATTCGCATATTTTATCATTTAATAACTACTGGGGTCATGTTTTTCCAGTGCTGCAAGGGGCACTCTTTGGTTGGTGATATAAATTCAACAGTTAGCTTGTTACATTTATTTCGGCAGCCATTTTACGCTTGCGTAAAACTCAGCTTGTCCTATATATGATTAAGTATTGCGTAGCGATTAATATTATTTTATAAATTGTTTCTTTTTTACCTTGATTGTAAAACAACTTATATACTCTCTCCCGACGGTTTCCGTGTTGGATCAGTACCTTGATCCATGGAAGACCAAATCGAGAAGTGAAAGCGAAACTAGGCTAAGTGCATATAAATATATAAGCCCTATAAATATATAGTTTCGCTCTCACCCCTCGAATATTGAAATTTCTAATTTCAGTACTAGTAGTAAGCTATATTTTGACATTAACAGGATTCCTTACAACAAAGAGCTTTTCATTTTTCTGCATGCATTTATTTACTATTTATGATAACAATCATTTCAATTAATTAAACTATAAAAAGTACTTAGTCATATAAATCAAATTTCAAAACTCAATGTTAACTTCCAGGAGCTGGAAACCGCAGAGTTAGTGGGGTTGTAGAATGGCTAAAAGATAAATACGTTGCCCATATAAATATATGTATAGACATTATTATTTACCTGGCACGTTGTCGGTAGCTCGCCCTGTATGGTCTCATGTCCATCTACTGTAGTCAAACATTAATTACCATGAACAAATTAAGAAGTTTGGTCAAAGTTTTCTTAATGAATATTAATAGACCAAATGTTTAGCACGTATTCATTACTTGTGAAAGGTCAATACTATTTCCTTGGTACTGTTAATGTTATTTACTTGCTTATTATATATTTATTTAGATGGCTTGTCAACCCGATGGTCTGTGTTCCCGGTACGATTAATGACTGGTATCAGTGACCAAGAGGTAGAATGTCATCCTCCGGGACCAAATGTCGTGGGTTTAATCCCCAAGTCGTTAAAAACTGTAAAGCTATAGACGCCTTGATTAGTAGTAATTCCAGTCTCTTCGAAATGTGCCTGGTATTGAAGTATAACACTGGCTTGGTGTATAAGATTGTGTAAGGTTAAAACAAAAAAGATAAAACTAATAATAAAATTGAGAAATAAACGACAATGTTCATTTTGATAATCATTATGCTTCCTGAAATGTGCAACAAATATGTAAATATACACATAGTGATGACAACAACATGACTCATGCACTAATTATGCAAATATGTACCGCACTTAACGATGACGTCATCGGAATTTTCGTACCAGCCGACGGGGAGCCGTGCCGCCGTGTGTCTGCCGGAAACTACCGATTGTTTATTCGTTAAATATACACAGGCGAAAAAGTAAACCGTAAAGAATGTCCAATCCACCGATTGAGGTTTTATAATCCACTAAGAAGATACTTAAAGTCAAGGGCTTTTAAACCATTCTGTTGTTAAAACTGAACAGAACAGAATATGTGTTCAGTATGACAGGCTACGATAATAAAAAAAAAACTATCAATCATTTTTAATCATATTTTTTCGTAACGTACATTTTCTTTTCATTTATGAAGTATATAAATATACGTACGACGCAACTTTGGTCGGTGGTTCTACTCTGTGCTTTCAGGGCCTACTTCCGCCTGTAACTAGAGGGACATATGCTTCTCACAACTAAAAATAAAGGAAATAGTATAACAGAATTAACTGACCATAAAGTGTTTCGTTTGCCTTGAGACAGTATAATATTACTGTAAAACTGTCAAAAAGGTGAACATAAAGCCAAACTTGTCTTAAGCGGTCAGTCAAGGGAACAGTTTCAAAAGGAAGTGGCCGCTTAACAGAGGTGGCGGCTAAATGTAGGTTAAACATATAACAAAATGTTAGCTTGGTAATATTAAATCTGGCCGCTAAATATAGGTTAACCATTTAATACATGTGGTTGCTAACACAGGTTCAAATGTATACTGATACAATGCTGATTTATTGTTCAGAAAGGTATTGTTATCAATATTTCTTTTAATCATCAATTAAAGCATTTAATTTACATCAAAATGTTCTGTGGATTACCAAAACACCCAGTTTATAAATTTCAAATATGTTCACAACATGATTATAGGAATTATTTAGCTTAATCATTCTCAAGAAAATTGCAATGTGACCCGATCATATCATCAATTACATGTCCTTAATATTTTTGGATGAGGAGAAAAGTCCGAAGTTTATGTTCCTTTTTTGAATGGTCTAATGGCATATCCGAAATCTCTGCTAATCCAGATCATGTGACAAGTGATTTATAAGCCATGGTTCCCGGCTTGCCGTAGCAGACGACAAACTGTTTCCAGGGATCAACCGACGCTGACACTTCCCTGGTACCTCACAGGGCTTGCCGACAGATTTATACGGACCCCTAGGGGAAATTGATGACGTACTAACGGGATATTAAAATGTCCACTCCTCATTTTCGCAAGAGCTGGTATTGCACGAAGATGCTCACGAAATGTAATTCGTTTTAGCCAAACCGCTAGACTTAACTTGTGGTATTAAAAAAATTAAAAAAAAAACAACTAGATAACAACCCGAACCCAGTTCTAACATCCAATGGAATCTACTTAAAAGAGAAAGTTTCAGGTTGGTTAAGATTAAAATGTTTTAATTATCAGTCGTTTGTTTGCATCTTGATATATAAAATCGGGTCCAGTGTCCGCCAAACAATACGAAGCCAGTGAGTGCAATTCTCAGTCGTAATATATAAAAATCGGAGTATATGGGTTGGCATTGATTGGTGTCAGGATAAATGCGGCAGAACGTTTGTTGACCAGCCACGTGAATGTTGTCATGTATTCGTAATTTGTTTATGTTTAGGTGAAATATAGGCCCATTGGGCCGGATGTTTGTCGTATAGTTGATAACTCTCGTATGTTGTTACACATGTCACTTAATTAAATACTTACTTACTTACTTACTTACTTACTTACATTAAATACTCACTTACCTACATTAAATACTTACTTACTTACTTCATATACAACATTAAAATAGATTCAAACGTGTTTCTTTTGTTTTATTTAAACATAAATACTTAAGAACGTAGATTCTAATATTGCTTAAACAGAATATATAATAAACGCCCATCACATGCTTCGTCAACATTACAAGACGAGTCATAGAGACTATTTCAAAACACCGATAGTATGGTCACTAAAATGGATTTCATTCGGTTATTCAAATAAAGTAGCGTAATTGAGAGTAAAACAAAGTGGTATTTCCTTTCCAGTAGCCCGGATGGATGGTTCTGGCTCGTCAGATGACGCTTCACTCGAGTGGATAGGTCGCCGCCATTGTTGACGTTGTGGCGGCCATGTTTGCTGTCGCCACTCCAGAATGTTTAAATTGCGGAGTCCAGTGTTTGCGTCCAGGTATACACTATAGGTGCGGGTAATGCTATCGGCAGAAAAGCACGTTGGAGACACCGAATTTTCTTTTCTTTAATATAGCTAATAAATGCCACCTCTTCTGTTCGTGTCTTATAATAAAATCTTAATCTATTTCTTGGTTGAAGGAAACTTAGAAAATTCAAAGCGGAAGTGAATGGCACCGAGGTGATGGTCCAATGTTTGGGGAAGACCGCTTTGACAGGAAAAGGTCACCTTTAAGAGCCAATAAAATATTTCAAATATTAATTTCCAAGTTCAAAGATATTGTTCCCATTTATTCACACAGACACGGTAATCAGAATCATAATACAACAAAGGATTTGTGGGTTTTGAAATTCATGGATTCTTTATTAATAAAAAATGTACTTAAAATGATAATAAGGTATATTTCAAAGACTGCAATCAACTTAAGAGGGAGAGAAAGAGAGAGAGAGAGATAGAGAGAGATGTTATTATCTTATATGACAAATCACCAAATGACTAATTTCTGTTGTTGTTGTTGTTGTTGTTGTTGTTGTTGTTGTTGTTGTTGTTGTTGTTGTTGTTGTTGTTGTTGTTGTTGACAGACGAAATTATGAATATCAACAGCCCACTCGCTTGATACATTATCGTTTATTTCATCTTGTCAATGAAAGATCATATTTTGCAGTTTGACAGTTAACAATATAAATAGTTGTTTTTAAAGAGAGAAAAAAGGTTTACGCGAGAGTTTAAGTTGGGTTATGTAGACGAGATCGATATGTTGTTTATCCTAGAAAAATACTCGTTTTCATATATATATATATATATATATTTTTTTAGAAATGTTATAAATTGCTAAGATAAAACCCTAAAAAAACTTATCTTCAAATGTAACAGATCAGCATATTTTACCAACGATAAGGTTCTCTCAATATTTATTAAAATCTATCATTTTCTTCATAGATACTAATTGCATTTACAAAATATACAAAACTGAAAAAATATTCAATAGCTTCGGTATCAGGATGGATATCATGCCATTTGCCTGTAGCATAATGCTGCAGTGAGGCAGCAATATATGCGTATTATTTATTCATGCAATCTCCAACGTAGAAGATCTCGCTGAGATCTCTGCCACGGTGAGTTGAAAAATAGCTGAGTTTCAGTTAAATCACAGATAGCCAGTAGCGTGACTTTTGGTGCACACCATGGTTGGTGTGGTGGTGATATCCACTGCGCCGGAGTTTGTCTTTCATGTAGACAGTGTCTCCGAAATGACTTAAAACTGCCAGTTGTTATCTACTTTGTTGAAGTACCCGAAATACACTACCTGACTTTTCATTGTCGCGTAAGCGATCGGAAATGACAGCAATGTCATATCTTACATAGTCTCTTCATATTAAGGGTAGACTAGCATTCCAAGTGGCTGTCCAAAGTCATGGATAGCCAGATAACTAACGAAGCATACTAGAGCTATATAAACCTCATTTGACACTTAATTTTCGTGTCTCCTATTCAAATTTATTCGCTGTTTATTTGACAATGCAACTTAATCCAATTTAATGGACTCTAACACAAATCCAGGTATTACAAAGGCGTTATCTGACAGTACAAACCATGACAGTTTCTGGTCACAAGTGGCAGGCTATTTTCCTAAGTCAAACATCGAATTGCCCCTCCAATTTGCTTGTTGACGTAAGTTTGGGTAATTGTGGGTAGATATGGCTCATGTCGGTAAATACTCGTTACGTCATCGATCAATCGGAAATTTCGGATGAATACGTTGTCGATATGTTTAGGATAACACTCTTGTGAAAATAATTCATGAAAAGAAAAAGTGATGCGAGAGAAATCTTATGAAGAAAAAAAATCGTTTATGTCAAATTTTGATGTAACATAAATCTCATTTTGCGTGACTATATATGCCTTTCACACATACCTTAACCCTTATAAATTCTTTAAATACAATTATTCATATCATTTTTATATACATAAGTTAACTTATAACGTAATGACAAATTTTGTAAATAATACTTGTTTGAAATGATTAAGGTTTTACGCGTTTATGACAAAAAATAAGATCAACCACGAGTATAACTGTATGCGAGATAACATTTCACAATTGAAAATTCCTAATGTCTTTGAATCAATGCCTCTTTCTTTATTGATATATGTATAAAGCGACCCCCCTGATCGAATGGAGCAGAGATAAATGTATTGATTTAATGATAAAAAAAAAAAAATAAATAAAAAAAAAAAAAACGACATCCAAACAATCATGTACGGACAAGCTGGACATTGCAAAATTGCAAACTCTGACTGGTCAACGCCGGGCAGCTAATCCAAACTGCCGCTCATTAACTGGACATTACAAGATAACGGGCGGGACTTTATGTTCGTTAGATGGAGTTACTTATCAGCCCGCTGGGCGGGGGTGACCCCAGACAAACTACTGGAGAGCGTCTGGACAGTGTCTCTAATATTGCCCCTAATTTGTTCTGTACTTAGCACTTGTTATTTACTCCTTGTTGAAAAAGTCAATGTTGAATAAAATGTAAAAAGGCTAGATACAACTTTGTGAAAGTGTTTTGTTACATGGCTTTCAGATAAATATGGTTTAACTCTTCGATAATTGCTTTCTTTCTTGTGAATTATTTTTGATTACCCCATATCATAGGTCCAATTACCTGTGTCACTTTTAATTTTGTCAGTGCTCCTTTATTGTATAGTCATTTAGTATTGTTTGTTGTCAGTTGCTCTTACTGAGCCTTGATTTTTGAATGAATTAAAGTGGTTTATTTAATCTGAATGAAAAACAGAAATAAACAAAAAGTTAAACCTAAAACCAGCAAAAACACAGGCACCAGAATATCGCCATTAAAACTATTTGTTATGTGTTTTGAACTTGTTTATTAGAAACGACACATTTTCTTACAAAAAGAAATAAAATAAGATACACGTTAGCCATTTTAAAGAAGGTCAAATCCTCGTATCTTGTCATTTTCTTCCCCGTCTTGAGGTTTGATAATGAAGAACAAATAGTTTAATCCTAGTTTGATACTGTATCATTAGTCTCAGGTCTTTAATTTCACAGTACTTGTGATTATCTGAATTAGGAAAATATTGGCCCATTATCAAAAACGGAACCCTGTTTCAAACCGTGTTGAACATTGTAAAGCCGGATCAGACTGGACGCATTTATTTGCCCGTGTCGATTTTACAGTGTTTCTTGTTATCTTCCTGTAATTAATTCGTTATACGCCTCCTCGTCTATTTCACATATGAATAATTTCTTTTGCAAGGTAGACTGGGTAACGTATGTAGTTTCATATTTTGAAACATGAAGCCAACCGCTAATGGTAATAACCACTGGAAGTGTTGTTTTTTGTTTTTTTGTTGTTTTTTTTTCAAATTAGAGGAAATACTTTTAAATGTTAAATTTGTAGTTAATTATTTATTAATTGTGATGTAAAACAGCTACACATGGAAGAGGGAAAGACAGAGAGTGGGGAAAATAGATCATGAAAAATATATATGTATGTTTATTGAAAGAGAAATCGTTGAGGGAAGACGAAAAAGAGCTAAATTAAGAAAAAGGAAAAAAATGTAGATACAGGAAAATGATTATCAAGTTAATTGTCATTAAAACTGTTTGAAAGAGAGAGAAAGAGATGGGTTTTAGAAAAAGAGAGATAGAAGAAAAGAGTAGAAGGAGAAGAATTAGTCCACCCATAATCATTGTAACCTTAGTCTTGGAATGGTACTCCTGTTAAAACGACAGCGGAAATTAAAACATACGGTCATCGATAATGATATCGCACGAGACTCTTGGGTCTGGCACTTATCAAAATATTTGATCTGACCCATCAAATTAGCTTTGTTTGAAAGACTTCTAATCGCTTCTTTCAAGAGCCGGCCCACTGAAAATGTGGAACTTATCGGGACCGAGTCTCATTACTCTCCAGTCCGGCTACTTACAGCCATCATTCGGAAAGCCTCTGACTTTATCGGGTGTCAAAACAGTGCGATTGTACTGACAACATAGTAACGTTATGTGACTGGATGTGTCTATTGTTGTAATAAAGCGAAAATATTGAATAGTTTCCATATATTTTTTTAAATAATGTTTATCACCATCATCATCACAACCTTTTTTCTCCTTATAGACATCACCATCATCATCATCATCCAGCAAGAGCCCAGGAACCGCTGCGGGGAATGAGTATAAGTTATAAATAAACTGACAAATCTTATTTTTTCCCCTCTTATTAAACTCGTTTAAGGAAAATTTATAAAATAAACATTGTTTCCAAAATAATGATGATGACGATGATGATGATGATGATGATGATGATGATGATACATTTGATCAAAAAAGAGTCAAACTGTCCCCGGTGGCCGAGTGGTTAGAGCGCCCGCCTCGGGAGGGGAGGTCGGGGGGTTGATCCCCGGCCGCAACATACCAAAGTCGTAAACACCTCCCTTGCTTGGCGCTCAGCATATAGAAGATTAGTTCCAGGACTGGCTGGCCCGGTGTCAGGATAATGTGATTGGGTGTGGTAGTATGCCACATATCTAAAAAAAGGAGCCCTTTTAGCCCATAGTTACCCCTATTTCTTGAACTGTAAACCTCAACTTTAACACTGTGTGTAATACAGTTAACCCAACTATATAGCTTCAGTGATTCTTCTGTTTTTCTGTTGACATTTTATTTTCGCTTATTCTATATTTAGCACTTTACCCCATGAATATCATGTACAAAATTAAGATTTAAAAAAATCAATGAATTGATATCAAAATGATATATGAAAAAAAAATGGGTTTTATTTCATGCTGTGCAGACTGTGTAAGTTATGAAATGCAAAATTGTACGAGCATACAGAGCCGATCATATACTTTAGACTTCAACATAAAACATATTTCTCATCCATGAAACACAAAACAGGTCAAATAAATATATTTAATACAATCGTACTCAGTCTCACCATTATCACACACATTACATTCTCTCACGCCTTTCCACCCTAAGTAAGAGACTTTTCTGATCTGGGTCTGCTCTGTTTGCCAATGATTTAAAATGAGTCTATATAAAATAAAAGTCTAAGACATTTTGTGGGTATTTGCATTCATAAAAAATTATCATCCAGAAAACGTTAACTCAAAATATTATAATGAGGATATTTGTTTGTTTTGGTGTAAGACCGATTAATAATTTCAATAAGTAAACATCATAATATTAGTTATAATAATAATAATAATAATAATAAAATCTTTATTTATAGAAGGTAGCTCAGTAAGTTTACAAACATTGTAAGTATAACTTCTTTACACGAGGCCTTCTGAAATAAAACATCAATGTTATGTACAAAATGGTGATAAAAGAAAATATAATAACAACAAACAAACAAAATAAAACAAGTCTTAAGTTCTTAATAGAAATCACTTTGCATATTTATGCAGATGATGATTGTAATGATGTAATGATGTAAAAGAAAAACATAAAACAGAGTCAGATCAGAATATCGCTTTCTGGTTATACTTTTAAAACAAAAAATCTCTATATTAATCAGAGTTTTTTTTTGTTGTTTTTTTTTTTTGTTTTGTTTTTTTAATCAAATTATGTTATAATCTATGCAACGTTATTTCAGAAGAAGAAATTATAAAGACGAGACGTTGTGTTAAAGCATGTTCAACATGACATTCGTTTAAATAAACAAATCAAAAGACTAAAACGTTAAAACTGACAAGTGTGTGAATTCAATGATTGATGTTAATCTAAACTATATTTTCTATTTTAAGTTATTGCCTAATATTTGTCAGCTGATAAAGTATGATTTATAAGAGGAATAAACTGGTGTGTGGAAATTCATCACGTCTGATTGGCCACATACGGTGTGTCCATATGTTTACATGTTTTGTTTATGATCGTATTTATGTTTACCATTGTTTATCATTATGAATATACATATTGCTTATTTATGCCAATAAAGATGTTGAATTGGGTATCTTTGTAAAAGTAGCATATATATATATATATATACAGACAAATGATAATTACAAAACACAAAGTCACTCTTTATTAGAGTTATGAGAGACAAGAAACACATATTCGCCATAAAGATTAAAACATTTTTAAACATATTTAATGAAAACTCATGTGATTCAAGATGCCCACTTTTCTTTTTTCTTTTCTTTTTTTTGTCATACACGACTATTTGCTTATTTTCTTATCGTTTCATTTGTGATATAAATCAATTGCATTTCATGATAGAGATATTGAAAATGTAAATATTTCTAACATCTAATCATCAATGTTTTACTTAAATTGTGTTTCTTTGTTTTATCATTATATTAAAACGTTTAAACTGCATTGTTCATTCATTTGTACGTTTATTGTGTACGCTAAACATATAATAAATATTAATCTCAAAGCCCTGTAAATCACTTATGAACGTAGATTTTCTATGAAAAGAGTGTACCTTTATTAGTATGATTATTATTAGAAACACATGATGGAAAAACAGTAGGAAATGCTTATTTTAATATAAACTAATAATAAAATATGATTTAGATACAAGAAACCGAGTGTGATGCCCATTGCTATGCGACCGAAAGAGAGAGCAAAGGACCTTCTGTCATACTTGTCAGAAAGCTGATTTGTATGCGACCGAATTCTTATACCGGAATAAAATAAACATGGGTGAATACTGTACCTCATTTGTAACTTTTTACATTATGTTGGGGAAAAAAATAGATGAAATCAATTAATGAGAAGGAAAAATGGAAATTATAACTGCATTTTATTTAGTAATATTATTTATTGATACACACTATTAGACGGTCATTGCAAGGGAGAAAACTAATTGTTTCTTTGCATACTGTAGAAATGTAGTATTCTCCCTTTCTTTCCCGCCAAATCTTTATTTGACTAAATCAATGTAAATAGATCAATAAAATGTTAAAATCAAAAATGATTGTCAGTCCCAAAATCAATAAATAAATAAATAAATAAATAAAAATTAATTGGTTAGTTTTGATAAAACTGCGCAAAAGGCACTTGATCAGTCGTTTTATTGCATTCCTATGCGATGTTTCCACCAGCTCCAAAGATATTCTTTAAAGTTTTCTTTTGTTTCACTGATTAAATAATTCTTATGACTATATGTATAAAAATTATACAGAGTACTTTGGAGTATCTGAATTGATTTTTTAACTTGATAGGCCTATTTATTATGGACGTAGAAAGGGGGCAAAATACATTATTTTTGTTTGTCATTGAACACTAAAATGCAATAGGTTCAGATAAAATAAAACGTTCATCTCGGGCGATTATAAAGCATTGCTTGTCAAAGACCCGCCCTTTTTCCGTGTGCAAAAAAAAATCACATTTGCAACTGAGAAACGCCCTTGTGAACCAAATAAAAAATCACAATGACAAAATAATATAGAAATACAATGGCTTCAATTTTTTGACAAGTATATAGATAATAAAACCTGGCAATAAGTTGGTATTTTGTGGCTAGAAATGGGCACGGAGGGCAATGATATTGCTAAATGTGACCTGCAGTGGTCATAAATGCTGAGAGATCACCATGCCTCGGCTTCCGTCGGCCATTAATCACCTCTGTATTCTTCGAACAAACCTATGTCAAAAATAACGCCCTTTCATACATCAATGGACAGTGTCCATTATTTTGACAGTTTCATACCAGTGATTAAGTCCGCCCTCGATTGACAATTGACATGCAGTAATGTCATTACTTATTAGTAATTAGTAATGCACTGTTAGATATTTACCGGTGAGGTATCAAGTCCTTCATTCCGTTGGAAACTCGGTGCAAGGTAGAACCAGAAAGTTGTTGAGGAACGACATCGGAGATATGGCTGGGAAAACGTATGTACATATATTTAGTGCTGTCCTCTCTATCTACACGTTCAAAGAAATATTACTTATTTGTTGTTTTTATGTGGTATTTATTTATTTTCATTATAATTATTTTGTTGTTTGTATTTTTTTCAGTTTGTTTCATCGTCGTCGTTGTTGTTTTCGTGTTTTTTTTCTATCTCGTTCTTCTTTCTTTTAGACGATAAATTCACATGATTTTTACAGTTTTTAGATAAATAATTCTTATTGCCCCCTTTTCCCTCAGTTTTCTACAACCTAACCTGGACATCCAAATAGCTGTAAGATTCCAGAAGGAAAAAAAATCAACACACTTAACCTCAGTTTAGCATCCACCTGATACCTCGAAAATAAAAATGATTCAGTGTACTTGAGTACGATTTTCATACTTAGATTCAAACTAAACCCATTAATTTCAATAGGGATTTAAGGTAAAGTCTCTGTAATGGTTCCGCAACATTCCGGACCTCATGGCCTTTCACGGAGATAACCAAGTTTCCTAATGTTTCATCAGGGTACTTGGTTATCTTGGTAGAATTTAAGTGGTCCAAGACGTAGCGGAACCATCACAGGGATTTTACCATAATTCAGCGTTATCTTTTTTTTCCCCGAAAACACAGAGTCTGGTATCATTTTTCATCATTAGAACATATGTTTTCCTTTCAGAGAAATATATCTGACTTTCGTCTCCATGTTAATCGCCGGGGCAATGGGAGAGGTGGTACCCTTCTGGAACAAGTATAAATGGGGCTCAAACGTCCAGGCCTGGTGCCGCTTCCGGTGTACGGAGAAGATAAGCGCGGGTACCATCTTTAGAATCGACACCAATGGGCCAACAAGTGGTTTTAGAGTAAGTCTGATAACTTTCATATTCGGTAGTTTCCGTATAACTTCGGAAGATCTTCTTTAACAAAACACCATTAACTTGAAAGTCCCTTAATACTGACAGACAGACAGACAGACAGACAGACAGACTGTCTGTCTGTCATGTTCTACATACAATGAATTGTAGTCACTTTCATTTTCAATTTTCATAAGATTATTAGGAAACTGATTTAAATGGGGAAATTATTTTTTTGTTGCTAGAAGGCTAAGATGGGCGGAAGGGGGTGGGGCTTCGGGCTTCGAAAAGGAAGACAGGGATTTTGAAACAGCTGTCTGGGGTTCAAACTTGATATGTCTTTAACAAAAGCGGACCATTTTCTCTCTTGTACGTTCAATGACCTTTGCACGCCGTGTCTTGTAATGGATTAACGTGGCGCTAAATACTAGATCAGCGGGGATTATTTCTTGTTTGACAATGCCAGAAGCTATTACGTTTAAGCAAATACTTTCTCTGAATTGAGCACGTGACACGTGATATATACAAGGAGAATTTATTCGATTAAGTTTGTCATTGAATAATGCCATCAAAATTCTCTTAATAACATTTTTCCATGCTATTATGTTGAACTATAACATGTGTGTGATATATTCCAATAAATAAATGTGATGTGTTTATTTTTCCCTTCTCTTTTTATAATGTTGCTTCTGAAAACTGTATCAACAATGTAATAATCCGCAATTTAAAATTGTTTTCACGAACCAACACGGTGAAAACAGGTCGACCGCCTGCAACAGGTGGCCACATATCTAAACGATTTCATCACGCAAGTTTGAATAGAAAAAAAATACTTGATTACAGTGTTGAAAAATCATTGATTTTCGAGTTGGAGGTGCTATTTGGGGACTATTTACTATTTTTTCCGTTGTCGGAGGGGCTTAATTTCGTGAGAGAGTTGGGTATTATAGTGGATTTCGTGTATGATTTTATCCGTCAATATTAATAAATAACTGCTAATTTTCGTCTTTAATTAAATCCAGTAATATAATATAAATCCACGAAACTGACTAATTTAATTTTAAAAAAAGACGAAGAAAAATAGTGATTTTCAGTAGGTCTAACCAAACCTGTTTCTATGGTTTCAGACGTATGGAAACTTGAAGCTTCTGTCAAAAAATAACACCTCCTACATCGCTGAGACCAACTACGACATCTGGAACACAGATGGTTATTGTCAATTCCAATTTGGGTTGACCTTCACCGGAACGGGACTCGATGGTAAGATCTTCTTGTCGCCACTGCTGTGGTTCGTACTTTTTATGTTCAAATATAAACGTTATCTAACTAACAACGATTGGATGTAAAAATCTTCTCGTTGTCACGGAGGGCGACGTTCGTCATGTCCTGGGAATGGAAGGATACAGGAGCGAGTTGCTCACACAAAGTGTTGTAGCGTCACATATGCTCCGTTTCTTTCGTGCTCTATGTTACTACTGTTCTCTTTTATAGCGAAGAATGTGTTTTCAAGATGGCGTCTAACGTAGAGAATATTTATCAACCATTTAAAACAAATATCATTCTGCAAAATTTAACTGATAATCCATGGATTTTACTGGCGCATGAACACTATTTTTAAAACAGAAATGACAAAAAAAAAATTTTGTACTTTCACATTTAAAGAGCAATCAAGGAAAATCCAATCCGAAAATGAAATTTAAACCTTGTCAGCCATATTTGTTTACAATGTTACTGCGCGAGGCACTTTTGAAGACCTTCCTCTGCCTGCCTTGAAACTTATTTTTGCAACATTCGGTTGCAAACAAATCCAGTGATAAGTACTTTGAAACTTTTTGTGTGAGCAACTCCTCTCTCGTGAACCTTGAGAAAACTACTGTGTCTTAACGGGCGACCAAATGCCCTTCGATATTCAAATTGTGCCGACCTTGAATTGAAACCAGGTTGCTTTGGTGAAAATCCAGTGCTAACTTCTAAAACGCTGACCAGATATCTTTCACTTTTTCAACTATTATTGCAATTTCTTTCAAGATTTAGTTCAACGCTCAGATTTAGTGGACATGAAAAGCATTTGTTCAGTAACTGCTGTTTATTTTGTTGATATAACACTATCGTCAGCCACTATATTGATAGACTTACATGTATGAATGACTAACCCCTCCTACTTCCGTTGCCAGGCAACTGCAGCTTCCACGATCTCAGCCAACCAGCGGCAATCAAACCTCAAGGTGTAGAGTTAGCTATGTGGAAGAACACCTACACCAAAGATGTGTGGCGTTACCAAGGACGTTGTTCCGTGCCGTGTGAAGGCGTGAATAGGCCAGGCACGTTACGCGTTACCATCGTGGTCGACAAAGCAACTACCAATTTCAACGTAAGTATTTATAATATTTTTTATTATCTTTATTCTTCTTCTTATTATTATTATTATTATTTATTGCTAGAGTTGAACGTCCCACCGATAGCACCTCAGTCATTTGGGAATTTTCTCTACATGAGTGTATCACACTGTAAATAAGCAACATGATGGCGCACCAAGTCACATAATCCTGACTCCAGCACAGGGGTCCAACCTCATATATATCACCCGCAATCAGCATATCTTTTGAAGCGGAGCACAATTTGGTGATCCATATGAGGTTGGAACCCCCTTGACCAGGCTAACCAGTCCTTGAATTACCGTGATAAGCTGATGGACATTCACAAGTTCCTGGTTTAATGTCTTCAGTTTGTGTCCTTCACGCCTCCCCCAACACTGGGTCACCTGGACTAGTCATGAGTTTCATGTACGTTATGTACATGTATAATGATTTATTTGACAGATTCATGGCATGTCCGAACAGTGATAGAACATAAAACGATGAATAATATCACGTATATTCGTAGATCTATAAATTGTATTAGTTGTTTGCGTAGAAAGTCACCCCACCATAGCGGCCTAGCCCCGCCATTTGTATGTGCATCGTCATACTTTTTCCCTTCACCAAACGTGAAATATATAATTATCTTATACTGAAATCAAGAAATGAAAACTGATTTATCACCACTAGTGAAATAACATTTGATATTACACTTATATTTATCAATATAAACAAATGATCATTTTGCACGTGCAGGGTTATGACAAGATGGCGCCGACGATACCTGCAGACTCCTTGTCACGGTCATGGAATGTAATCAACCAAAAGGAAGTGAAGGGGGAATTTGGGCTGTGTAACTTTGACTTCGAGTTCGATCATCAGGGAGAGTTCCCGGTTCCCCGGGGCTCGTGCTTTGAAATGTAAACTTTGTCATCGTCATCCGACATCGTCCTTACTCGGAATGTAATCGTGGGGGGGGGGGGCTGAAAGTGGCGGGTTCGGGAGATTATTGTTGTTGTTGTTGTTGTTGTTGTTGTTGTTGTTTTTCGGGCGTATGAGAGTATGTTATTCTTTTTTCAATGTTTGTTTTTCTTTGTACTTCAAATGTTTGATAAATAAACTTATAAATTTATTTGAGATTTTGACCAATGTCACCAACCCCACTTACACTGATTAAAACAATAACAGCAACTTGCAGTAAAGGACATAATGTTGAATACGAGTCCGTGACATATTCAAACCAATCTTCTGTTGTCGAAGAAGAGCGGAAGTTGCCGAATTGTTCCGATTTAATTTGCAATTGAACGTCTTATCTAGTACAAAAAAGGTTCTAGGTTCAATTATTCGTTCGGTGCGTATGCTATGTCTGCATGAAGAAAATATATCCTGATTCTTTCCCAGACTGGCAGGGTTCCTGATGAAGACACTGTAGCACAACAGTGCAGTTTTATTCCATGATTGCATAACCTTTAAGCATATTGTGTTCCATCTCGTTACAATATCGACGTTGTCAGAATGATTAACAGAAACGATAAAACCGTCGTATCACCTTGGTACAAAAGGGGGTAACTGTCTTGAATCTTCCCAATCATCTGATCTCTTGATATGTATCTGTAAAGAAGCGATTGGCAAAAGATAAACCTCGCTGAGCGCCGCAGTTTTAACATGTCCCATGACTGTAAGTTAAAGGTGCATAAACAAATTTGATTTTTTTTTGGTGGTGTTTTTATTCCTTGATTTTATTTGCTTGCTGTTGGTGTTGTTATTTTTCTAGGAGTGCCGTTTTTTTTTGTTTTTTTGTTTTTTTCGTTTTTTTTTTTGTTTTTTTTTATATTATAATAAACTTGATTAAAATAATTTGAGATAAATGCTTGAAGTTTTACCAGAGTCCATTATACATAAGAAGCATTTCGTGTTCCAAGAAATGCTGGCCTACGACCAACAATGGCCCCTTTTTAAAACATATGTGTACATGTATACCCTTATTGAGAAAAAAATGTTTATTAACATCAGTTTCAAAAGGTTCAATTTAAGCTGCGGTCTTGATATATTGGTAATTATGGGGTTTTCATGTTGCTGTTTTAAATTTGTCTTTGTACCTTTAACAATTACAAAGTCCCCCATAGTTCACAATTGTAAGAAACAATATGGATTGTTTAGATTATTGCACCACTGTGGTTTTTTCAAACATCTTATGTCACTTGCGATTGATGGACCCTTTGTATATTGACTGAAGTAAAGAACCAAAATCTTTGAAGTTAAATCTTTAAAAATAAATAATGGTAATAAATAATACCCCATGGAATGTGGTAAGTGCTATTAGACAAAAAAAAGGAATGCATCATAGTATGACAAGACAATACGAGGAATATGAACAGCTATGTAACAATAATTACGAAACGGTATACACCCACTATTGTTTTAAGCGTGCACAATTCGTCCCAAATTCCTGCTCCAGATAACAAATCTTTTTTGGCCTCATTCCTGGTCCTGTGAAACATCTAGAATATCAATCCGTTTTTAATCAGCTCTGACTTTACCCAGAATATCTCGTTGAAACCATTCATTTCGCTCTTTGTATTATCATTTGATCTTGTGCATGTCCTGATTGTTTTTTTTTTCCAAACGTCTCTCTCTCTCTCTCTCTCTCCACCCCTCTCTTTTTGCGCTCTCTTTTCTTTTGCTATATATTCTTTTACCTCATCATCTTCTTCTTCTTCTTCTTGTTTACATCATTATCAGCATACATTTCTTTTCATTTTCCATCATCATCATCTTATTCTTCTTCACATAATTATCAGCATACCATTCTTTTCATTTTTCCATTCTTCTCCTTCTTCCGCCTCTTCTCCCCATCTGTTACACCCCCATCAAAAGCTTTAAACGAGGGTGTTACACTTAACCATACTGACATTTAAGGAATTATTCTAGCATGGTGTGGCTTTTATACGGCTCGACATGGCTCAGTTGATATTCAACATGGCGTCAATTGATGTTCCGATTGGAAAATATTTTAACTCGTGTCAGACTTAAGAAGTTTATCTTCTTAGAGACCGTTTTATAAATAATCGATACCTTAGATATAAATATTTAAAACGTTTCAAGAGCAGTCAGCGAGACTGTTCCATCTCCGTTTATTTCTATGTACACTTAGACTAGTTTAGCAGCTCTGCCCTCGATTTCCAAAGTTAATATATTATGAATGAAAAATAAAAGATAAGTTCACATCTATAAAATCAACATTTTATATAGACCATGGGATCAAGCGAGCGACTAACCTGATTGTTTATTCAGTTTGAGAAAGTTTGTTATCTTTATCTGGACTTTAATTATTTTATCGACTCTTTCCCCCGTCTGATAAACGTATGTTTTCATAGCCCGTTCCCACTCAACACGGATTAAATGAAGGACTTTATATTTTATCCAGCACCCAAACTATTTTTCCAAGGATAAAGTACTTAACAGTCCAACGATTCTACGGATCTGAGTATACTATTTTTTTAAAGCATTATTTTAACGTGTTTGATCAAACGTTAAAGTAGGTAGCAGAAAATATTAATGTAATGTTTTTATTATTTTCAAGATAGTAGTATTTTCTCCATTTTAAGGTTGTAATTATGAAAAAGAGAGAGAGAGAGAGAGAGAGAGAGAGAGATCTGTATTTTTATCTCTTAAAAACAACAAATCTTATTTTATGCAGTATTTTCTTCTTTTGAATTTATTTATTTTCTTTTGGAAAAATGATGATTCAAAGCTTACATATTCTGTTTTAATTAAGTCTTACATTTTACCATCAAACTAATCATCCATCATCATCAGCAGCAGCAACAGTAATAATATGATGATAAAGATACTGGTTCTATAAATATCTACCAAAATTTATTTAATATTCATTATTGTAAATATAATTAAAGTGTTAATGATTATACATGCATATGTAAATGAAGGGAAAAATGGCATCGTCATGCATCGTAGAATTCCTACAATCTTGCAAAGGGAATATGCATATAATATGATCATACAATTGCATGTTAATAAAATGATAGAGATCTTGTATTAATAAACAAAAATCCGCACTCGCTTCGTCAGATTACTTGATTGACAACTATTTTTAAAACAGTTTACCGATAAAATAGTGCCCAGACGAGGGAACAGTAAAAAAAAAACCCTCTTAGTTAGCTGATGGACGCTAAATTCGATTATCTGCTTAATACAGGTGTCAGCAAAATTTGACTGTCTGCTTATTACAGATTCCCGCTAAAACAGGTTCAACAATACACTACAAACGGCCTTAAGTGACTGAACTATGAAACACAGATGTAGCCGTCTAGCACAGATGGGCATTATTAAATGGTTATACTGAATAGTGTTTTACAGCACGATAGACATACTATGTTTTAAGAGCTGCCGGAAAATTATAGGAAACATATCTGGCAATAACACAGATATATATGTGTGTAATGAGTACATGTAACTTTTACATATGTCCGTTTCTAATAAAGTTGCAAATAGCAAGATTTATTTCTGCTCTTGTTGTTCTGAAAATGGTGTATGTAAAACTGTATATAAAGCAAATACTTCATTCGTGTTTTAAGCGGGCAGTCCAGGCAACGAGTTCGCTTAACACATGTGGTTACTAACATGACGTTTAACGTATAATAAAACGTATAAAATACGTATAATAAAACGTCAGTCTTGGGATAGTCAAGATGGACGCTAGAATAGGCTAACTGCTTAATATAGGCACCCGCAAGCACAGGTCCAACAGAAAAATTCTAACTTGTCGTAAGGGACTCGTCATTGGAATATAATGTGCAGCTACCTAGGCCCCCTCCCCCACCCACCTTACTGGTGGCTGCAAAATGGAAGTCTAGAGTTAAATAGAATTACAATGTTGGACATTTAAAACATATTAGAGCTGTATAGTTGGTTATTTAAAACAGATAAGCTGAATAGTACAGGTGGTCGCTTACACAGGTTAAAATGAAAATTCGAGTCTCAAAAGAAACACATATGCTCATCGTCATCTGTACTGCAACCGGGGACTCCTGTTATAGGTGGCCACTTTGTCAATAAGGCTTTCTTCAGAGGGAGTCGAAACGCGCCGAACGGGTTTAGAATCCTCAATTTTCGGAAATTTATTTCTTGGAGATCGAGATAAATCAAATCTTGGTGCTAGATCCGACTTCATTGATAGTACATCCGGGATACTAGCTCGGTTTGGCGTGTCAAAGTGGCACCTCTTGACGACCTCCGTTCGTCTTGAATATTCGGACTGAGCCCGCCTTGGGAAACACCTGTTCGGAACGGACTTCATCTTTCCTCTTTGGGAAACGTTAGTAATATCGTCCGCATAGCATTTAGTTTGCTCTTTATAAGTGGTTGCACAATTTTGACTCGTTTCTCGGGACAGGATACAAACGCCTCCAGCTGATTTGCTTGTTGAATTTAGTTTAAGTTTCGGTATTTCAACTTTACCACTTTCGTTTGAATTATGGATAAATGCATTAGCATTCACAAAGAAGTCGTGTTCACTTACTTTACGATTTGCCGCAGGCGAGTCTTTGTCTGAACACCATGGGGTGAAACTGTCGTTCCGAGACTGCTCCTGTAGTCTTTGACAAATAGGATGGTTGAATGTTCGTACGCTGCTTTTCCTTCTGATCAAAATATTCTCCATGTCTTTTACTGATTTAACCTCATCATCAGAATCATCCGAATCATCGTCTCGATTAGTCATGTTATATATATCATTTGCCTCAACGGTAATGTCAACAAATTCATAATCTTTGGTCGCTCGACGGTTGTACAATCGCTCTACCATCTTTTCAATCTGAAAACTTGACATTCGTTTCTGGCCGACGAAACGCCCGGTCCCAGACCTCACCGGACGTGACGTTTTGATGGCGTCATCCGGTTCTGGAGGCTTTTTCGGCTGACACAGGCGCTTTATGAGAGTTTCTATTTCTCGTTTAGGAACGGGTTCAAGTCCCAGGTACTTCCGGCCTAGAGTGCATAAAGGAATTGACCGCGGAGGGTGAAAATGAGTCTTTTTGGGGGAAAAATCCGTATGTGGCAGTCCTGCTTCCAAATAATTCATCTTTTTCCAGTACCACAATTAAAACAAATCCATTGGTTATTTCAAATATCATAAAAACCACTGGTTTCGCCGGCAAATACTGGTATTCAAAGCACACCTTTTCTAGATATAAAATGTTTTGATAATGTTATCTTAATAAAATAATAATTTATTCGCTTAAAAAGAAGAAACAAAATATGTTCCTCTTGAAAATTGCAGACACAAAACTGTTACTAGTGCTATAAATCACGTATAGCAATACGTGTAACACATGAAGAATCAGGGTTCATTTTTTTGTGTATAAACGATATTTTCTCCGTTCGTTTTCGATTTTATTTCTTAAACATCAAACAACGTTTTTGAAATACGCATTCCTTATATTGACCCGCACACCTTAAACGGAAACAACCTCCAGTGAAATATTGTGTAGCCTGTAGACCATCCACAATTTAGATGTCGTCTGCAATACACCATGTCGAAGAACATTTATTGTTAAAAATATTTATTCAACAATACTTTAGAACTGGTAACTTTGCTTTTAATCCTTTCCGTAATGAAATATTTTTCTCCCTAGAAAAATAATCGGTTTTAAAAAGTAGTCCCGCTCTAAATCGAAATTAACATTTTCTGTTCAATCACCCAGTGCCAATGATAGTCCTTATTAGTCAGCAGACGACAGACTAATAAACGGCGTGAGTATCTGCAAAGAGCAGACGACATGTATTAATTGCCGATAAGAAAACAATGTGCCGCGTCTTGAATAGTAGTTGTTTAAATACATCTGCTCGGATCCACGTACATTGTGTGGATGATATAATAACAGTCACAAAAATCCATACACATGCCCTTAAAATGGTGGCAATATAAAATCGTCTGCTTGCAATATTGTGTTGTCTATCCATATTTGTCAAGACAAGTTTGTTTAATTAAATGTGGGTGTTATGTATTTAATAAGTTTTAATGCTATTAAAGACCATGTCTTGTCTCTTTATCTATTGATTTACTTTTCTTTTCAAACAATATATATTTTCCTCTGTATTTTATGATCTGTGACAAAGCTGACAAGCTAAGATAACAGTGCATCTCTAAATCTGATCAATCGATTGACAGAGAGAAGAAGAAGAAGAAGAGGGAATGAGGGGATTAAAGTTGAAGTCGGTGCATAGATTTATATATATTTGGAATATAAATTTAGGTAGAATTTCCTCAATCTTACCGAATGGTGAAAGTAGTTGACTTTCTCACATATAACCCTTACCGTTTTGGGTCAGGGCCCCGCTTAGGTCACTTGGATTTTTCATGGAGGAAACCCTCTATATTGCTCATGGTAGATCGGTGGTTCTACTTTGATGCCTCTGTGGAGTCGGGGTCGTCATTAGCGAATAACTGGCTTCCGGTCCCAATATCCCGACACAGGACCATCCAGCCCCGGAGCTTACCGAATATGCTAAGCAAGGGGGTCGGAACTTCCCGGCTCTATTCCATCAGTCACCGGGACCGACCGGGACCGGTATGTACAGAAGAGATCCTCAAGTCACTCGGCCACGGAGCGCGATCATCATTATTACGTAAACTATACCTCTTAATCTGATAACTAGCTCGGACGAAAATCATATCAATTTGTATTATCGTCATTCCGGAATTGTGATGAATATTTGATAACCGGATTTGTCATTGTTGCACGCGGTATTAGGTTGCTTATTTATAAACAATAGACAATATGTCGTCTGTTTGTCGCGGCAGACATTAATATTTGTTTCGGATGACTTGGTTATGATCCTTACTAAATTATTCATATTTGGAGGACAGAGTACTAGGTGCAGATCTGGCGATTAACACGACCTTCGTTACAATGATATACATATTTAATATTGGAGGGAAGATAAATGAATCATGCAACATGAGAGAGTGAGAACATCATATTTAAACAAACTTGACTAACACGCCAACTTGAAACAACCACTTGTACTTGTTTAATTTGCTTGTTTACTTGAATTCCACCAGCTAGCATAAGTCCTAAGTAATACTGAATACTGAAGGGGCTTACCTTTCTAATAAACACAGAAATACATTTAATTTCTTAACCAGTACTGACTGAGTCGGTTTAGTCATATACATGTACTGAGAGTTTTCGAAAAACAGGAATAGTGGGTAGCGTTTCTAACGAGTTAAAGAATTTAGGTATAACTTAGTGCTAAATATTGTTGGTAGAATTCGTACCAGGTAATTTAGGTTGGTTTAAACAACTTATTTTCAAATCTCAGGAAACTATCATGACTATAGCTTAGAAAAGTTTTCAGGAAACAGTCTATTCACTTTGCCTCCAAACAACATTGCTGGTGTTGTTTTTGTTCTTGACTTACCGTCAATAGCGACGGTATTTCACTAATCAATAGAGAAAACCAAGGACTGACCGTATTCACAGAGATATATCCATACAATCCAGGTGGAAGGTTCACCAAGGTAGAACCACGGACGTACAGCAAGCCAGAGGAGGTTTCCGTATTCACAGAGATATATCCATACAATCCAGGTGGAAGGTTCACCAAGGTAGAACCACGGACCTACAGCAAGCCAGATGGAAGTACCAGTGTAGAACCACGACCTACTGAAAGCCAGATGAAAGGTTCCCCAGTGTAGAACCACGGACCTACAGAAAGCCAGATGAAAGGTTCCCCAGTGTAGAACCACGGACCTACAGAAGCCAGATGAAAGGTTCCCCAGTGTAGAACCACGGACCTACAGCAAGCCAGATGGAAGGTTCCCAGTGGTAAACCACGGACCTAGAGCAAGCCAGATGGAAGGTTCCCCAGTGTAGAACCACGGACCTACAGCAAGCCAGATGGAAGGTTCCCCAGTGTAGAACCACGGACCTTCAGTTAGCCAGATGGAAGGTTCCCCAGTGTAGAACCACGGGCCTACAGTAAGCCAGATGGAAGGTTCCCCAGTGTAGAACCACGGACCTACAGCAAGCCAGATGGAAGGTTCCCCAGTGTAGAACCACGGACCTACAGCAAGCCAGATGGAAGGTTCCCCAGTGTAGAACCACGGACCTACAGCAAGCGAGACTGAAGGTTCCCCAGTGTAGAACCACGGGCCTACAGTAAGCCAGATGGAAGGTTCCCCAGTGTAGAACCACGGACCTACAGCAAGCCAGATGGAAGGTTCCCCAGTGTAGAACCACGGACCTACAGCAAGCCAGATGGAAGGTTCCCCAGTGTAGAACCACGGACCTACAGCAAGCCAGATGGAAGGTTCCCCAGTGTAGAACCACGGACCTACAGCAAGCCAGATGGAAGGTTCCCCAGTGTAGAACCACGGGCCTACAGTAAGTCAGATGGAAGGTTCCCCAGTGTAGAACCACGGACCTACAGTAAGTCAGATGGAAGGTTCCCCAGTGTAGAACCACGGACCTACAGCAAGCCAGATGGAAGGTTCCCCAGTGTAGAACCACGGACCTACAGCAAGCCAGATGGAAGGTTCCCCAGTGTAGAACCACGGACCTACAGTAAGTCAGATGGAAGGTTCCCCAGTGTAGAACCACGGGCCTACAGCAAGCCAGATGGAAGGTTCCCCAGTGTAGAACCACGGACCTACAGCAAGCGAGACTGAAGGTTCCCCAGTGTAGAACCACGGGCCTACAGTAAGCCAGATGGAAGGTTCCCCAGTGTAGAACCACGGACCTACAGCAAGCCAGATGGAAGGTTCCCCAGTGTAGAACCACGGACCTACAGCAAGCCAGATGGAAGGTTCCCCAGTGTAGAACCACGGACCTACAGCAAGCCAGATGGAAGGTTCCCCAGTGTAGAACCACGGACCTACAGCAAGCCAGATGGAAGGTTCCCCAGTGTAGAACCACGGACCTACAGCAAGTCAGATGGAAGGTTCCCCAGTGTAGAACCACGGGCCTACAGTAAGTCAGATGGAAGGTTCCCCAGTGTAGAACCACGGACCTACAGTAAGCAGATGGAAGGTTCCCCAGTGTAGAACCACGGACCTACAGTAAGTCAGATGGAAGGTTCCCCAGTGTAGAACCACGGACCTACAGTAAGCCAGATGGAAGGTTCCCCAGTGTAGAACCACGGACCTTCAGTTAGCCAGATGGAAGGTTCCCCAGTGTAGAACCACGGACCTACAGTAAGTCAGATGGAAGGTTCCCCAGTGTAGAACCACGGACCTACAGTAAGCCAGATGGAAGGTTCCCCAGTGTAGAACCATGGACCTACAGCAAGCCAGATGGAAGGTTCCCCAGTGTAGAACCACGGACCTACAGTAAGCCAGATGGAAGGTTCCCCAGTGTAGAACCACGGGCCTACAGCAAGCCAGATGGAAGGTTCCCCAGTGTAGAACCACGGACCTACAGTAAGCCAGATGGAATGTTCCCCAGTGTAGAACCACGGGCCTACAGTAAGCCAGATGGAAGGTTCTCCAGTGTAGAACCACGGGCC
>CM037794.1:13815064-13865064 GCA_021229015.1 Solen grandis
TACAGCAAGCCAGATGGAAGGTTCCCCAGTGTAGAACCACGGACCTTCAGTTAGCCAGATGGAAGGTTCCCCAGTGTAGAACCACGGAACTACAGCAAGCCAGATGAAAGGTTCCCCAGTGTAGAACCACGGACCTACAGCAAGCCAGATCAAAGGTTCCCCAGTGTAGAACCACGGACCTACAGTAAGCCAGATGGAAGGTTCCCCAGTGTAGAACCACGGGCCTACAGCAAGTCAGCTGGAAGGTTCCCCGGTGTAGAACCACGGACCTACAGCAAGCCAGATGAAAGGTTCCCCAGTGTAGAACCATGGACCTACAGCAAGCCAGATGGAAGGTTCCCCAGTGTAGAACCACGGACCTACAGCAAGCCAGATGGAAGGTTCACATTTAAGATTAACCAGACTAGGTTACGATCAAGTGATAGTAAGGCAGCAGCCATAGCCACTTTGATACGTGGACCTCCTAACCAAACTCTGAGATACTAAAGGTATCATAAGGTTGATTAATAAGTTTCCGAGGTATATTAAGTTTTAGGGGTATTTTTCCTTCATTTGCGCGTGAGAACTCGATCTGACAAGCTGTTCTTCATGTCCCATATAATAAAACCAAAAGTCAGTCATGCTCCAATATTCAAATCAAGACATCACGTGACTTCCTGTGTTTAATGAGGGGCAATGTTTAAGATGCGGGTCCATTTCATTAAAATCTTGAACTCGTATTTGAATAGCTATTGGTAGGTCAAACTTATCTGATTTATTTAAATTGACATATTTTCAACAAAAATCTTACTATTTCATAAAATTATTTTTAGCAGAATTTTACGCAGACATCAAAAGAAACGTCGCAAATGCACCCGAATAAGTCACAAAATGGCCTTATTTGAATAAAATCATAATAATGGCGGATATCTGTCAAGAGTCTTAGGAGGTTAGAAAATAACTCGTGCAAGAAGCTTTTTAAGGTGTGTAAAGCATATGTTTAGTGATGAGTATGTGTAAATATGTTTCAGTTACCCATATGTGTCATTAATTGAAACTCTCATTAAGTTTTAAATAAAAAAAATAATAAGAAAAGCAAGAGCTTCACTGAGAGCGGGGCAATATACGCTCGAAGAAAGGCATTGAAAGTGAACTACCTTTGACGTTGTACAGCTAGAAACTTAGACTTGATCCACACTTCCCCTATGTATGGTTGCCATATCTGGCAAATAATTTCAATTTCCTTCTAGTGGTTCTTAAGATACAGAGCGGACACAAAATTGCTAACGGACGGACGGACGACCAGTGGAATAACATAATATCGCCCTTCGGGCGTATAATGATCGGCGAATGGGGTAAATGTAAGGCCAACAGTTTACCTGATTAGTGTTGCAAGTGGATGCCAGTCAGAAAAAAAATCAGGTCAGCATCACAGACGAAATAAAGACTCTATAAATGTCCCGTCAAGATAAGATTAACTCCCTTAAATTAAATATTAATGTACATTAAACTGATAGTATGCTGTATTAATTTTGAAAATACCCCGAAAACTTGTATATTATTTATGTTGTCACCGTTGACCTAAATTGTAATGAACGCTGTTCTGTTTTAATCGAGATGTTTTTAAGATCACACATGTACACAGGGAAAAAGTGGTTGTTACAACACTTAATTCCAAATTAATAGAAAATGTTGATGATATTTTATGTGCAATCTCGTTAGAACCTCGAAAATAGTTAGACCATCATAAAAGATTAATTGCGATACAAAGTATCATAGCTGGTCCACAGACGAAGCCCTCAAGTAAACGTTTTTAGGGTATAACTCGCAATGTATATTCCTGATTTTTCCTTTTAACTCTGGATGTTACACAAACTGTTAACAATGTCTTTCAACCAGTCCAAATGGTAAAGAAAGCCAATGCAATGTAACAGTAAATGAAATGACAGTTAATAAATATTAGCGCAAAAATAATAATATACGACTTACAATGCAAAAAGACCTGTTTACCAATAACTAAGATCACATCCATGAAATATATGACTGGAAATACGTGACGTTACAATGAATAAATAAGAGTTCATTAAATATAAATGCAAAACACCAAATTGATAATGTACAACACATATCAATGCATAAAAAAAAAACAATGTATAACGCAGAGACGATTGGCGTCAAAGCATCCATTATTTCAATATGACTATGCTTTGCTCGCCTTTGTACAAATGATTTGTTACTAATATCGAGTATTGCAATTAAAATCGCCATGGAAACAAAGTGTTGAAAGTGACATATTGAAACTAAAAATGACATTATCAGGAACAAAAGATTTTATTGGTTATGGATCACATGGGAAGTAAATAGGTAAAATATTTTAAAACTTACAATATCCCAGTACTTGACATTATTAATGAACTTCCGGTTCCATCATTTAAGTTTAAACATTATTTATTTTACATCGATAACGAAAACAAGTTATCACAAATTATGTTTATCACTCTCAGTGGCTCTGGTGGCGTATGTGGTAATTAATGTTGGTGGAAACCGGGGACCCGGAGAAAACCTACGTGTCTGGACAGGTGACCACTTTACCCTCAAACGTACGTGACGAGGAATCGAACCCGGGGTGCATTGTTGAGAAGCGAGGCGCGTTACTACTCCTCTATCCAGACATCGGTTCCATTATGCCTAGAAGCTGGCGCCCCGAATGTTACATTGTCAGAATTATGTGTTGTACCGAATAAAAACTTGCATATCCAGTAATAAGATCTCACGTTTTAATTGCGGTGTATCATTCGTATGAACGAAGACACGTCAATATGAAATGTACTTATAAATGAGGCAGGCGAGACAATCTTTAAGAAAGAAACTTAAGATTCTCTTACTGTAAAATTTTTTCGTTGACATAAGATAATGTTAGTTCGTGGTGACATTTATTCGTGGATTCATGTTCTAGGAAATGTATGGTCTCTTACACGAAGGAGTTTTGTGGGGATTGATATTCGCGAATAAAAATCCTCCACGAAGATTAAGTAAGATATTATGTATATATTCCAGAATGTCCTTGACCAATGTGGACATACAATGTTTGATGTTGACAGGCTAATTCAAGTATGTATAACAAAATAAATAGGCAATCTCAAATGTAAAATGCTAATACATATGTAGAAATATCTACTACCAGTATTCGAATGACTTTGTATATATATAAATATATATTAATACCTTCAAACGCATAGGAATGCAATCTTTACAAAATTACACTGATTGTAGCATAATGCAAATTGCTTATATTCAACACAAATATTTTAAATATATATCTAATATCTCTTAACTATCATCATCAATAAAATGTTAACATTTAAAATTCAACGACGACAAAGGCCCGACGAGCATTGCCGATTTTACAGTACATGTGTAACCGAAAGAACAGAATTGTTTATGGAGTTTGACTTGACTTGACTTGACTATTTGAGTTTACCGTCGCTGAGACCGTATTTCAGTCATATAGCGACGTCCACCTAATTACAGGTGGAAGAAGACCCCGAATGCACGGAGGCATCCTGGTAGAACCACCGACCTACCGCAAGCCAGTTGGAAGGCTTCCTCACATGAAAATCCGAATGACCCTGCCGGGATTCGAACCCACGCGGTGAGGAGCTGAGTGAGTGTTAAAGTCAGCGACTTTATCCTCTCGGCGACGGAGGCCCCCTTTATGGAGTTTATGAGGGCCCATGCAACTTCGAGCCCCTGTGATCAGTTTCAGATACGATTTCTTTTAAACCAAACTGTTAACGACACACGACTGACGCATGGTGATCACAATATTTTGTCACTGAACGTTGAATTGCAGACATGCGCAAAAATAATATGATTTTATACAAAAACATAATATTATACATGTATATAATTATTTTTCTATATTGCTTTAAGTTATAAATGAACAAACAAAACACGGGAAATAACTTTAAGAAATTCTGAAATACATTGTTTACAGAGTTATCTTCCTTGTTAAGGAAATGACAACACAATGTCAAAATTTGAATTAATATTAAACATAGCAAACAACTCTTGAGTATGTCATAAACTTTACGCAAAATCATTTAGCTGAGTTAAATCAAAGATCAAAAACATGAAGGATTTTAAAGGACAGAATCTACCATAAAAGATAATGTCCACAATTCTGAAAGCCTTCGACAGCTGTTCTCTTGCTCTCTTCACCCTCGTCCTTCACCCTATTCGATTGTTTATCTCCTTCTGCATTCATCTTATAAACAAATGGGTCTGGCACGAAAGGTGAGTTATATATCACTATAACTTCCTTCTCTGTCTCTTTAACAGATCTTTGCTATTCTTCAACATCATGCTGCTCAATTTTAATTTGCTTTCTACCTTCTTCCTGTATGTCTTTAACGGCAGCATTTCTTGCTTCCTCTTTAGCGTTTCTGGTCTCGTCACATGTTATCATAAATGTGGATGTTTCCAACTGAAATTGTAATCAGTGTCTTTTGAAGTGGCAAAACATTGTGACATAAGATTATCAAATAAATAAAAAAAAATATAATACAGAATCTAACAAATTTTCTTAAACGAAAGCCTCCGTTGCCAGAATTTATTCCAGGTAGCATAACCATTTCCACGAAGGAAATGGAGGGGTAGTTTCTTTGGATAATAAGTCTTAGGACATTCCAAGAACTGTTTACTAAAATTAAACAATGTATTGAAAACAATGCCTTACTGTAGGTAATACTTCATACTAAATAATAAGGAATTTGATTTTCTGTTTCTTGTCTATGTACAAGATAATTATGTACAATACATATGTGCTATGGTGAGCGATCTAGAGCCATACTAGCCCTCTTATTTTCTTTACCTTCAATCTTAACCTTTTTGCCACAGACCTTTGTGTTCTTCGGTCCATATATATCTTCAAATGGACACAGGTGGATTCCATTTCTACGCGTCGTTTTGGAATGGTGAACACTTGTGATTTGTGTTGGTTTCATACATCCTCAAGAGTTTTAAAACGTGTAACGGAATGCAAAATAGCCATGTCGATGTGACCTTAGACCTCTAATTTTCACCTTGACCTTGAACCTAGGTAATAGTAGCATTCGCTCTGCGCATCGTCTCAACACAGTGAAAACTTGTGAGAAGCTATATTAAAATCTTGAAGCCGTTCAAGTCATGCAGCGCACACAATATGTGATGATCACACGGACAGATCGAGGAAACATTATATGATTGAAAGGAAATATACATTACCTCATAAAAAAGCAATTGGAGCACCATAACTGCCCGCTGGAATCTTGTGGCGTGTTGCAATGTCTACCAAGTTCATCCCAATGTTAAAGAGACCGCCTACAATCCTTGTCCCGGGCCGAGTGAATGTTGACAGATCCTTCTGTGTAAGGAAAGAAACTTTTCCCCACCTGCCAGTGGTCCGTGACCCACCGGGACATATCTGAGTTTTTCATTGAAGGGTCACGGAGTCTGTATGATTTAACTATTGCATCATAGAGTGTTCCGCATGCATTATTTGGGCACAGTCGTCGGTTTTTCTGATTTTTTGCAGCGTTTACAGTTCTGTCGCTGTACTGGACAGGCAGTAGGTTGATGGGGCAACAAATTGAATAAAGAACACAGACCACAAGTTTGTAGGTCTGGGTTGATTTTCTTCAGCAGTTAACTATGGAATACTATCGTTTCTTGGTCGATGAAAGATTCCAAACTCTTTTTGGTGTTTTTAAAACCCGACCCGGCTCGAACTCAATTACAAAAACCATAGTCTTTTTAATATTTGACTTTGGTGGGATGTGGACATCTTTGCCTTTTTGTTGGATTCAAAAGTGTTATACTAGATACAATTCATATTTAGGTATAGTTTTCACGGGGATTCCGGAGCTGATTAACAATAAAAAGAATATCTCATCAAATAATTCTGTCTGAACTGATTACAAGAAAAAATATGTTAGTTTATACAGGTGGAGTGAACAGAAACTATGCATGTCAAGTAGTTTCTCACATAAAATATCCGTGTTTGACATACTCTATCGGGACTCAGATTCATAGGTGATAGTAAGCCAGTGAATATAATCACTCAGCCCCACAAGACATCGCTTTATTGTCGGCTAAAACACGGTATTGGTGCTGATTACATTTTTTTCCCCATGTTATATCTGTAGTGCAGAAAAACTAAGAAACAAAATAACTTTTTGTAAAAGTTCTGCACCATGGCATTGACAGATCCTGTTTTCCTAGAAATTTCATGTTGCAATCGCTTTGGAAAAAAAATGATCTAAATTATGCTTGAAAAATAGCCATTTTAAGCGTTATGCAGTCTCACTTGTAAACTCATTGACTTTAAGTTCAAATAATTTATATTTTTCTTTTGAAAAATGATATGGCTGTCTTACTAGGAACAAGAGTTGCAGGAAAACGTGTACAGAGTTTTTGGCGTCAAATGACCTTTGCCTCTAGCAAGTTAACAATGGAAATAGAATTACAGCGATTTCACAATGTATATATCCTGCTGATAGTCTCCTCAGCGCATTGCGCGCTTTGATTAAATAAGTTAAACATTAGTTACATGTACATATTAAGGTCATTGTTCATCGAAACCGGACAGTATTTGTCCACTTGATCATGTATCGTATTTCGGCTTAAATACCGATGGGAGTGTGGGTCTCATGTGAAATCAAACAGTTGTCGATAACCACTGCCACCACAAGTAGATTCGGCTGATGTAGGTCAGATTTACTTTTATCACTTTTGATTTAAGTTTTGAATATATCATATCAGTTTCGTTATATTTCACGAAAATAACATTTATATTTGTTAGAAAAGTAAAAAAAAAATCAAATCAAATTACATTAATTTATTAAATTAGGAGTGTTGGTCACATGGTTTCAACTATCATCACTTGACTTGTGTGGTGGCAGTGGTTAAAGTAGCGTAGCGTGACGTAATCGGTACGCAGAGTTTGATGTGAAATAAGAAGTGCTAACGCTTCCGCTTAGTTACTTTATGTAGCGGAATATTTTTACTTTACCTGTACTATAGTAGGATTAGCGTAGAAAACATCGATTTTCTTTCAGACATTGTTTGATCGAACATGGAACATAGGATCACTATTGAGATAGAGTCAATAATAGATGTTTATATAGGGAGAGGATAGTGTGTGTGTGTGTGTGTGTGTGTGTGTGTGTGTGTGTGTGTGTCATTCGCTATAATGAGGAATACAGCCGTTCAAGCACCTCTTGCAATGATAATGAGAGAAACTAAAGTTTCACTCTTTTTTTTAATTTTCACATTTTTACTAGCGGTACGCGCTTGTGAAAATATCAGAATTGAATCACTTGTTGATGAGATATATTCCACATCCATTCAAAATTATGTTTTTGCTTTTCGTGACGAAGCGGAAAGGATTGAACGGAAAGATCCATGTTTGACCAAAATCCCAGTGGGAGTCAGATAGAGACATGGAAACATACCATTAGAAAAACTAAAGTATGCAGCTAAACTAAATACAACATGGGTAAAAGAAGAGAACTGACATCAAAACAAAACATTTTTAAACCTTTACTGTTTTCCTCCTTTATTTTTCACAAAACATCATTTCATTTTTGTTAAATACACCAATAGTGCAAATAAAAGGATTTAGGAAAAGTAAATAATGAGAGAAACTAAACATTCACACTCTTTGGGAAGAAAAACATTCATATGTTTCTGTTGTTTTTTGTTTGTTTTCTTTTGTTTTTGTTTTTTTCTGTTGCTTATTTTAATTTCATAACTTTGAAAGTCTCTTTTGAGTGATCAGCAGAAGTCTAAAAACTTTATTACAGTTTTTTTATACATATATTTCTTGTATCCTCGGATACATCCATCGGAGAGACATTGCCCGACCGACAGTCAAGCAGCCGCCATCTTAGCTAGTAGGTATTGGTGTCGAGCTTACAGCTCACAATCACTTCTGTATCCATCGATTTCAATACCGTTACCTAGGAAACATAAAAAAAGTTTTGAGCAGTCACATCACAGTGAGTTACTGTTGTTGGGTTTTTAACACTGACACAGCTATGATTAGATAGAGAGAACACCACTGGGGGTATACCAGGATATTATTAGTTACTATTCATTTGCTTGGGGCCGTGGTCGCAAGCCATTATATTACTTCATTTGTGATTCCCTTATCATCGTTCTCAATATTTCGGACATGTTGCATTTGGCAGATAACCGAGATTATCCGTTAGTGCACACGGATTTCCCAAAGTTAAATGAATTGTGGGAAAGAATAAACAACCAATAACAACCACAGGCAATCGATGTTGACACTGGGGCGATTTGCCCAATGGAACTTTGAGCCCCTGATATCAGCAACTGACTGCTTGTTCTGGTACACTGCTTTGATTTTTAACAAAATACATTATACCATTTATTATTATTAGAACAATTATGTGTTGGCCTTAACAGTTCGGTTTGTAAGTTAGCAGATGCAACAATCAACACATAACTTTCTGGGGGAAAAAATCTGTATAAAACTATTGATGCAAATCTGAACATACATGACACACATTGTTACAGTAGTAAACAACACTGTGCTTTACTGGTAAGTCCATTCGAAGGTACTTCGTTATTATACTGGGGCCAAGACTTGAACAAAAACAGTTAGTGGTTAAGCGACAAATGCAGTGGATAGACTGGCTGATAATAAACTGGACAAGCATTTCTTTTAAAATGAATTTTAGCAAATTACCTTTAAGCAACATTTATGTAAAGAAGAGGTTTCCTGTTGGTGAAAAACAACCCCAGACTCTTTCTGTTTGTTTTGTTTTTTGTAACTATGTGTCTTTATTCATCCCTTCCACGAAAAATACCAAATTTATGAGAACCAACAATTTTCAAATCAATTGAAAAGGCGGGATGTATGTTTTCAATGGAAAAAAGGTACCTACCTTCTTATTATATATAAGGTTGTTTTTAATGGGCAATTTTTCGGTCGAGGCAATGTACCTGGTACCTTTGACTCAAATGCACAAATTTTACCCTATAATAATCAGTGTGTAATACATATCAGGGGTAACCCAGCTTACCTGCAATGGTTGTCCCTTTTTGAACTTCTCCACCATTTCATTCCCGCCATCCCCTTCCGGCACCTGCAGATCGCACCTTGTGAGGCCGTTTTTGTCAAGGAGACTGACATATCCATCGTGACCTATGTCTATTACCTGGAAAATGCAGGTCAGGTTTTGATAAATGACAGCAGATTCGTATAATGTATTGGTCCAACCCAGAAATATTCAGATGACGCTGTGATTCTCAGTCTAAGGAGGGAACCAACTAAAATACGAGACGTAACAATTACAAAAGAGGTTTGTTGTTGGGATAGATACGGTAAAAAAAAAAGAAACCAAAACGTTACAGAAAATCTTCTTAGCAGTGAAAGTGGGGGGGGGGGGGGGGGGGGGGGGGGGGGGGGGTAGAGAGATGGACAGACAGACAGAGAATCAAAATAAAAAAAATCAATATTCATGTGATGTTCTGTTTTCAAATTCTTTCTTGACAACATTTTCTTGTGTATTTGGTTTGAATTTCTTGTGGTTTAAAGGGTGCTAGAAATCATAATCACCTAAACAGTTCACGTGCTATGACGTCATAATTTTCCGAATCAATAATAAAGAATTATAGTAAATCACCATGCTTTTCAACATGTTCACTCTAATAAAAGATAACGTTCGGCAAAAGAATGGTTTTAAACAGTTTAGGATATGCCAGAAAAATGTAAATCATAATTAAGTAGTTCACACCTCTGGTACCTGCTTTTAAGCAGGTACACTGGGTATTCCATATTGAACATGTGACTGAATGTCCCAATATATGATCGCCTTTGCAGGTCAGGCTGCAGTGTACCATACCTGGTAGTCCACCCTCTCTACAGCGGGCACCTCCATGTTATGTTTGGCAGGACATATCTCCTCGTACCTTTTACCCGAGAACAGATCTAGGCCTACGAGGAAAACCTGTATAATTTTTAAAAAAAATGAAATATCTCGATTCGATTGAATTTCTAAGCTTCATAGATAGTTTTTTTGTTTGTATGGGATAAACGTCCCTGCGATTGTAACTGTATATCAATCATTTTGATACTTTGTCTCGGATGGGGATCGAACCCACGATCAAAATTCATTGGACCGTCAATAAAAATGTATGTTATAATAATCAGTTCTTTATAACAAATGATCTTAAAAGGTATACACAATGAATTAAAATAAATAATTTAATAAATATATGCATGAAATATGAACTTATCACATTACGGAGAATATACTCAACTACAGGTTTAAATGTATATAATTTCAATGTAAAACTATGTTAATAAAAATTCTTCACAAAAAAAAATTGAGTGCATATTTCTTTTTGCAAATGATTAATTATAGTCTGTACTTTTGATAGTATAAGTTGCAGGGTACTGTATTTATTCTTATAGTATGTCTCTAAGGTTCTTTGCTTGAATCAGGGATACGAGGATGCAAAATTTGGAAATGGTCTATTCTGTAATCGAAATTTGCAAAAACTTTATAATAAAAACCTTTGCGTGGCCATGTTTTCCCGGTTTTGAGGTCGACATGTCGACTATCTTGCACGGTCTACCTCTCATCACGACATAGCCGTTTTTACGCAGCGCCGAACACTGCTGGGGGTAAGATTTCGAAGCCCCAGCATCCGCAGCTGCGAATTCTTCATCTGAGTTCCCTTGAGCTCTAAAGTCAGGCGGCAAAAGATAGATACGTGGAAGTAACAAAAACTTAACCACACACAAAATAATACTGAATAAAATAACAAACATATGTAAAGACCACTTCTTATATAATTGTATGACATACTGTATTTTGTTCGTAGGTTGTCAATGGAACCGGATTTGGAGTTATAAAATCCTTTCGGGTGCAGTTTCGTTTTTTTTTTTTTTTTTTTTTTTTTTTCTCCATAATAAAACATGAACTTTGTGCCTAGAATTGAGGGAGCATGACCGAAATAGAAATAACGGGATAATAAGCAAAAACATCAAGAAATGAATTGTATTCAATGCTGGAAATGAAGGCAAATTATGTAACAATTCGGAATTGATCCTTTCGTATCCCATTCTATTTATACCATGATTAGAGATTATTTTTATTTACATCATCAAAATTCCCATTTCAACATAAAAACATACTCTATCAATTTTAATTATAAACTGAAATTTTATGTCAATTTGATAAAATCGTTTTGAAATGGGAGAAGCGCAAAACCATTATAAGAATCGAGATTTTTCATATTCTGAAATGGAGCAACGAGATTTGAAACCCGACATACATTTTGATCAACAAAATTGAAATCTGCAACTGTATCAAAAGTCAATAAACTGTAAGTTGATATTTATTGTAATTACAAAGCTACATTAGATAGAGGTTTGTGATTTTTCTTTTAAATATCCTTTTTCAGTTCATTGTTTAGATCCCAGAAATGAAAGTACATTTCGGAAAGGTTCGGACTTGTACATTTATATAATTGTTAGCGATTATTTTCATGATGCTTGAGATTTCACAATCTGATGGCTACGGTATTTCTAGGCAGTGGAAAAAGCAGTTGGTGAAATTTGTGAAAACATACATAGAGTTTAAAATATCTACTTACTATTGAAACTATACATTATCATAGAGTTTAAAATAACTGCTTACTAGTGCATGTATTTACATAAAATAATTTGGAGGAAAAAAAATCCACCTAAAAATGGGGGAGGGGGGCAGCGTGTGTGTGTGTGTGTGTGTGTGTGTGTGTAGAGGATTTCAAAAGAATTCTTCATTCTATCAAAATTCATTTCAAATATCAGCAGCTTTGTGTTCAGCTGTGAGTATAATTAATTTATGGAAAAATGTATATAATGAGTAAAAGAAATATGGGAAACAATTTCTGTAATGACATTTTATTGATTTATTGCATACATTTTTTTTATTTACACCTATATATAATGTGAGAAAGATTTGCAGCCTGACCGTGACTCGAACCCGGGGCCTCTTGCTTACAGGGCGAATGCTCGCCTGATTGAGCTTCCCAGCCGCATACACATCTTTCTTCCCTTTTGTGACTAATCAGTACTGTGACATTATACCCCTTCATTTTAGAATTTGTCCCTGAATTCTAGGAGTTATTGGGTAAATATAACCATGTGCAGGTGTAATTAGACAGACCTGGCACCTATGCCACAGTCCCACGTTGGGCACCTAATGTCAAAGTGTGAGAAAAATGTGCAGCCTGACCGGGACTCGAACCTGGGACCTTTCGCTTACAGGGCGAAGGCTGTACCGACTAGCTACCCGGCCAGTAGCATACCACATCCACATATTTATCCCTTATTGTTAGTAATATGCAGTATGCGAATCCAGTATCTCTGGAATCTCTACTATTCTTGAATTGCCTCCCCTTACACTTCAGCTTTTACTTCATTTTTCACTCACTCACTCAACACTCACTTCACTTACTCAACACTCACTCACTGGGTTTCAATAAGACCCAAAATCGGGAATTTCTGAAAATTCCATGTCTGAATTTCAGGAATTTTTAGAAATTTGTCAGGAATTCCACATTTGGATTTTTTTCGTACATTAACTTTCAACTTTGACACATTTTGAGGATCTTTAAATGCTTAATTAGCGACATAAAAACAACAATATTCAGTACCAATAAATAACATCCTCTAATTTAACAAAAAGGCCTTACTATTCAGTTAATTTTGCCCTAAAACTGTGTTTTGTGTGCATTAATCTTTCATATTCATAATGTTTAATGGCTGATTATCAGGTTAATTATGATTAAAAAAAATCATAATGATCATAATCTACTGTACACACACATTTCTCTGAAATAAAGCAAACTTTTTTTAAATTTATTGTTCATTTCTTACACACAGGGTACACCAAATGTATATTGTATAGATCTACGGTTTGTAAATTTCTATTTAAAAGAAAAATCCTTTCTGGAGAACATTTAAGTGATAAATATAATTGTTTCATAAAAAAACAAACTTAAAGAGTTATTATGTATTCTGTATTTAATCCCTTTGTTAACAAAAAGGGGGTTTAAAAAGGAAAGTAAAACCACGAAACCTGATAACATTTTGAAACACATTTTCTGATTATATTTTATGTTCAAGGCTAAAGATGTGTGTACCTAGTCTGCACTATACTAAAAACATGTCCTCTTAGCTTTCAACCAAAATTACAAGTATTACCTTTTACTTTTTCCAAAGTGAAATCGGCAATTTTACACACCTGAAAGTTCGCTTATCTGGCACTGGCAGTTATTAGCTTGCTATTAAAACAATACTGTCAAAAATATATTGAAAAAAAAGGGAAAAACTTTCTTGAGGAGATCTAGTCAGGTTTTTTTTTTTTTTTTTTTGGGGGGGGGGGGGGGGGGTTTACACAGTCATGTACTACTAATTAGCACCCATCGAAATCCGGTTTTGGCCAGTTTTGAAACATCCAGTCTCATACTGATGGGTACAGAGCTATTTTGAGGAATTTTCAAAACGCCCGTGGTCAAATTCTGGGACGTATTTTGGGATTTTCAGGACGTAAAATACGCCTACGTCTGCTTATTGAACGTTTACATAAACCCCGTGAAAAGGTATGTATACACATATTTGCACATATACTTCAGTGATACTTTAATGATGGCTTTAACCAGTTTTATGGTCATCTTTTAGTGAGTGAATTCTCAATTTGACACGACAGAATTAAATCATTTGCAGGGCTAATGTTGAAATAATTTACTGGTTGAAAATGGTCACTTGGTACTAGATATAGTGTTGATGGACAGAAGTAGTGATGGGTGTACACGGGTAGTTGTAACTCTAAGGGGTTGGATTCTGCTAGGTGCACAACTGGAAGAAATTATCGGTTAGATATATCTAGTGTATTTGAAGGTTAATTCAGCTTGATTCTTCTTGAATTATTGGGCATTGAACATCAGTTTTGTAACAATCATTTTTAATCAGCTGTGTATATATTATTGTCTCACATTTTCGTTAGCTAATGGCCTCAAGGAAAATACATATAAAGTAAATCATAGCTGTTTATTTCAGTTACGATATCTTAGACCCGCCGCTTGACACTCTGACCTAATACAAGTACTTAAAAAAAATACCCTTTTTAGCGTTGGATAGTACTGTACTCCTGATCAATTTTGAAATAAAGCAATTCGGTGTTAAGTCATTTGTTGGTCAGATCGTTACTCGGGGGGATTCCCGAATGATAATTTCGTTAAATCCTTCCTGGATCTAGAATTTGTAAATATTTTTCATATATATGTAGAATTAATCACGCAATCAAACTACAGTTGCCAGGGGTACACTGAAAAACACCCGGTATTACAATGAAATATATTCAGGATATAAACAGGCCATATATGTTTACAACTATAAAAATGCCATTTTAAAAGAGAGAGAGAGAGAGAGAGAGATTTAAAACATACCTTCGGTTCATGTTTTTGAAATTGGAAATCAGAAGAAATAAACAGTTCACGTTGCATAACACAAGGCAGCATTAGTCCGCTTTCTGATACCGGCGAATGAATGGCGAGGTTTTTATAGCACAACTTGCAGACTGTTGTGCAATACTCCGTATTAGGAATTTAACCCGGTTGTGAAACTGGTAATGGGTCAATCACAAATTAAACTACAAATGATTCAACAAATATAGTTTGATTAGTAACGAAAACAAAATTATATATAGCTGGAATTATTCAGAATAACTACGTATATTTACTCTAATTATTCAAGGGAAGTAACTGTTACTTAGCTCTGTTATTTCAATAGCAGGGTTATCTCCTATATATCTTCACTATGAACTCACTGAGTCCATATGTATAATGCGCTGAGAGATGGCAGCCGGATTAACAGGAAAAAAGCTGTGATTCTTAATTATTGATAAAATAGAAGCAAAAGCCACATGATGCAAAAACTCCACACACTCTCCTTCAACTATAGTCGGTAGTAAGACAATCGAATACGCACTCCATTTGTTACAAAACAATCCGGAATTACGGTCATTAACCGGACTGTATGAACTTCAGAAGTAGGTCATTGCCTAGGACCCGACTTATATACACTCTCTACTGTTACTTAAGTGTATAACTTAACAAGGTACTAGGTTTTTTAGATACTTGAATGTTTGTTTCTATTTCAAAGTTAAGAAATGCTCTGGGAGAAACCTAACTCGCTCTCATGTAAAATTACTCGTGAACTAGTTTAGGTTAATTACAGACATTCGAAGCGCTACTTTTTTTTCTTTTTACAGGAGTAGATTTTCAAGTATGTAAAATGGGTTGCTGTTCTGATTTATAAGTGTCACTGATATATTGTTCACGCTTAAAATGGATATTTACAGAGCAAAATAACACGTTCACAAACAACAACTCATAAATAGCGGTTACGGTTATGAATAAAAGGTCTGCGTAACTTATACCATTCGTATTCGTAATTGCAGAATCGCATTGCGTGGATCCGCACTAAGCGCGGAGAGGTACAGTTAAAACTTGTCATATGCAATTTAGCAAGGTCAGCGATGCCTGGTAGGCGTTTCTAGCTACCTAAGACGGCAAGCTGCCGTCTAAAAATATGGCACTTCGTCTAAAAAATATGGCACTTGTTATCATCCTGATTGCATTTCATGGTATTTAAATTGTTTGTATAAGACTGAGACGGCAATGAGCAGTTTGCTCACGGGATTTTTTTTACGAATAGTTTAACAAAGAATTTGATATTTTAACTGTGTGTACATGTTTTACGACTATCAATACCCATCTATATATGCATGGTCACCCATTGCAACATTCCGTGATTGTAAAACAAAGATATAAAAATTCATATAAAAGAACAAGATATGTCAAAGGGTGTGACGAATGCCCCCCGAAGTACATATTCACGCGTGACATATTGTCTCATGATGGTGAGCATTTCTGCCTTAACTCAAAAAGCAATTAAAGAATGACAAAGTTATGGGGCAGACATGAAAAATAGATCACATTTTTTATCTTTGAGCACAAAGTGTGACCATGACAGGAGCTACAGACCTGGGAATTATGTGCGACACGTCTCGTGGTGATGAACATTTCTGTCAAGTTATTTAAAAATTCATCAGGGAATTCAAAAAAACCCTTTTTTATCTTTGAACTCTAAGTGTGACCTTGACCTCAAAGCAACAGACCTGGAGAATGCACACGACATATCGTCTTATGGTGGTGAACATTTCTGCCAAGTAGTTTCAAAATCCATCAAGGTATCTCAGAGTTAAGGAGCGGCCTCGAAAAAAAAGACCTCATTTTAGACCTTTGAAGTGCGATCCTGACCTTGGAGCATCGACCTGATGATTGCACGTGATACATCGTCTCATGGTGGTGAGCATTTCTGTCAAGTAATTTCAAAACCCATCAAGGAAAATCGGTTATAGAGCGGACAAGAAAAGTAGACCCCTTTTTGGAGCTTTGAACTCTAAGTTACCTTGACCTTGGAGCTACAGACCTTATGACTGCACGTGACACATTGTCTTGTGGTCAACGTTTCTGCCAAGTTATTTCAAAACCCATCAAAATATGTGAGAGTTATGGAGCGGCAACGAATAAAAAACAACATTTTTACCTTTGAACTCTAAGACCTTGACCTCGGAACTACAGACCTGGGGATTGATCGCGATACATCGTCTCAAGATGGTGAACATTTCTGCATAGTATTTTCGAAATCCATCAAGGAATGACAGAGTAATTGAGCCGAAACGAAAATCCGGATTGACAGACGGTGCGACTACTATATGCCCACCTTCGGGGCATAAAAAAGAAAACAACTAGAATAAGTTATTGATCGGACATGGATTTATATTAAGTGTCACTGTGACCTTGACCTTTAACCTCAAAACCATAGGATCATCTACGGGCCACGGGCATTGTCCCTACCAAGTTTCACAAACCTAGGCTTATTCCTTATCAAGTTATTGAGTGGGCAAGGATTTTACACTAAGTGCCATTGTGACATTGATCTTTGACCTAATGACCTTAAAATCAATGGGGGTCATCTGCTAGCCATGACTAAGTATGAAGACAGCACACTTTAAAGTTATCAAGTTACTGAGCGGACATCGATCTGGCTAACGGACAGACGGAAGGGCAAACGCCATACCAAAATGGGTAATTTCTCCATTCGGTTCGTCTTTGTTTAATCATTCACCACAAGAGATAATTTTTATTGTTGTCATATTCATGAGCTTAGCGTGTTCGTTTCTGTAAAACCTGTGTCAAAATTACCTCAGGTTGAAAAATACATGCACAGCAAAACCTCCAAGTACTGTTTTCTAACAAATTATGTACTGTTAAACAAGAAGAATTGGTTCTGGTATAGCTCCTTGCTTTGCGCTAAGCATATTTACAGGACTGGTTGGCCCATTATCAGGATAATGTCACTGGGTGTGGTATCACGTGACATGTCTAGTAATCTATCATCAGTATACATAGTCTCCAAAAGATTAAAATACTGTCTGTGGGACATTTAACCCAACAGAACAGATTGGTATACATGTAAGTAACCTCAGAACAAGAAGATTAAAGAAAAACAAAGCATGCGTAAAAAGCGATTAAGTATGAAACTAGATTACTATGCGGTTGACCTTGTACGTAGCGCTTTTGTTGATGAATTGGACATTTTATTTGTCGTATTTCATTCCACTGGTGGTCAAAGAATTCAGACTTCATTACTCGAGAAAACGCTCTTCTAAGACCATCGTCGACAAGGCAAATTAAATATACATCGTGTGTTAAGGACCCAAATGATTTTCCGTAGTTCATCAAAACACGGGTGACACTATTGAGTGTGTTTATCTTACAATAAAATCCATTTGAGGTAGGTACTTTGTGTCGGTCATGTTTACACATCAGCATAAGAACGCCCCTCACTACGGTACGCTGGCGGCCTTGAGGCTATTATACATACATGTAGACCTGTACGTGGCCATATTAAGAAGGCTACATACATGTAGACCTATACTCAGAGATATGAATCGATTGTCGTTCTATGTTTACAAAATTGTTGCTCAAGATAATCGACTCTTCGTATTTTGAGAACGTGTTTCAAGTCGAACCAGTCCTTATCAGCTGTCCTTTTTAACTTTATTCTAGTCTTTGTAAAAGGTTATAAACCAGGTATATCCCAACAGTACGGGGCATATTAATAACAAACAATGGTCCATCAAAAGAAATGGGAGGGAACGTTTCATTGCTGACTGCATACTGTTTGGCATACTGAACGCACGCCAGGGCTTGGGGTTTGCACGCCTGGAAACGTCTCGTTGTTGTGTGTTTTAAACTCCCATTAGTTAAAGGCTTGAACAGGACGGCTCCTGTTTAATTTAAGACGAGTATCATAAATGCTTACCTTTCTTTAAGAACTGCATACATTTTAAAATACTATTTTGTTAGGTCAAATATGTACAAGTTTATTGAACTGTTTGAATCAAATAGAAACACTTGAGTAAAGTTAGAATTGTATTATAACAAGAGGGCCAAGATGGCCCTAAAGACGCTCACCTGAGGACATTTGTGCTGACCAAGTTTGAGGAAGATTGAATCAAAATTGTGGCCTCCAGTGTGTAAACAAGGTTTTTCTAAGATTTGACCTACTGACCTACTTTTCAAACGCTTTTTAGGTCTGTTAGATTAATGATCTTCGATAATTCGTTGAAATTTCTGAAGAGAATCGTATACCTACCAAACTGAAACCGGAAATGGAGGGCTGAATAGTTTCCTAATTTTTCATTGGTTAATAATATTATAACCTAAAACGACCGAATGTGTTTTTATTACCAACAATACGATTATCTGTACTTTCATATCTTTCTTAAAGAAAACCTTTATTTAATATACAATTGACACAATATATTTTTTTAATACTGATTTTAATATAAAACATATATCAAGTATGTAATTTAAAGTAAAAAGTGATTCAATCAAGGGCCAAATTTTAAACATTATCTTGTCATAATCTCTCAAACTAGTAATATTGCAAAATATTTTTTTTATGATTGGTCTATAATTATGAATTATGTGGGTACGGACCACTAGACAATATTTCACATCAAATCTATAGATTAAGCTCTAGGTCTTTTCCTATGTAACTCTATATGAAACAAGTGACCACTGGTGCGGGGTCATTTATCACCATAAGGCTATGATTTGAACAATCTTGGTAATGAACCATTAGATGATGCTACATACCAAATATCTAAGCTCTGGGCCTTATGGATTTACAGAAGAAGATTTTTTAAGATTTTCCTATATAACTCTATGTAAAACAAGTGACCCCTGGTGCGGGGGCATTTATCACCATAGGGCTATGATTTGAACAATCTTGGTAATGAACCATTAGATGATGCTACATACCAAATCAGAAGAAGATTTTTTAAGATTTTCCTATATAACTCTATGTAAAACAAGTGACCCCTGGTGCGGGGGCATTTATCACCATAGGGCTATGATTTGAACAATCTTGGTAATGAACCATTAGATGATGCTACATACCAAATATCTAAGCTCTGGGCCTTATGGATTTACAGAAGAAGATTTTTTAAGATTTTCCTATATAACTCTATGTAAAACAAGTGACCCTGGTGCGGGGGCATTTATCACCATAGGGCTATGATTTGAACAATCTTGGTAATGAACCATTAGATGATGCTACATACCAAATATCTAAGCTCTGGGCCTTATGGATTTACAGAAGATTTTTTAAGATTTTCCTATATAACTCTATGTAAAACAAGTGACCCCTGGTGCGGGGGCATTTATCACCATAGGGCTATGATTTGCACAATCTTGGTAATGGCCCATAAGATGATGCTACATACCAAATATCTAAGCTCTAGGCCTTGCAGTTTTGCAGAAGAAGATTTTCAAAGTTTGAGTTTTTAAAATCTATTTTTAGCTCCTGTGACCTACTTTTTCAACCAATCTGAATAATTTGTACAACTTTGATAGAGGGCATCATAAGGATGATTCCTGTGAAGTTTGGTCAAAATCCCTTCAGCGGTTCAGGAGGAGATGTTCTTTAAAGCAAATTGTTGACGACGGACGGACGCACGCACGCACGGACGACGGACGACGGACGACGGACAAAAGGTGATCACAATAGCTCACCTTGAGCACTTCGTGCTCAGGTGAGCTAAAAAGGCGATTAAGATTTGAAATGAGACACTGAGTCACATGGTTACCTGAACCATTTTTTTACCTAAATTACTTGTTTATCCTCATTAAATTTCCGTGACAATCGAGGATAAACTATGTTAACTTGTAATTTACTTGAATAGTAATCTTATGTGATCAAATGACCTAAGATTTGTATCTTTTTTTTTCAATGCATTTAGAAGTTGCCCTAAATATGTGGCCAATCAGAAGCTCTGAAAATCCAAATTTATCCACCTATTTCAATAGAACACCTTCTATTTTCTATCTTAAATGTACAAAATAGAACGATGTTTCAAGTGCGCATGCGCAACAAACCCCGCCTTCAAGCTGCTGCTTTTTGATGACGTAAAAACTAACTCAGTTCTGTTCAACCGTTAGTCTGGACCGGCCAAAATGATATTACCATAGTGATCATACACAAACAGTAAAATCCAAGCTTTCGTTTCTCTTGTCTTTCACTTCTCTCTCTCTCTCTCCTTTCAAGTAACTCTCATATTTTCTGTCATGCTTTTGCACAAATATACATCCGTTTTATTTCAATTCTTGCTCCCATCATATTTTTTGCTGTCAGACGCTGTGAAACATACGGACACGAATCTCGCCTCCAGCGAGATTCCAACCAATAACCCCTGGTTCAGTGACCCGGTGTTTTACCACTGCACGACGTTTCTTTTATGTTAGAAAAAGACAACAAACTGTAGGAAATGATACCAATCGGGTCGCCCTATCTACGGTTTGCTAAGTAACATCAGTAAATTCCTCGTTAAAGTTTTTAAGCTTAAATCGACATTAAACATTAATTCAAGACTAGACTAGACTATTTGAGTTTACCGTCGCTTCGATAGTAGTTCAGTCATATAACGACGTCCAGCTAATTACAGGTGGAGGAAGACCCCGAATGCACAGAGGCATCCGGGTAGAACCACCGGCCTACCGCAAGCCAGCTGGTAAGCTTCCTCACATGAAAATCCGAATGACCCTGCCGGGATTCGAACCCAAGCGACGAAGGGCTGAGTGAGTGTTAAAGTCATCGACTTTACCCTCTCGGCCACGGAGGCCCCCAGAGTCGTTTCTCATCTATCGATTGAATTTGAACTCACAGATGTTGATGTTCACATGCCCCCACCCACCCACATACGCACGCCTGGTCTGCCATTTCGATGTCCAGCTGCTTAATTTTCCGCCTGCCGCCCAGTCGAGAAACATTCGATTCCCGGCTTCAATGCAACGGATTTAACTTGTGCCAGGAAACTTCTAAGTAGGATAGAAGATATCAAGACATTTCTCCAGACAATAGAAGCCTATGCTCGCTACGGTCTTCTATTGTCTGTAGAAATGTCTTAATATACTCTATTCTATACGTAGACGATGTACTTTTTACAAGTCGTAGATAAAGATAGGTTCTGTTTAATGAAACCTCTTGTGTAAAGGGCTTACCAAACTCTCTGGAGGGGTCGATCTAGACCATGGATTTTTTTCATCCGACATATTTAGTCATCTGAAGTTGATGTTGGGGAAGGGGTCTTAACATCGTTTGGGGAAAATATGACCGTTATTTCATTGGGGAAAGAAAAATCCTGGAGTAAGATGCAAATTTGGGGAAAACGGCCCCTGATAAAGAAGGAGAAAAACATTGAATTTAACAGATGGCATCTGAGAAACAACAAACTATCTACTTCATTATATTGAGACTGACCTGACTTTCCGATGGCAGAATCGAGTGTTACATTGCATTTAAATATATCAACTGGTATATAAAATGAATTATGGTTATGGATCAAGTTTATGTGAAAGCCATCCAGGGATTATCCATGCCAGGTTTAATCCATTTCTATTCAGCGGTTTTAGAACAGGTGTCTTCTAATTAGAAATGTTGATGACGCATGGACATAAGGTGATCCCAATAGCTCACTTCGAGCACGTTATGCTCTGGTGAGCTTAACAAGAGGGCCATATGGCCTTAGATTGCTCACCAGAAGTACAAGCTTATATAACCTTTCCCTCATATAGACTCATTTTGACGCACTCAATAGGTACCACATAGAGCCTGATCTGCAGAAAACCACAGTTAAACCTTACCAAATGTAATTACAAAATCCTCATTTCCAGACCACTGAGGAGCAGCGAACAGCATAAAACCTGATCAGCCTGCGAGTTACTCACAGGCTGATCTGGTTTTATGTTGTTCGCATAGGTCTTTTCATGGTGTCCTCTATGAGGGAAAGGGTTAAAAACATTCTTTTTACGTAGTTGCCTACATGTAGTAATTTACCTACATGTAGTCAACAAGGAAACAAGCCTTCCCCATAGGGGTCTCGTTTTTCAAGGGATTAACTTTCTTTTAGCAATTATGGTAGACAGCCATGAGGTGACCATTTGAAATTAAAATATGACCAAGTTTCAGAGATCTTAAGTTATGTTCTTTTGGTTGCCATAGCAACCAGAGTCCTGCATGAAAATGTTCATTTTAGCAACTTTTGAGGAGGACCACACAAGGATTTCATCAATTTCTTCCCAGCGGTTTCAGAGGAGATGTCATTTAAAACAAATTACTGACATGGACGCAGCGTAATCACAAAGCTCACCTTGAGCACGTTCTGCTCTGAAAGGACAGACAACGGTTACAGGGCCATCCAAGTAACACATTTTGAGCACAACCAATGACCATGTTGTGCTTAGGCGACCTAAATATTGTACTGCTACAACTATGGTAATGTATACTCGGCATAGGAGGCAATTCATTAGAGTATAAAAACCTAAGAAGTATGTTCGGATCATCTGCTATACACCTTGAAGAATGAGATGTTATATTGGGCGATAGATGTTCTCTACTGCTTCAAGGGCATAATGTCGCAAACCACCACGCAAAGTCAGGATTGCTCTCCTGACGTTTTTGTAGTGAAGAGGGTAGCGTGTTTGCAGAACTTTGCAGCTTTGTGTACATATAAAACACGTACCAAGTAATATTAAAACTTTTATGCAAGATGAATTAACTTGACCTGTTGATCAGGTTTCCAATAATGTCGTTTAATGCCACACACACAAAAGTTCGTCCAAAAATTTAAGGCCGTACCTTAATATATCAAAGTAGTTTACTTGGTCATGGTCCAGGCACACTAAACTGTGTGGTCCTGTCTTTCAAAACTGAACGTGAACGTCGTCATAATTCCTTATATGAGTGTATGTAAAAACGAAGTGAACATTTGGCGTAGCCCTTGTCAGGATTTGAACAAATTTGGTAAAGGACCTTGAAAAAACTTGATGAAGGACCACTAGAAAATGACACACACCAAATATCTAAGCTCTAAGCCTTATTGTTTCAAGATTTATAAAGTCTTTTTTTCCCCTAAGTCGATTTGAAGTGACACCTGGAACGGAGCCATATTATGACTACGCAGCATTGATTTGGATATCTAAAGAGGTCTTATTTTTTTCTGATGAAGAATGTTCAAGTCTTTTTCCTATGCAAGTCAATATGAAACCAAGTGACACTTGGGGCGGGGCCAAATTTGACCCCAGGATCTTGATTTTGAATTAGAAATCCACTAGGCCATATTACACACCAAAACCCACAGGCCTAGTGGTTTCTGACAAGATGATTTTATTTGAGATGAAACAACTGTAGACGACAGACATCGATCCTAAAAGCTCGAAAGGGCACTATCTGCTCAGGTGACCTAAAAAAAAAAAGTTCAATCTATTTACTAATGTACTAGCTTCTGTCTACTATTAGTTTTTACCCCTATCTCTCTCTCTCTCTGCTAAGGCAGTGGAACAGTTTACACTGAATTTAATACACCCTCTGCAATTCTGAGGAACCATACGTGTTACAGCAACAACACAAACACTCTCATGAGACCTCACATTTATAAAACCAAAAGCAAATTCTCAGACTGAAACTTCACTGATTTCTCAAGCTTTATTTCGCACACTTGTTTAAGAAGGTTATGGGTTCCTATCAAGTAATCTTCAAGTCCCCTTCTATAGAACTCTTCAGAATTACTGGGGATATTAAAATTAAATGGACATTTCAGAAGAATTTTGCCTGCAGTATTCATTGTGTAACAAAGCCAATGTCAGGACTTGTGATATATGTTAACCCTTCCCTCATATAGGCTCATTTTGACGCACTCAATAGGTAACACATAAAGCCTGATCTGCAGAAAACCACAGTTAAACCTTACCAAATTTAATTGTAAAATCCTCATTACCAGACCACTGAGGAGCAGCGAACAGCATAAAACCGGAGTAACTCGCAGGCTGATCTGGTTTTATGTTGTTCGCATAGGTCTTTTCATGGTTTCCTCTATGAGGGAAAGGGTTAACAAAACATGATATTTTCATCAACAGTGCCATCCCCAGCATTTCTCAAATTATAATGAGAATATTGGTTTGTCCAAGCCAAATAATTTTTATCCATCAAACCCCCAACAGCATTTATTCGGTGAATAGGAATTTGGGTTGGAGGAAAAAAAAACTTGTTTTATCAGCTCATACAAGATAAGTTCGGAGAAAGGGTTATGTTTGAATGAACCAAACGAATAAAGGTAAATATTTCACATTAACTTAATAGGGAAAATTGGGACTGAAGGGTAGGTTCTGATAAAGGGAAGGCTTCAGGAAACTCATGTTTGAATAACCAAGATGCGACTGAACAATTTTTCAATAAGCAAACTTTTTCAATTTCCCTTACGTTTGTGTTATTTGTTTTTTTTTTTATTGGGTTTAGCATCCCACAAATGTGGCATTATACCACACTCAGTCACATTAGCCTGACACCGTGCAAACCAGTCCTGGAACCTCTCTTATATACTCAGCACCAAGCAAGGAAACTATACCACTATCATTTTTTACGACTTTGGTATGTCATGGCTCAGGATCAAACCCACAACCTCCCAATTAATTCCAGGGCGGATACTCTAACCATTCAGCCACCTGGACCAGTTTGTGCCATTGTATTCTAGTACATGTATCTCATTTCATTATGATTAGATGTGCTTGTCAGTAGCTTACACAGGTCAGACAGCTTATGATGAATACAAAGAGTGTAGCAGTCCAGAATTATAACTCAGTGACTACAGATACGAATGCTGCTAGTTTGATCTGCTGACGATGGGAATTTTTCAAAGCCTTCATAGGGGCAAAGTACTTGTCCAAACATCAAGGGATTTAGATAAGTTTTGAAATACAGAAGAAAAAAAAATCATGTTTTTAAACTAGATCAATCATTGTGGGTGATACATACGCCTGCTACATCATCTTACACAAATGAGGTCTATATCACTCATCCGATTACCACTGCATAATAATCAATGGTTAATTATCATTATGTATACATCTGATCAAGAATGCTTTATAAATGTAGATGCTAGAATGTAAACAAAGTAAAATATGACAGTTTTTATACTTCAAGGGCCATTATTGGAGATAGTGGTCCAATACCAAGTCTGCCTTGGCAAGATAAGAAGTCATTAATCTGTACTAAAACATTTTTGTTTTTAGTTTTGAAGGAGATGATTTTTTAAGTTTTCTTTTTATTTCTTTCGTTGCCATGGCAAAGATCTACATGGATCAAGTTTATTTTAGCAACTTTTGTGAAGGTTCACCCAGGATCATCCCTCCCAAATTTCAAATTCTGTCCAGTGGTTTCAGAGGAGATCAAGTTTAAAACAAATTGTTGAAGACCCACAACAAACACAGGGCAATCCTAATAGGCGAGTAAAAAAATCAAGAGGGCCAAGATGGCCCTGTGTCACTCACCTGAGTAAGATTGCTGTGTTAGGCATAATGACAAAAAATGTGGCATCTAAAGTGTTCTTCTAACATCTGACTAAGTGACCTAGATTTTGATTCTACCTGAAATTGTTCTCAACTGGGAGTTCATGCTGTCATCTTTATTATCAAATTTAATGAAGACTGGGACAAAAATGTAGGCCCCTAGTGTGTTCACAATTTTTTTTCTAAAATTTGTCCCGTGACCTACTTTTTGACCCCATGTGGCCCGGTTTTGAACACATCCGAGACTTGATGTAAACAAACCTGATCAAATTTTATGAAGATTGGGCTAAAACTGTGGACTCTAGAGTGTTCACAAGGTTTTTCTAAGAGTTGATCTGGTGACCTAGTTTTGACCCCAAATGACCCATTTTTGAACTCATGCAAGACATCATGTAGACAAACATCCTGACCAAATCTAATAAGGATTGGTCTAAAACTGTGGCCTCTAAAGTGTTCACAAGGTTTTCAAAGATTTGACCTGGTGACCTAGTTTTTGACACCACGTGACCCAATTTGAACTCATCCAAGATATCATGTAGACAAACATCCTGACCAACTTTCGAGATTATTGGGCCAAAAATATCGCCTCTAGAGTGTTCACAAGCAATTGTTGACGACAGACAAAAAGTAGTCACAAAAGCTCACCCTGAGCACAAGTGCTCAGGTGAGCTAAAAATCCCCCCCCCCCGACCAGAAAAAGGTGGGTTTTTTTTATATTGCCCTATATAACTTTTTGAAGTAAGGAAATATTAAAACTCGACACATTAAATAACACTTGACTTGCATATATGGCTTTTAATTTATTGTTTGAAGGAAAAAAAAGGCTTCAAAATGATCACATCTTTTTTTTTTCTGCCATCTGTTCTTTAAGCTTGCACATCACATCGCATTTAAAAGGAGATTCCGACATTTTCCAAAACTCCATGGTCTTGTTTCTGAACAACCAAATGATATGAATGGTCTCTGTGAAATTTAGAAATGCAGTAGTATGTATTTACTTTACAGTCTAATTTAACAATTGCATAAATATTACATAGAGGAATTAAAAAGTCAAGTAAACTAAACAGATTACACACAACTCTAATACAAAGATTTAAGAGGGAGAAAAAAGAAAATTCTTGGCATAGAACAGCCTAGAGAAATGGGGCCCAGGGCTAAGAGACTCTTTAGGAGCTTTCATTTAGGTTTGTCTATAAATCATCACTGTAAGGTCCTTATTGTGACTGTTGTATCAATCTTCACTCACTCACTCACACACACACACCAGGGCTCGAATTTAGCTCTCGCAAATTCGCAAAATGCGAGTGAGAAATGAATTTTGCGAGTTTATTTTGTAGCTACTCGCATTTTTTTTTTTTTTGCGAGTGCAAAGTTTTGAATCCAATCAAGATCGGCATATTATTTTCTTTTTTGGGACAAGTAAAAAGTAAAATCTATTGCAGGGAGGCTAATTCAAACCTTCGCGCACCTGCTAGACTGGCACCCGATGTTTTCGTATAGTCGTCATTACCCGATAACTACATATGGTACACAGTCTGTTTTCTTTCTTCACTTTATGCAGCCAATTTATAACACAAACTAAATGTAAAAGCGTTATACACAACTCGTTTTTTACCTCTTTAGAAAATAAAAAGAATAACAGTAATATAATAATCCAATGACTATATATTATTGATATTAACAATATTTGTACTATTTTCATAAAGTATTTGTTAATAATTTAACTCGGGCGTCTCGCACAGAGAAGAGTTTGCCTTCGTAAAATATACCATTCATGAAATTGCAAGTGAACGATAAATTTTGCGAGTTGAAATTTCAGCTACTCGCAAAAAATTGCGAGTGGCAAGAAAAGTTAAATTCAAGCCCTGCACAACACACACACACACACACACACACACACACACATGCCTATGAAGTTGTCTGAAAGAGAAATGTCTGGATTTAATCTTGTGTATCTAAAGCCGGTTTGATCTTCACAATCTCATCATCTCTGTATTATGACCATTCACTTAAACTTCAGACAATTCTTTTATAAACATGTATCAACAACTCACATATCAAAATATTGTAGTCCGTTTAGAAGAATAATAAATCCAGTAAATAACTCAATATATCATCTACATAATAACACAAATTAGCACTAATGTCATAAAACAGCACTGCCTGAAAAGTTGTGTAGACGTCTTTGTATCACTCCTATAAAGTTACTTGTATTTGCATGTTTATTAAAAAAGAGAGAAAAAAAAAAACATTCTTGCCCTGACTGCAATAGTCAAATGACCCAATGCCTTCAAGTTTACAGTTGATGCATCTCTCCATACTACTATATCAACATAACATCCAAAACCCGCAATAATTACAGGACACACCCATTTTCAATACAGGGAAGGTTTTTTATCATTTGACAGAACAGTTTTTAAAACCTTTAATAAATGGTATCATGTATTGTCACAGAATAACCATTTGTCTCTTCCTTCTGTAATCTTTTCAGAACTGATGTTCACAGCTTTAAACAGACATCTTCATCAAGACACAGTATAATTAATACCCATTCAAAATTGGAACACAAAATTATTATCAATTCATTTTCACAGAGCAGGATATGACCGAATTGTAATTCTAAACATTTTGTTTCAGAAATTCAGCTCAGAAGGAATCCTTTTTTTCAAGTTCAAAGGTTTGCCAATCTTCTTGTTGCAGGTCTTTAAGTTACTTTGAGGATTTTAAAGCTATAACTTGTTCATGATCCATAGCACACAGCACTGTAACCTGAAACACAATAATTCATGTTGTAATGCCCAGGTCAGGGTTTTTTTCAAATCAAGAGGGCCAAGATGGTCCTGAATCACTCACCTGAAATATTGCCTTGATTGCCTTTTATACCATAGTTTTATAACAGTGTTGAAATAACTGCCTGCCCAATTGCCCTGGCAAGTATAAACCCATAGAAGGCAAGTTAAAAAGCCAATGTAGTTGTCCGATGGGCAACCTTAAAAATTACCCACTCATGTATTGTGCGCATTAATTTATTGTGGACATCCAAAGTTTGAGGTTCAAAATCTTAGTAAAAATCTATTTCCCTTCTATAATGCGCACTCATTCTTCGTACATCAAGGGCTGCCATTTTGTTTAGCCACAGTATTTTGCGGATATTCGATTCAACTACAGGTAACAAAAGTTCTACTGCTTCCACAGGTCAGTCATTCCACGATTATTATTCACATCTCTAGTATCCACTTTCAGCTTGCATTGTTACGTTGATGTTCATTATGATCATTAGTTTGAGTAATACAATGTAGTTTCAAATGTTGACAGCTATTGTTTGTTTGTTACAAGTCCCTTTCCAGTTGAAATTTGAAGTAAACAATTATCTTTCATAGAACAGTTCTGTCCCAATTGGAACTAACTCTCTAAAATATCATCTGAATGAACTAAAAACAATAAACTAATTGTATTACCATAACATAATGGCAGGCAATGGTTGTCTCAGAATTGACGCGACGCCAGAACACGTATATCACCGCCCCATATGTTTGTCGAAGGTAGTTAAATTAAGGTAACTTTTTAAAGCAAGATTCACGTGCATTTGTTTGTCAGAGGTTTGTACAGCTTTTCACTGGTTAAATCGATATGCATATTCATTTCAGGGCGTTTTGGCGTCATGTTAATTGTCGATGCAAACATCTACTTTGGGTTTATGTTGTAAATTATTATATAAAGTACAGTGCAGTACTGAACAGTTCGTTTATTGTGCGCACCCTTTCTCGGAAATCGAATTTGAAGCCATAGAAATGTGCAAAATACATGAGTGTTTAATTTCAGTAATAAGAAAATGACACGAAATTGATAAAGTTAAATTCATAAACTAGAGCTATCACTGAAGGTGATTAATACCTCCGCAAAATACTTTAATGCAGGAGAAGCCAGACTTCAGGCAGAGCATAGATAAGAACCTGTAAACATAGTATATTGGTTGTGATAGTAATAAGTAAGTGAAGTTTTTATTTAAAGTTGATAGAGAGTCAATAATGGTTGTTTGTCACAGTAGTTTAAAAATATAAGGTTACAGTTCTTGGACACTGCACTTCTCAAAGTCGCCATCTGTTTACATTTTAAGTTTCAAGTATATACCATGTATAATATTCGAGTTATGTTCAGGACAAGAAAAACAAGGAAAAGTAACTAAGGGCAATAACTCTGAAATTCCTATAGATAGAGTTATGGTTCTTGTTCCTTGTGGTTAAATTGTTTTGAAATCCAACCAGTAGTTTATAAGTTATACTCTGGACAAGGAAAAGTAACAAAGGGCAATAACTCTGTAATTCCTATAGATAGAGTTATGGTTCTTGTGCACTGCACTTCCTCTCATTGTGCTTGACCATTGTATGAAATTGTTTTGAAATCCAACCAGTAGTTTACAAGTTATACTCTGGACAAGGAAAAGTAACAAAGGGCAATAACTCTGTAATTACTCTAGATAGAGTTATGGTTCTTAAGCACTGCACTTCCTCATATTGTGGTTGACCATTGTATGAAATTGTTTTGAAATCAAACTTGTACTTTTCAAGTTATGCTCCGGACAAGGAAAAGTAACAAAGGGCAATAACTCTGTAATAAGTCAAGATGGAGTTATGGTTCTTGTGCACTGCACTTCCTCTCCATGTGCTTGATCATTGCATGAAGTTGTATTGAATTCCAACTTGTGGTTTTCAAGTTATGCTCCGGACAAGGAAAATGCAACGGACCGCTGGACTGACCGACCGACCAACCGACCGACCACCGGGTGACTCCTATATACCCCCCCAAACTTTGTTTCGGGGGTATAATAAAACGGTTCACCATATAATTAGCCCGGTGATGTACGGATAGCTTTCGGTCTGTCAAAATGTACGACGGTGCAAATTTCAAAACTAGATTTTGCCACATACGATACGATAAGTGATTTTTTTTTTTTCAAATAAGTTACCCTGAAAGTTAGGATGCGCCTTATACGTAGCTGCGCTTAATCTGACCGTGTATACGGTATGGAAAATTATACTACTGAAGTGAACATACCACACGATTAATCAAATACTTGGTATATTAAAAAAATACCATAGAAACTTGCCTATAAAACTATTTGTCATTAAGACGGGATCATTTTCTCACACTCCCCTAATCTGTGGATTTATGCTTTGACCCTCTTATAAGATGGGATAAGAAATCCAGAATGCATCACGAGCAGTACTGTTAATTCAGAATAATTTTCCCTAGTAAAAACTAGCTACTATGGATTTTAAACTAATATTGCTGTCTCTCATAAATGTGTTTATGGGACAAAAAATTTAAACAAGTAATAATATAATTGTAACAGTACTGTCACTCAGTCTCCTAAACGAAGTTCCTCCTTAGACAATCATACACGAATGGTTACTGAGAGATAAAGTCATAAATAAAATTGAGGGAGTGGGGCCTGACCCCCTGGGGACCCATGTGAACATCAAAGATGTACCATTCAATCCATCTCATCATGAAGAACAAGAATATATAAAGTTTATGGGTGGGATATCAATGGTTTTTAACCCCCGAACCCCCGGGGAAAAAGGAACAAGAATATATATGGTTTAGGGGTGGGGATCTGAACATTTTTTGAGATATAGTCATAAGTAAAATTCAGGGGGTGGGGCCTGACCCCTTGGTGACCCATGTGAACATAAAACAAGAGGGCCAAGATGGCCCTAGATCGCTCACCTGAGAAAAGTATCATTCATTGCCTGTACAAAACAGATTGCTTTAGAATTAAGATGATGAGGTGAAACAATGTTCAGGAATTTTCTGACCCCATCCACAAAAGATACCATCATGACAAACATTCTGCCAAAGTTTGAGGATGATTGGACCAAAAATGTTGCCCTCAGAGTATAAACAAGATTTTTATAAGATTTGACCTACTGACCTACATTTCTGTCCAGCCCCACCCATTTTCAAACTGGTTCGAGATATCATGACAAACAATCTGACCAAGTTTGAGGAAGATTGCATCAAAACTGTGGCCTTTAGTGTGCAAACAAGATTTTTCTAAGATTTGACCTATTGACCTACTTTTCGGTCCGGCCCGGCCCATTTTCGAACTGGTTTGAGATATCATCAAGACAAACATTCTGACCAAGTTTGAGGAAGATTGGATTAAAATTGTGGCCTCTAGTGTGTAAACAAGATTTTTCTAAGATTTGACCTACTGACCTACTTTTGGATCCAACCTGATCAATTTTCGAAAGGCTCAATATATCATCAAGACAAACATTCTGACCAAGTTTGAGGAAGATTGGATCAAAATTGTGGCCTCTAGTGTGTAAACAAGATTTTTCTAAGATTTGACCTACTGTCCTGCTTTTTGATCCAACCTGACCCATTTTCGACAGGGTTCAAGATATCATCAAGACAAACATTCTGACCAAGTTTAAGGAAGATTGGATCAAAATTGTGGCCTCTAGTGTGTAAAGATTTTTCTAAGATTTGACCTACTGACCTACTTTTTGATCCAACCTGATCAATTTTCGAAAGGCTCAATATATCATCAAGACAAACATTCTGATCAAGTTTGAGGAAGATTGGATCAAAATTGTGGCCTCTAGTGTGTAAACAAGATTTTTCTAAGATTTGACCTACTGACCTACTTTTTGATCCAACCTGACCCATTTTCTAAAGGGTTCAAGATATCATCAAGACAAACATTCTGACCAAGTTTGAGGAAGATTGGATCAAAATTGTGGCCTCTAGTGTGTAAACATCAAAATTGTTGACGGACGACGGACAATCAAGTATCCCAAAAGCTCACCCTGAGCTATGCTAAGGTGAGCTAAAAAGGCCATGATGGCCCTGAATAGCTCACCTGATTATAAATGAGCAACATTTGTTGAATTTTTGATATGGACCTACTTTTTGACCCCACATGACCCAACTTCAAACTTGTCCAAGATATTATGGAAACCCGTTTTTTGAAGATATGGCAACAAGGTTTTTTTGAGATTTGCCTTCCTTTTTCCCAATGACCCAATAAAATTCCAAATTTAAATTAATTTTATGGGATTGGGCCAAAATGTGGCCTCTAGTGTCAACAAGGCTTTTTTATAAGATTTGACCTAGTGACCAACTTTTTGACCCCACATGACCCAATTTCAAACTTGTCCAAGATTTTATAGAGACAAACATTCTGACCAAGTTTCATGAAGATTGGCAAAAAAATATGGCCTCTAGAGTGTTAATAAGCCAAATTGTTGACGACACAAGTCGCACACCGGACAAAGGGCGATTACAAAAGCTCACCTTTAGCACGTTGTGCTCAGGTGAGCTAAAAAGTGACCATACACAATAAAGTTAGAGCTGGGAAAAAATTTTTAAGGTCAACTTAGTGCTATGACCTTGACCTTCAAGCTATCAAAAAAAAAGGGGTTTTTGTTTGCGAAACATTGTCTTGTCCTAAGGATCACTTGTGGGCCATGATGGCCCTGGACAGCTCACCCAAGTATACAGTTACCCAAAGAACATCAGTTTGTATTAACATCCCTGTTAAGTTTTATCAAATTCTGTCCAGCAGTTTCAGAGGAGATTGTGATTTAAAGATTTCAGTATTTACATATAAGTCAAATTAGCCCCACCCCTGGCAGCCATATTTTTTATGGATCAGAATGATTTCAGCAACTTTTGTGAAGCTTCACCAAAGGATCATCCCTGCCCATTTAAATTAAATTCTGTCCAGCAGTTTCAGAGGAGATGTCCTTTAAAGATTTCACTTTATACTGATAAGGCAAATTAGTCCTGCCCCTGGTGGCCATGTTTTTTATCTGCCCCTGGTGGCCATGTTTTTCCCCCAATCCGAATAATTTTAGCAATCTTGGTAGACAGTTACCCAAGGAACATCTGTACCAAAATATATTGAAATATGGCCAATAGTTTGAAGGGGATGTTTTTTAAAGTTTTCATAATTTTTTTCTTTCCATTGCCATGGTAACCAGAGTTCCACATGGATCAAGTTTATTTTTGCAACTTTTGTGAAGGTTCACCCAAGGAACATTCCTGCCAAGTTTTATTTAATTCTGCCCAGTGGTTTCAGGAGATGTCATTTAAAGTAAATTGTTGACAATGGACAACGCACGACGCCGGACGATCACAAATGCTCACCTTGAGCACTTCTTGCTCAGATGAGCTTAAAAGTGACAGGGATTTTCTTAAGTGGACGCCCGCTTGCCCGTGCCGGGTTAAAATCACCATGGGCAAGTGATTTTTCCAAGGAGATAGCCCCTCGGGCAAGTTTATTTTCGTAAATGAAATCTTTCAGGGTTTTTTTAAGATTTTATTTTCTATATTCTATAGGGGGTGAGTTGCTTGCAAATTTGTTTGATACATGTCAACTAAAATTCATCTTAATACTACACATATTTAGTTTTAAACATTAACACACAACTAACTTAAAAGATCGGACATGCTGTTTTCACTGGGGGCAAGTAGATGTTCAAAGTAACTTGCCCCCTGGGCAATTGAAAGTCAAATCCTTAAGGAAACCCCTGAGTGACCATACATAACAAAGTTAAGCTGGGACACAAATTCTTGCACAAACACATGCGCACAGGTGTAACACTATATGCCCGTTTCAATTTCATGGCGGGGGTATAAAAATATACTACTTGCTAAAAATAGTAAGTGCAGAGTCTGGCTAAATTGAAACCCTGATCTCATTCATAAATAACCTCTGAACAAGTCATTTTGTCAAAATCAAATGACTGACCTTTATTCTAATTTTTTTTTTTTTTTTAAATACAATAAATGCTTACCATTACTTCCTCACCCGCTTTAAATCTTGACACTATATCATTACCCATATCCCCATCTGGAACTTTAAGGTCCTCTCGCATTTCTCCTAACTCAGTCATTAGGGATAAAAAACCCTCAGCTACGTCCACTACCTGTAAAATACATAAATCAGAACTATCACTGAAAGTGATTAATACCCTTGATACAGGAAAAGCCAGCCTCCAGGTGGAGTATAGATAAGAATCTGTATACCTAGTATATTGGTTATGATAGAAATAAGTAAACAGTGCTTTTTTTGGTCAAAGTATTTAGAGAATATAGGAGGCTTTCCCACCCTGCCTGGAATATATATTTTTCCTCCCTCCATGATTATGACAGTTATATATACCATCTTGTGCGCATGGACTCACTGTTGCTGTGTCATTTTTAAATGTTATATTCTTAATAAAAATGTTCAAACATGTAATATTATTGTTCTTATTATTCATTTATACAATAAAACATCATTAAACAGTGTTTAGGCTAGGACGAGCCTTTGCAGGATTGGCGCAGAATTCTCAGTGGGTGCTCAATTCTTAATGGAAGGGGCCAATTTGATGCAGGTAAAAAAATCAGACTCTACCAAAAAAAGAAAATAAAAGATGAAAAAAACAAGAGGCCCATGATGGCCCTAAATCGCTCACCTGAGATAAATAGGTTGACCCAAGGAACATCTGTACCAATTCATTTTAAAATCTGGCCAGTAGTTTTGAAGAAGATGATTTTTAAAGTTTTCATATTTTTTTTCTTTTTGTTGCCATGCCAACCAGAGTTCTATATGGATCAAGTTTATTTTAGGAACTTTTGTGAAGGTTGACCCAAGGATCATTCCTGCCAAATTTAATCAAATTCTGTCCAGTGGTTTCAGAGGAAATGTTGATTAAAGTTTTCCCTATATACATATAAGGCAAATAAGCCCCGCCCCTGGCGGCCATGTTTTTTACGGATCGGAAAATTTTTAGCAACTTTGGTAGAGGCTGACCCAAGAAACATCTGTACCAATTTATTTTAAAATCTGGCCAGTAGTTTTGAAGAAGATGATTTTTAAAGTTTTCATTTTTTTTTTCTTTTTGTTGCCATGGCAACCAGAGTTCTACATGGATCAAGTTTATTTTTGCAACTTTTGTGAAGGTTGACCCAAGGATCATCCCTGCCAAGTTTAATCTAAATCTGTCCAGTGGTTTCAGAGGAGATGTTGTTTAAAGGTTTCTCTATATACATATAAGGCAAATAAGCCCCGCCCCTGGCGGCCATGTTTTTTTACGGATCGAAATAAATTTACCAACTTTGGTAGAGGTTTGCCCAAGGAACATCTGTACCAATTTATTTTAAAATCTGGCCAGTAGTTTTGAAGAAGATGATTTTTAGAGGTTTTTTTTTGTTTTTTTTTTGTTGCCATGGCAACCAGAGTTCTACATGGATCAAGTTTATTTTAGCAACTTTTGTGAAGGTTGACCCAAGGATCATCCCTGCCAAGTTTAATCAAATTCTGTCCAGTGGTTTCAGAGGAGATGTTGTTTAAAGTTTCTCTATATACATATAAGGCAAATAAGCCCGCCCTGGCGGCCATGTTTTTTTACGGATCGGAATAATTTTAGCAACTTTGGTAGAGGTTGACCAAGGAATCTGTACCAATTTATTTTAAAATCTGGCCAGTAGTTTTGCAGCAGATGATTTTTAACGTTTTCATTTTTTTTTCCTTTTTGTTGCCATGGCAACCAGAGTTCTACATGGATCAAGTTTATTTTAGCAACTTTTGTGAAGGTTGACCCAAGGATCATCCCTGCCAAGTTTAATCAAATTCTGTCAGTGGTTTCAGAGGAGATGTTGTTTAAAGGTTTCTCTATATACATATAAGGCAAATAAGCCCCGCCCCTGGCGGCCATGTTTTTTTACGGATCAGAATAATTTTTAGCAACTTTGGTAGAGGTTGACCCAAGGAACATCTGTACCAAATTATTTTGAAATCTGGCCAGTAGTTTTGAAGGAGATGATTTTTAAAGTTTTCAAATTATTTTTCTTTTTGTTGCCATGGCAACCAGAGTTCTTCATGGATCAACTTTATTTTAGCAACTTTTGTAGAGCCTTACCCAAGGAATATTCCTGCCAAGTTTCATTAAATTCTGTCCAGCAGTTTCAGAGGAGATGTCGTTTAAAGAAAATTGTTGACGACGGACGACGGACGACTGACGACGGACGACGCACGACGCACGACGACGGACGCCGGACGAAGGGCGATCACAAAAGCTCACCTTGAGCACTTTGTGCTCAGGTGAGCTAAAAAGTCCTTCGTCAATACAACTTGCTTTGAAACCCCAATTGTTATAAAAAAACAAAAAAACAAGAGGGCCATGATGGCCCTGAATCGCTCACCTGATTATAAATGAGCAACATTTGTTTGATTTTTCATATTAACCTACTTTTTGACCCCACATGACCCACTTTTGAACTTGTCAAAGATTTTATGGAAATAGACATTCTGACCAAATTTCATGAAGATATGGCCAAAAAAGTGGCCTCTAGAGTGTTAACAAGGTTTTTCTAAGATTTGACCTCGTGACCTACTTTTTGACCCCACATGACCCAATTTCAAACTTGTCCAAGATTTTTTGGAAACAAACATTCTAAGTTTCATAAGATTGGCCAAAAAGTGGCCCTAGTGTTAACAAGGTTTTTCTAAGATTTGACCTTGTGACCTACTTTTTGACCCCACATGACCCAAATTCAAACTTGTCCAAGATTTTATGGAGACAACAATTCTGACCAAGTTTCATAAAGATTTGGCCAAAATGTGAACAAGGTTTTTCTAAGATTTGACTTCGTGACCTACTTTTTGACCCCACATGACCCAAATTCAAACTTGTCCAAGATTTTATGGAGACAAACATTCTGACCAATTTTCATGAAGATTTGGCCAAAAATGTGACCAAGTGTTAACAAGTTTTTAAGATTGACTTCGTGCCTACTTTTTGACCCCACATGACCCAATTTTGAACTTGTCCAAGATTATATGGAGAGAAACATTCTGACCAAGTTTCATGAAGATTGGCCTAAAAATATGGCCTTTAGAGTGTTAACAAGCCAAATTGTTGACAACGCACAACTGACGCCGGACGAAGGGCCATCACAAAAGCTCACCCTTGAGCTCAGGTGAGCTAAAAAGAAGGTGTGGTGAGTACACACATCCCATCACCTATCAACAGCAAGTAATCGCAGTCTCTTGAACCAGCTTTTAGTTAGGCACAAAGGACAACTCAGTTGACTTATGAGTACTGGACAGATGCTTTAACTATAATGTTTATTGGTAAAGTGCTCATACAACTTGAAACATCCCTGGTTTCTTTAAGAAGAGATGTCTGCTAAAATACAAGCAACAATTTGTTCCTTACTCACCACAAGAGACAAGAATAACAGTCATCATCACCGATGAAGAGAAAATCAACTGTTTATTAAAAGATTAATCTAAGTCCGGCGAAAGTTAATGCAATTTTAACAGAAATGGCTCTTTTTGCACGCATCTTTGATCGTGTATAACGAAGGGAAGAAACATGTTATGTTCGTTAAATTGTGTCAGAGAGCGAACAAGTGTAATGCATTTACAGTTGGTGCAAACAACTTTCAGACAAGTACTCTAACGACATGTAAGTTCAAATCACATCACATGCTTTCTGTCTGCTCCAATGACCAGACTGGCAATTTAAACTAAAGAGATCAGAAACAGTTGTCTAACAAGGAGAAGGCCATAATTTTAACTATGAAATGTATCCAATATGAGGTTAAGCAAGGCTATACCTCATCAGAATATGGAGACTTCCTGAAATTTATGCAGTTCATGAATTGCACTAATATTGACATTTTGGTACGTTTTCCACAATTTCATGAATGTGGCCCACTGATTTCAAAATTGGCCCCTAGTTTCAAAAGGCAATGGGTCAAATTGACCCACTGTTTTCATGTTCTAGCCTAAACACTGATTAAATATAGTAAAATACAATGGAACACCTACATTATACATAATAGAAAAATTTCCCTCTTTGTCTTATTTTGGAGTTCCAGACAAGAAAAAAAAAAAAGAATTAAACAAAGGGAGATAATTAAAGAGTGGGACCAAGAAGAGTTACAGTTCTTGGACACTGCACTTCTTCCTGAATTTTTTTTTTTTTTTTTATCTACAACCTGTATAGCACAATCAAAACCTTGAACAATACATACATACATGCTGAGCATAATCATTCTAACAAGAAGGCCAAGATGGCCCTGTGTCGCAATTTCAAACTCATCTGTCATAGCATACCCGAGACATCATGTAGACAAACATCCTGACCAAGTTTCATGAAGATTGGGCCAAAACTGTGGCCTCTAGAGTGTTTACAATTGTTGACGACGGACGACGCACAAAAAGTGGTCACAAAAGCTCACACTGAGCACAAGTGCTCAGGTGAGCTAAAAAGTTTATAATCGAGCATCAGCATAGTTATATACCATTCTTTGAGATATATCAGGCACATAAGGCATGATTATCAATGAACACACAATCAATAAAGAACTGCCAAAGATTTTTCTAAGTTGAATCAAGGATTCAAGTAAAATTTGTCACGCACCTCTCCACCTGATTATCAATGCATACACAAAGCTTAAATTGAATTGGTTAAGAAAAGGAAGTTCGCATCACAAGATATTTAGCGTTGAATCAGGGACAATAACTCTGTAATCCTTGATAATTCGAGTGCAATTTATGTCACACACCTCTCTGCGTGATTATCATTGCACACACGAAATTTGAACCAAATCAGTAAAGAAATGTGGAAGTAGTTTACGTCACAAGTTTTTGGGATGGATGGACAAACCAACAGACTGACTCCTATATACCCCATCTCAAATTTCATTTGAAGGGATATAAAAACTGATGTCTTTAGAAAATTTAATAATTAATACAATTTTCAAGGACATTTAGACTAAAAATCAAGCACTTTATAAGTACTTTTCAAAGACAAACCTTTTTAAAAAATAATAAATTTAAGACTTTTTAAAAGCAAACTTAATTTTAGGAATTATGGTAGAGCACTATTTATATAACAAGATTCAAATTCAATCTTGCATACTCGCTAATTGCAAGGTGGAAATTTAAAAATGTGCGTAGCAATTTCGTGTACTTGCATTTCTTTTGCGAGTGAAAATTTGGTAGCTTATGTTGTCAAATTTAGAAACTGACGCTGGCAAATGTTTTTGGTGCATACAAGAACCTTTATAAAGAAGAAATAGGTTACCGCAGTTGTTTTATTTCTGTAATGCACAATCAAAGGACCAATAGTCTTGAGAGCTGCCAATTGGAAGAAAACAAATCTCTACATTATATAGCTTTTAAGTTTGTGCAAAGGCAAATCGAGGGATTTTGAATTCATAGACATAATAATTAAATAGAAAATAATCTTTCAGAACAAATTTCAGTATCAAAGTTTAAAACGAGGCAGAGTTGATTTATAAAGAAGGTTGACCATGACACACTACATTCGAATTTTATGCACAGTATAAATAACCAATAACAATGTTGATCCATCTGGAGGTACAAAGACATAAAACATATCATAAACACGTTTTAAATATTTTCATTACATTATTTACCAAAGCAAAATGTAGAATCTGATATATATGTTGATCATCCCTGAATGAATATTGATGCATTGACTGTTAGAATATCCCCCTGTCCAAAAGTGTACAGAAGCGGATATGTCAGAGACAGGGGTTTACTTAAGTGGACGCCCGCTTGCCCGTGCCGGGTTAAAATCACTGCGGGCAAGTGATTTTTCAAAGAAAATAGCCTGGCGGGCAAGTTTATTTAAATGAAATCTTTTGGGGTTTATTTATTTTCTACAGTATATCAAGGGTGAAATGCTTGCAAATTGGGTTTAATACATAAAAACTAAAATTCACCTGAATATTTAACATATTTAGTTTTAAACATTAACAAAGACCAACTAACTTAAAGATCGGGGCAACCTGTTTTCAATAGGAGCTAGTAGATGTTCAAAGTAACTTGCCCCTTGGACAAGTGAAAGTCAAATCCTTAAGTAAACCCCTGGTCAGAGACAGACAGAAAAGACCCAAATTACATGCTCAGCTTGTTGTCACTGCATGTTATGGTTCATAGTTTTGCACTGAGTTGTTAAAAATGACACTTGACTCTTTACAAATACAGAATATGAAACTTTAAATTTCGAGTTGAATTTTAAATTTTTTTCACTTTTGGAAAAGAAGATTTTTGAAGTTTTTTCTATATACATATAAGGAAAACGGGCTCCGTGTTTTTCAACGGAACAAAATAATTTGAACAATCTTGGTTGAGTGTGACCTAAGGCACATCTGGCCAATTAACTTTTAAATTCAGTCAATACTTGAGAAAAGTTTTTGACTGACTTGACTATTGGAGTTAACTGTCACTTTGATAGTATTTCACTCATAAAGCAACGTCCAGCTAATTACAGGAGGCATCCGGGTAGAACCACCGACCTACTGTAAGCCAGCTGGAAGGCTTCCTCATATGAAAATCCGAATGACCCTGCCGGGTCTCGAACCCACGAGGTGAAGAAAGGTTTTTGAAGGTTTTACTTTATACATATAAGGAAAATGGGCTCCATTGTGCCCATGTTTTTCTGTAATTAATAAGAAAAATCTGAACAATTTTGGTAGAGAATGACCCAAGGAACATCTGAGCCAAATAACTTTGAAATCCAGGCAGTAATTTTGGCCAAGAAGATTTTCAAATTTGTACTATATACATAAATGGGGAACCCGTTCTGTCCCTGGCAGCCATGTTTTCAACAGATCAAAATAATTCTAACAATCAAAAAACTTGAAATCTGGCCAGTAGTTTTGGAGGAGATTTTAAAAGTTTTTTTCTTTTTGTTGCTATGGCAACCTAAGTTCCTATGTGGAATCAAATTCTTTGAACAACTATGAAAGAGCATCACCCAAGGCACATTCCTTTAAAGTTTCTTCAAAATTTGCCAAGTGGTTTAGAAGGAGGTGTCGTTTAAGTTAATTGTTGATGACGGACGACAAATGCCAGACGCCGGACATTCATCGGCCACAATAGCTCACCTTGAGCACAACCCTTGGGTATGTTGTGTTCATGTGACCTAAAAAATCATACTTGCTAAAAATAGCAAGTGCAAAATCTGGCTAAATTCAAACCCTGTACAAGGTGACCATTTAAGCCAAAGATTATTGAATTCTGTTCACTGGTTTCCAAGAGATTTTTTAGGTTTTTAAAGTAAAATTCTGTTGGTTGCCATGGATCCAGTTAATTTAAGCAATTTTTACAGAGGTTCACCCAAGTATGATCCATGCCAATTTCTACTAAACAGTTTCAGAGGATATGGCATTTAAAGCAATTTGTTGACTATGGACACAGGGTAATCCCAATATCTATCTCGCCTTGAGCATGTTTTTATTGGTACTTTTGATAACATTGGCAAAATATGCGGCAATTGCCTTACGAATAGATGATGGGACATTGTGCTCAGTTGAGCTAAAATTTGAGGCAACTAACCTGGTAATCCATGCGTTTCACATTTGGTACATTCATGTTATGTGTTGATGGACAAATATCCTCATACTTCTTGCCACAGAAAAGATCAATGCCAACCAAATGGACCTGTAAAAATAAATCAAGAACTATCAATGAAGATGATGAATACTTTGTCACAGTTACTGTTACCAAGTTTCCATGTCAGACAGTCTTGATAAAGTTGATATAATCTTTCGTGAATGCATCGTCGTTGCATCGTCTGCCTTGTTGTTGATTGTTTACCGATAAAAACAGTTTTCCGTATGGTTTCCATTACGATAGATATAAGTACATATATAACTGCCAGGAACCAATTCAAAATCGTAACAACTCGGCCATCTCAGACAGCCGATAATCATTACATAATCGCTAAAAATAACAACAAACGCTGTTTTTCTGAAAATGAAACAGTGCTGTCTGATTTTTTTCATCGGACATTGTGTCCAACAATAACGGATGCTTTCGTTGCTCAAAATGGAAATATACCGGACATGTCCGACGGACATTCGCATTGACTGATATGAATGCCATTTCAGTTTAACTAATAAAGCTACCAAACAGGAACTATTTTGTACATTTTTTTAAATATAATCAGTGGGAGTATATGCAGAAAATATTGCCTAAAATCCCCCCAACAAGGGAAAATGACATGAAAATTTCCCCCACCCTCCTGAAAGTACAGGTACTGTTCCCCCCATAACAGAGAGAATCCTGGTTTAGGAGACATTTAAAGGAAATAGTTGACCACAGACCAACTGACGTACATCAGACACAACCCACCCTAATAGCTCACCATGAGCATGCTGTGCTCAGGTGAGCTAAAACTGAATTGAAATCTTACTTTAGCGTGACCGTGCTTGCCAGTCTTTGATGTTGACATTTCCACTATCTTGCATGGCTTATCCTTAATACAAACAAAACCATTCTTGCGCAGAGAGGAACACTGCATGGGGAAAGTCTTGGAAGCCCCAGAGTCTGCTGCAGCAACAGTATAATCGTCGTCGGCCATGGTGTTCAACCTTAATAAAACAAGAAAAAAGTTTGACATGAACAAAGTGAGAAAAGTCTGTAGCAGTGTCAAATTCTCAGAAATTCTAGAACTACCAATATTTTGAAGCTCAAGGTTTTTTCGCCCCTTTTAAAAGAGCAGTTCATCGACTTCCCCTCTATTAACTGAAATGTGTCCATAGGAAAAAGAGTTGATGAAACTGAATGGTCTTGGAGATTAATTAAAATCAAATAATTTTCATGCAAAAATATTTGAAACAGTTTTAATCTGAGTCTACACAAGCAACTTAATTAAGTATTAACTTAATAAGTATTTTAAAAAAATGTTCAAAAAAATTTAATTTAGAATCTAAAAAATATTAGAATTTGGAAATATTTTTTTCCTCCAAATTGTATGTACACCTGTCCTTTTTGTTGGATTTACCATGCCTTTTTCATATAATAAAGATGTAATAGTAAACAGAGGAACAGATAAGCTGCATATCTGCGTATTTTACGCAAATAAAATGAACCAATAAGCTAAACATTTCAATTCTGTGCGTACCATTTACGCATGAAAAAACGGCTTCACTCAATTCTTTTTAATTCCTTGTGTATCAAATTCCATTGCAGCCAAACAGCTGACTGTCACTTCCTGCTTTAAAGTGTATTGCCTTCAAGAACCATTGATCAGTCGGCGTTTGTACATTCAAAATTTCATGAGCATCTGGTGCACCTTGATGACTTAACAGGGTTGTCGATAGTACCCCATCCCATCAATAGTGGACTGGGCAAAAATGCACAATATCATCTTTGTTGCTTTATGCAGCTAAAAGATTATTGCTTTATATTCAATTATGCCACATTTGTCTCGTGAACTAGACCTTGTTATCTTTACCTTCTGGCGAGAAAACCAAAATGCCCCTTCGAGGTAGAAATCAAGTTCTAGGAAACCATCCCTAACAAGTAACCAAAATATCATTCTCAGGTATTGTAGATTAGGCCACATTTAAAAGTATGTTTGTTTCCCCTCGCCCGACCGACCGAAAAATATCCCGCCGACCCAAAAGTTTTTAATCCGATTTTTCTGAGTTTTTTTTTTTTTTTTTTCATCTAATGCCGATCTGTGGTTTTAATGCTGAAGACGTATATCTTTGTATTTTCTCTCGAAAACAATCGCAGGTCGATCTCTGCATTCTTTATTCCCGAAAAATCGAAGCCGTTTCCATTATACCGATATTGGATTTTTAGTGTAACCGGAAGTTTATGAAATTCTAGCCTTTTCTCTATGCTGGTACCCGTCTGCTCGCTTACAACAATATCATTACGCGGGTGCTAAATTAAGTAACCGAGAACCAGTCTATAATTTCTTGAAAGTTGTCTGCAATGGAAATCGTCGGATAAATGTCTGTCAACGGCGGAAAAAGAAAACGTTCGGACGGTGGAACGTTTACTTTGTGTTCTTCAGTGATTGCCAAATGCAGTAATGTTACGAAACAATTATGTCAGAATCGTTTGTACGAGTTCAACGAGGATGACACTTGGAAAGAAGTTTTGTATGATGTTCTTGACGGCGGGGAGTTTGATTTTCATAAAACTGATACTTTCGTTGCGTGTGTCTCCAGCAAATTATCAGGGACTGTTACATTCACTTCAGATATGAATGAATCAATTCGAATTTGACAATTCATTAAAATACGTTATGTTCACAATAAATAGAGACGAAGAAGTTGGTTTTGCCAAACCAGACAGTGAGTGCCGAAAATCGACAGAAATGTCGGAATTTACTATCATGATGAATGCAAGCACAACTAAAAAAAAAACCAAAATTAAAAGACAAAACAGTTGTAAACTTCACAGGTTTTTTTTTGTTTTTTCATTTCTTTATGGTTCCTTTAGGATAAGGGGAACCATCTGCTATCTCTTCTTTCCTTTTCTTCCATATAGAACCTGGTGGGTTGTATTACCATGGTATTTAGCTTTCAAAAAATAAGTTACAAATAGAAGAAGAAGCACACACATGAAAAATTTATCTTTCAGTAATCCTCAACATTTCATTGATAAAATAATTGATTGTCACTTCTCTACAACAATTTCTCCTTGATAAAAATACTGACAATGTAAACACTATGTAATATATTTCTGAAATTTCTTGGTAGGGTATTACCAATGCATTTATAAACTTCACCTCTAGTAATCTTTTTAGATCAAATATCATCATAATAATTTTTCTGTGACGTTCATTATGTGTCCAATTTAGAATGATTTTTAATTATGTTGTATATATTTATTTTTTAATTATTGCTTCGAAATTAGTCTGGTAGAAAATATGTTATATTTCCATGGAATTTTGGTTGTTAAAATGCATTTTAGAAGAAATGCAAAATCTCACTTGGAAATAGCTCATACCTAAGGTTTTAAAGTTTTGACAGATAGCACATAGTATGTGTTTACCTTTAGTATACAAATGATATTGAGGCAGAATTCATGAAACCAATATTCTTCTTATTTCTGAATACCCCGGTAATATACGACCACCGGTAATACCCTACCCAAGTATATATTCCTGGGATAAAACATGAAGCTATTTGAGAAACCCTGCTCTTTTTTTACAAGCAAAACTCCAAAATTCCTGTATCTATGCAGACCCTCTTTCTTTAACATACTTCCATATATATGTCATAAAACACTTTGTCCAAAAATATGGAATTCCATTTAATAGCTTTCTCGTGTATTCATTTTGATTTTTGGAGCAGGGATAACAAAAATAAATAGGAACATAAAAATTCTGCTTCTATGTTATTTGAATAAAAATTTGCTGAATTTATTAATTTTGAAGATAGCCACATAGATAAGGGAAATGCACAGAAGAGGAAAGTAAAATATTAGTTGTATTGTCTTATAAATAATGATGAAATCTTAATCAAACAATATCAAAAGCAAACTGTAAAGAATTAAAACTTGTTTATGACCTTTTAAAACTAAAAAAAAAAAACTTTTGACCTACCTACCTACCCTACCTTGAAATTTAGGGTCGGGAGAGGGGAAACAAACATATTTTTAAATGTGGCCTTAAGCCACCTTTTTAAGGTAAGAAAGTTTCACTCAAAAAGTATTTACAGTAATAAGTACTCATAAGAAACAGGTTTCACTAAAATAGTACAAAAATAGGGAGTGATCACTCAATTGAAACCATTTCTTATCTGTTCCTCTGAGTAAAGTCATCAATATGAAAGCTCATATATATGGTGTGCATTAATTAATGTACATATGAAAAAAACAAGAGCCCGAGGGCTCTAATCCGCTCACCTGAGTAAAGATAAAATGTCCCACCATAAAGTTACAAAAGATAGGTTAAAGATCAAGGTAACAATGCTGCATGCCAAATATCAAAGCTTCCGGCCATATGATTTCAGAGAAAAAATTTTTTCTAGATTTTTTCCTTTATTAGCCTATGTTGAAGAAAGAAACCCCCTGGGCGGGGCCAATTTTGACCCCAGGGCCATTATTTGAACAAACTCGGTAGAGATCATTAGACAATGCTACATGCCAAATATCAAAGCTCCCGGCCATAAAGTTCCAGAGAAGAAAATTTTCTAGATATATTCCTATATAAGCCTATGTTAAAGAAAGTGACCCCCAGGGCGGGGCCAATTTTGACCCCAGGGCCATAATTTGAACAAACTTGGTAGAGATCCACTAGACAATGCTACATGCCAAATATCTAAGCTCTAGGCCATATGGTTCCAGAGAAGAAGATTTTTCTTGATTTGTTCCAATATAAGCCTATGTTAAAGAAAGTGACCCCCAGGGCGTGGCCAATTTTGACCCCAGGGCCATGATTTGAACAATCTTGGTAGAGATCCACTAGACAATGCTTCATGCCAAATATTAGCTCTAGGCCATAGGTTCGAGAAGAAGATTTTTCTGTTTTCCCTATATAAGCCTATGTTAAATAAAGTGACCCCCGGGGCGGGGCCAATTTTGACCCCAGGGCCATGATTTGAACAATCTTGGTAGAGATCCACTAGACAATGCTACATGCCAAATATCTTAGCTCTAGGCCATACGGTTTCGGAGAAGAAGATTTTTCTAAGTTTTCCCTATTTAAGCCTATGTAAATAAAGTGACCCCCGGGGTGGGGCCAATTTTGACCCCAGGGCCATAATTTGAACAAACTTGGTAGAGGACCATTAGATGATGCTACATACCAAATATCTAAGCTCTGTGCCTTTTGGTTTCAGAGAAGAAGATTTTTAAAGATTGCAATTTTTTTGTCTATTTTTAGCTCCTGTGACCTAGTTATTCAACAGACTGGAACCATTTGAACAAACTTGAAAGAGGGTCACCCAAGGGTCATTTGTGTAAAGTTTGATTGAAATCTGCCCAGTAGTTTAGGAGGAGAAGTCGTTTGAATTAAAAAGTTGATGACGCACGCCGGACGCCGGACGGCGGACCATCACAATAGCTCACCATGAGCACGTTGTGCTCAGGTGAGCTAAAAAGGGAGATTTTCACAATATTCTTGGGGAAGTCTTGGATGCTCAATTTAATTCTTTAAGCTATAGATAGGAAATTGAAATGCCAGGTTTTTTTCTGTTGGTATTAACTTATTGATAACTTGAAATGAAGATACTAATCAAAGAACGTTGATGTAAATTTGATTTTTAAAAACTCTGTACAAATATTTCTAAACAATTGTTCAAATCTCAACATAAGTCATTCTTGCAGAAACATTTTAAAAAAAAATGTTGAAATCTGTGTGGAAAAAAGGAAAAGGAAAAAAAAAAAAATTTCTTATCTGAAAATGCAGGAGATGGCTTCTCAAGGGTTTGAACTTAACAATTTTCTTGGGTGCCCCCCCCCCCCCCCCCCCCCCCCCTAATTCGGCTCTACGCACCTCAAAGTGCCCTTTTAGGCACCATCATCCGGCCCTTTTCAAATCCTAGCTGGAACACTGCACAGTATCTATTAAGATTGCCATGCACTTGCCAAGTTCAATGCCGTAAAATTAAGCTAAGAAAGCATATTTCTTCATCTAACTTTTCATTTTATAATGTTTATGAAATATTCATATTATAATTAATGAATTAAATTTAAATTAAAACTGCTAGAGATGCAAGTTAATGCATGAACTTTAATCTTTCTATTACAGGGTTCGACATTGACTTTTTTGAGAGCTGGACCAGTGGTCCAGTAACTTAGAAAACCTAATAGACCTGACCTTAACTGAACTAGACCGAAGTGTAAAACACATGTCATACTTAGATCAATATACTTACTTCGGAATACATAACAGTGTTTTTTCATGTTTACCATTAGAAATGAATAAAGGTCTAGAAAGATTATACTGGAATTACTCTTGTGTTACATGCTTTTCATTAACATTGCACCTTGATTGTACCTACATGGAAATCCCCAAATAAGCGAGTTCCTGATAATGTCTCTTGTTTAATGATTTTCAAGCAATTCCATTTAAAGCAAAATGATCTGTTTCCTGTCATCTACTCATACAGTTTCTTTGATTCCTCTTTACCTTTTTCATTCTATACTGACATTGTCTTTTTTGTCGGATGAAAAGACTGACATTTTTCCTATTGGCTGCACATTGCGGTAAAAACAAATTGTAACTAGAACTATCACTGAAGGTGATTCATACCCCCACCCCCATCTTTGACACAGGATGTATTCACATGACACATAAAACGAATGTTCACACATAGGATTTGGGCTTATAAGCATACCAAAAAAAAAATTCACTAAAGGTGATCAATACCCACACCGGAAGTCTGTCATGTGTAGGAATACAGTTTCAAAAGTTTGCGTGAGTGAAAGACTACATGTATGTAAGGTTTAAAGTTAGTGTGAGCAATGGTTCAAAAGTTTTGGACAATGCTAAAAAGTTTTGACAGACAGACAGATAGACAGAGAGACACACATACAGACACACAGAAGAAAAAAATTTGCCCCCAAGATCTGTAGCTGAGGAGAATAAAAATGCAGTCTAATTATGGTTCACATCCATATTTATTGTTTGCAAAAACCTGTCTTTAAGAATTTACATTGTGGTTTTCTTATGCACTGCACTTCCTCTCATGAAGGTCTATCTACATATGAGGTCTATCTACATATGAAGTTTGATCAACATAAGTACAGTAGTTTTGGAGAAATGCTCCGGACAAAATCAAAAGACAAAAATTAACAAAGGGGAATAACTCCTTTAAAAAACATGTAGAGTTATGGTTCTTATGCACTGCACTTCCTCTCATCAAGATCAATCTACATATGAAGTTTCATCAACCTAGCTACTTTAGTATTGGAGTTATGGTCCGGACAAAATCAAAAGATTAAAAATGACAAAAGGCAATAACTCCTTTCAAAATACATGCAGAGTTATGGTTCTTATGCACTGCACTTCCTCTCATCAAGGTCTATCTACCTATGAAGTTTCATCAACATAGGTACAGTAGTTTTGGAGAAATGCTCCGGACAAATATTTGTAGACCAACCGCCGGACCGACGGACGGACCGACCGACAGGGTGACTCCTATATACCCCCCAAAATTTCATTTGTGGGGGTATAAAAAGGTCTACTGTC
>CM037794.1:13865164-13915164 GCA_021229015.1 Solen grandis
GTTACACATGAGATCCCAGCATGATACAGGGTCTGACATTAAGGCCCGACCGAACAACATTTACTAGTCGATTGATGGTCCTGTCCAGCTAGGTCCTAGGCTAACACGACAGACTGGTCAACTTGTCAATTCATTTTTTTAACCATGCCACTTTGTTTTCCTAAGTTGGTGCATATCGTACTGTACATATATTTATACTAGCCATTAAAAAATTCAGCAAGCCATTTGTGTAAGAAACCTCTTTATATTTTTTTACTCACAGATTCAGATAGCTCAGTACATGCCTGCTCTATCTAACCATTAATAGATTTTGTTTGGCCAAATTCAGAAGAAAAAAAAATCTAATTAGGATCTGTAACTAATTTCTTTTCAGGGGGCATTTTGCAGAAGTTTACATGACTTTACTATTATAAATACAGTGCAGTACTCATTATCGATAAATACAACAATATTGCATCCCCTCACAATACCGTATAATGGTTTGTTTTTTTACTGCTGTAAATGGTTACGTATTTGGAGGAAAAACACTTGTTTTCAATTTTTATGATTTTAATTTTTACTTATTACAATGACCCGTAAATGGCCAGTAGTTTTGAACGAGATGATTTTTAAAGTTATCAATTTTTTTCTTTCCCTTGCCATGGCAACCAGAATTCCACATGGATCAACTTTATTTTAGTAATTTTGTGAAGGTTTACTAAGGATCATCCCTGTCAAGTTTAATTAAATTCTATCCAGCGGTTTCAGGAGAGATGTCGTTTAAAGTTTTCACTATATAAACAAAATGATGAAGAGACTCTCTTGTATTGTGTGTGGTGTAGGGAAAGTAAGAAAAAGAACCCCTTTGCAACTAGTGGCAGTAGTAATCTGCAAAAAAGTGCTCTTGACCGCCATAGTAGTAGTAACCCTGAACATCTTGATATTGTGCAGAGTAGGATGTTAGTGAAATCTAAACAACATGTGAAGGATGTAATAGAGGTTCATGACACTACACAGAAAGCAGAAAATGCACAATCAAAGGTATTATACTTTTTTTTTTGATAGCACAGATACTTTCTGATAACTATTAAATTTTACCACAGCATTTCATTGGGTATGACTGGAGATTTTCTGAAATTTAATTTCAAATATACCAAATTATTGTACTCTTTTTTTTTTTTTTTTTGATAGCACAGATACTTTCCACATAACTATTAGATTTTACCATAGCAAATCTGTCCCAAGTGACTTGAATGATTTTAAATAAGCTAAAGTTCTATGGCCTTCTTGTTTTTTTTTTGGTTGTTTTTTGTTTTGGTCAATTTTTGTCCAGGATTTAAATAAGGAAATGTAATAAATGATATTGGTCAGACCCATTTTTTTTTTCAATTAACAAATGCAGTTTTACATGATCTAATCAAATGTACAGACTAGAACAGAACAGAATATATTTTTATTGAATATGAATATAACTTTAACAACATGTGTTCACTTATCCACTTAGCTATGTCAGATGGAACATAAATCTGTCCCAAGTGCCAGTACACATCATCTCCAAATGACTGAAATACTGTTAATTGGACATATTAATCCTTATTAATCCAAACAAATATCACTGATGGTTGCAGTCATTATACTTCAATTTATTTCGTGATAATCTATTTACAGGAGGCTCAGCTGCATACTCTGTACTTCATCGTTAAAAACAACCTGCCACTGAGGGTTCAGAAGGAGCTCATCGCCCTTCAACAAGAGAATGGGGCTTCTTCTTTAGAGGATAAGTCATCCATCTATACCAGTGTAAGGGTCCAGGACGAAATGATTGACGCCAGTGACAGTGAGTTGGTGGACGATTTGAAGAAGGATTTGGACTTCAGTGACTTTGTGGGCATCATAGTTGATGAAACAACAGACATCACCATTCACAAGAAGCTGAACATTTACTTCAAATGCTTTAAGGCAAATACTTCAGAAAACTGTAGTTCATTTTGTGGCAGTGTTCCCATTCACGCACAAATGTACGTGAATCACGTACAGAACGCTGAAAAAACATACAATATATCAGAATACTAGTCTTCTCTACGTGACCGGAACTTACGCAAAATGCCTACGGTTTTACTTTCCTTTCCTTCATTTTTTATATTTACACGAACTTGAATACCTACACGTACGTCGTAGCCTTGTGTTTTATGGCATGAAAATCGATAAATGATGCTTCAGAAATTCCTCGCTCTAAAAATAGCACAATTATGGGAAGTAACTCTTGAGGGTACGTACGATAAGGTTCGAGTGTTCCGAATTTGTTTACGAATGTGCGTCTGCATAAAATGTCTGTGAAAACAGTCTACACTGACCAGCCTGTGGAAAATAACTTCCCCAGCACTTGCAGCCGAATCCGATAATGTTCAGCAACAAGATGACAGTCCAAGCGATGTAAATACCATTAAAAAGAGGCCAGAAATATAAACATTCCAAAAACACTGGTTGACATTATTTCCGTGGCTTCGTTTCGACGATGATAATAAAACTATGCATTGCTACGACGTAGAAAAGAAGGAATACAGACATTGTATTCAGTAACAAAGCATTTTTTATGTTGGTACCCCCAATTTTAACACGGAACCCCCAGAACTGAAAATTGTGGCTCACAGGGGGTTCCATGAACCCCTTGATTAGAAAAGGCGTGGGAACACTGTTGTGTATTGTGTGTCTGTGCAGAATGGCAAGACTGAGACTCTGGTTAAAGAGATAGAACGTGTGGGCTAACCTTGGACTAGACATGATGAAGGTAGTGTCAATGGCTAGTGATGGTGGTGCTAAAGTGATGACTGGTCAGAAAGGTGGTGTGGGTGCACTTTTGCGACGTATGAACCCTTGATTAGTCCAGATTCATTGTGTAGCTCACAGACTTGCATTGTGTGCCAGTCAGGCTTGCAGGGATGTGACCGGACCGTCAAAAATGTGTATCGTTTCTTTCACAACTCAGCAGTTCGATACAACACCCTTCGAGAAATGGAGACTGTGTTAGGTGATCAGAATGGCGACACAAAACATGTTACCTTGAAAGAACCAGCTAGCTTCAGATGGCTGTCATTAGAAAGTGCAATGAAGGCCATTCATACTGTATACCCAGCCTTGGTGATGGCACTGGAAAATGAATCGGCAAATGGAAACAGTGAAGCAACGGTGTTGCTCAAAAATGTGAAAAGTGTATCCTTTCTGTTGAAGACAGCCTTCCTTGTTGATGTTCTGGCTAATGTCAACAAACTGTGCAAGGTCTTCCAGAAAGATGAACTGTACATAGATACGGTCAACCTGAATGTTGTGGCTACAAAGGAGACACTGGAGTGTTACAAAGTAACAAATGGATCCACTCTGCAATCAGTGTATGATGACACCAGTGAGGGCATGTACAAGGGAGTCAAGCTGACAAGACACTCACCAACTGCGCATTGGCTTTCAAAATAGTGTGGAGAAGTACTTGACCTGCCTTGTGGATAATATAGACTGTCGTTTTGGAGAAGAATGCATGAGTAAGCTGAGTGAAGCCAACAGGGTACTGAATCCAAAACTCCTGCCAGTCTCCAAGATTGCCATCTGCAATTATGGAGGGAAAGATCTGGAGACCATCATCAGCTGGCTTGGACCCCAGGATGAGAACCCTGGACTCACTGACAGTGACCTGTTAAGAGCAGACCATTTTCAGTTTAAAATGACATTGAACAACATGAGAGGCCGGTCCCTGAAGACTGTATGTGTTGACATAATTGAAAACTTCGATGAGACGTTCCCAGACTTCTGTGTGTTGGCAAAATTTGTACGCACTGCACCTCTGACGAGTGTTGCTTGTGAAAGAGGGTTCTCTTCCCAAAATAGGTTAAAGACTAAGGCTCGTCCCTCTATGACTCATGACAAAGTAGCAAAACTGATTAGAATCATGGAAGAAGGACCTGACATGAGGGACTTCCCTGCTGAGAGAGTGCTTGAAAGATTTGAGGGTACATGTAAGAGGAGAAAGTAAGGTATGGTCCGTGTGTTATGAGGGGGAGAGGGTTATGAACAGCATGATGCATTTTCTGTTAGCAGATGACATAGTCTTATTTACAATGGTCATTATCTATTATAATTCCAAAAGATCTTAAAATTTAAGAGTAGGGCTGCTACGAGTATCCGAGTATTCGGATATCCACGAATTCTATCTGAAAATCGGGTATGAATATTCGTCTGGGCAAAGATCAGTGGAATGCTATCTTTTCTTAAACACATTCCTTAATATTTTTTTTATAAAACTTAAAAAACTTAAATGAAAAGAAATGAACAAAAGTGAATATAAACGACAATTTTCAAACACAAAGTTGTTTTTACAAAACCGAAGGTAAAATTATGACAAACATGTGGAGCTTGCATTAATGTGTGTCAGAAAAGATTTTAATTTAAATCATCAGCACGATTTCGGCATACTATGATAAAGTCTAGCGTTACCAAAAATAATTTATTGAAGCTAAAGAATCAAGCATTATCATAAGTATCCTCCATATTTTTCAAAATTTCTAAAATACGTCCTATGCATGTAGTGCTTAGCAGCGCTGTAAGTCCGGGAAGATTCGGATGTACATCGATATCAATTTACCAAAATTTCAAAAATTATTCCGCTAATGAATTGTTAAATATTCTATGTAATATGTTTAATGTTTATCAAGCTCAAGAATCGAGCGATAGTGTAAGTAATCCATACTATTTGAAATTCGAAACTGATGTTAACTTTCCTGAATGATTCGTCTGTAATTTGTATACATGGCAGACAAAACAACTTACAAAGAATTCAACCGCGAAGTACACATCAAATGTGTGGAAATACTTCGGTATTTCTATCCATGATGAAAAAGGGCCATTTGTAAAAACTGCAACTTAAATGTTGCATGTACTGGCGGTACAACTAACCTGTCAAATCACCTTAAAATTAATTCGATGTCAAAAAATAAAGGTAGGCCTTCATAAACATTACCAAAATTGAAAGTAAGCAAATTTTGTGCGTAGAAAATAAACATGTTTTTATCAAAGCAGACAAATGATAATTGGATCTTATCATTTGGCATTTGAATTCCATGATTTTTTTTATCGCGGAGCTTGAAGAGTTGCTCGGTCTAAACTTAACATGTTCATTACAGGTCTCACTTTACTTTTGTTATTATCAATAAAACTGTTTAGTCAAGAGCAAGGAGTTCCACAAGGAAGTATTCTCTCTGTTACCCTTTTTAGTGTTAAAATTAATAGTATTGTTACATGTTTAAATCCTGGTGTTGATTGCTCTCTTTACGTTGACGACTTTTTAATTTGCCACCAGGGTTTTTTTTTACGAACAGGAGAAGACGCTGGACTCTGGTCAAAAGGGGAAAAATCACGCGAAAAATACAAATTTGGGGAAAATTCAGTATATTATGTATTCTTCATTTTGCATGAATAAACACAGTTTATGCCACTGACTGTCTTTTTTACTTTCATTTATAAGTGGTCTATTTAGCCTACAAAGGCATGTCTCTTTGTTTTCTGTCCTTAAACATATCAACAATAAGTTCATAGTCATCTTCTGTTAACTGATCAGGCCACAGGTTAATTCTCATAAGCGCATCTAGAGACTGCTGGCTTTGTTTCTTTTGATGTTGAACTTTCAATTTTAATTGGAGAGTCAGTAACTGATGTAGTTTTAGTTTTGCATGACGACTGTTCCTGTTCAGAAAATGAGGTAGCGCCACTAACTGTACCACTAGTACATGTTTGTTTTGGTTCATCGACGTCGGACGACGTATATGGCCCACCAGGGAGTTTATTTTCACCTGCAATTTTGTCTTCATCTTTCTTACCTAGCTCACTTTCGGAGCTTGCAGAAGTCGCCGACTTAAAAAATGTATCTATTCGTTTTGTGTCTTTAGAATCAGATAGTTTTATTTTTTTATTGTAATTTTTCCAGTTGTGGGACATGATGACATTAAACACCGGCGGAAATAAACACTTGTCTGGTTTCCGCTATCGTATATACACAGTTCCTAATGCCGGGTCACAATTGGTACCCATTATCGCAAAACAGCGAGCGTCGAATGCTAGGACGCAGTGAATGTCTATTTTTAGTAACACTGTCAGACAATAACTCGGTATCATGTGTACATAGTTTATAAACAAAAACTCATTAAAAAAGCGCTGATTTAAGTTGAAATAAATTTTTAAAAGTAGAAATTAAGCATTTAATTACTTTTTGATAAAAAATTAATACTTTACAAGGGGAAAAGTGGTTTTCAATGGGGAATTTTTATCCAGGGGAAGACGCCGACTATCGGCGTCAGTTTGTTAAGAAAAAAACAAACCCTGGCTACGGATCCAAAATTATGAATACTATTGAACGGCAGCTTCAACAATGTCTTAATAAAATACAAAAATGGGCATCTGAAAACGGCTTTAAAATTTTTTAAATCAAAGACACAGTGTGTACATTTTTTTCAATTAAGAACTCATCACGATGACCCAAATTTAACGCTGGATGGTACTCCTATTCCTGTCGTTGATGAATTTAAATTTCTTGGGAGTGATTTTTGACAAAAAAACTTAATTTTATTTCCCATTAGAAACTTAACCCTTTACCACACAGTACATATAGCTGTACAGCATCCTTTACAGAACACTGATAAGATTACATCACTAATCTCTTACCTATATGGTCAGCTGATAAGGCTGATATCTGATCTGAACAGGGGTTTTCACACTAATGTGTGATTACACACACATTACACACACTAGTGTTAAAAATATGATTTTTTTAGTGTTTTCTGTAAGTTTGACATTATTTATGTCAATGTAAAGTTTGTAGGAAATTAAATTCTCTTTCCATTGGTACTAAATATTATACAGTTGTATGCCTTTGTTTAGCAGTAATAAAGTGTTAAAGTAGGTGAGATATATATATATATATATATATATTTTTTTTTTTTTTAATATATATTTCAGATTCACATTGGCTAGAATTTACTTATTTTTAATAGTTGTATAATACCTAAAGTATTTATATCTATTATTTAGTACTTTGAAGTAAATTTGGAAGTAGTAAGGGATGAAGTAAAGACAGAAAAATCATATATTTTCATATATATATTTATATAGTTGCTTGGTCGAAATCGTCAGGCAGGTTGGGTTCAGGGTTGTCTGTGAATGGTTCAATCTGAAATGAAAAGAAAAACTTTTTCAACTTCATGTTGTTTTTTTCTTATTCATAGCATATAATTTATTTTTCAGTGAAATAAAATTGAAAAAAGAATAAGTTGTTTTATTTTTTTATACATTTTTTTTAATTTCTATATTAAAAATAGTTATATTTTATTCTTGTTATTTTATTATATTTTATTCTTGTTATTTATTATGTTGCATGTTTTTCTGATTTGGAGAGAAAGAAAGAAAAAAAAAAAAAAGTCTCAAGTTGGTTTTGAACCTGCAACCCTTGGCTTTGTAGACCAACACACTAACCTCTACACCACAAAGGAAAATTGAAAAAGAGCATTTAATTTTATCTTATATCACAATCAATTTCTTGTATTCAGTGAATAAAAACGCACCGTCGGTGGTGAAAAGTTACGGCCCCAATCAGAAATGGGTTCCTGATCATCATGATCGGACTCGGAAGAGTCATCAAAGGAAGAAAAGCCAGAAAACTCAGACTCGCTAGTATCAAAATAAACTCAAAAGCAAAGCTTTCAGAATCAGAGTCAGACATTGTTGTAAATCTAATTACGCAAGATGGTAGATTAGAAATTTTGATGCGATTAGGCAAGTGTTCTCATACGATTAACTGATTTGATCATTTTTTTCTGACACATTCATAGAAGACTTAAGCTAATTAATATTCATAAATATTGAAATAAGCTTTCACATTGGCAAAAACAATTGACCAATGCAAAACTGTCTGTCCACCTGTGGTTTTATTGCAGGCTAGAGTATCCCTTATCAGCGTCTGCAGACCAGTACTGTCCACGGATTAGCCATAAGTTAGGCATTGTTACGTAATTGACTGGTGATCAGTGGCCAGTAGACCACGCTTGATTTCCTCTCCAATTACTTCAAAGGCCATAAATCGTTTAAAGTTAGCACTTCTGTATTAATCAGGGGGTCATAAAACAACGGTTTCTTTTGTACTCTTTTTTGTATGACGTAAGTGAGATGAACCCCAGCTAACTTTAGGTACAATTTACTCAAAAACTATTAATAGTAACCCTATACGATTTTCTGAAAATAACAATGATGAAATCCCATACTTACCGGAAGTAAACATCTGGAAGCCATTTTCTGATGAAAAATGCGAAAATAAAGCGATTTATTTTGACACACGGGGAAATACGGGTCTGTTCAAATGGCCGTAACACGGGAATATACGTATTGATACGGCTACCGATAGACACGGGAATATACGGATCTGTTAGGTAATCGATAGACACGGGAATATACAGGTCTGTGTGGTAAAGGGTTAAAGAATAAATGTCTAAAGGCACCTAACATAATGAGAGTAGTCGCCCATACCGATTTTGGGGCAGACACAAAAGTCCTTTTGATTTTATACCGTTCTCTTATTCGTTCAAAACACTAGACTATGGCTGTATCGTTTATGGTTCAAACAGAAAATCATATTTACAGTTACTGGACACAATTCATCATCAAGGACTTCGCTTGGCACTTGGCGCATTTAAAACATCCTTTATGTAGCTGCAAATGAACCATCCTTATATCTACGTAGAGAAAAATTAAGCTTACAGTATATTACAAAACTCAAATCAAATCCGAGTAATCCAGCTTATGACAGCGTATTTCACCCTAACTATAAAACACTATATGAGAGCAAACCTAAGGTTATCAAACCTTTGGGTTTGCATGCTCAGAATCTTATTTCAGGATTAGAAGTTGACATAAAAGTCATTAAAACGAAATCAGTCCCACAAATTCCACCTTGGACACTTAAAAGACCTGAAGTTAATCTTAGTCTTCACAATCACTGATCCAATTTTATTTCAAAGTTCAATGAAATTAGGTCTACTTATGGAGACCATTATGACATTTATACAGATGGCTCTCAAGATGGCAATAAGACCACATGTGTAATTCCGTCAAAAATCAATGGACCGGAACGAAACTCAAACGATCTGTAACTCATGGTGAGACTCACACACCAAAAATTAGATGAATATCTGCAAGCTTTTAGAAGAAAAAAAATCCTTAAAACTGCTATTTTAACGAAATTTTCTAATTCCAAGGGTCGTAATTCCGTCAAAAATCAATGGACCGGAACAAAACTCAAACTTGATCTGTAAGTCATGGTGGTAGACTCACACACCAAAAATTAGATGAATATCTGCAAGCGTTTAGAAAAAAAGTCCGGAAAACTGCTATTTTAACGAAATTTTCTAATTCCAAGGGCCGTAATTCCGTCAAAAATCAGTGGACCGGAACGAAACTCAATCTTGATCTGTAAGTCATGGTGGTAGACTCACACACCAAAAATTAGATGAATATCTGCAAGCGTTTAGAAAAAAGTCCGGAAAACGTGTGTGACTGACGGACCGACGGACGGAGTGCAAACCTATAGTCCCCTACGGCGAAGCCGGTAGGGGACTAATTATATCGTTTACCGAATGGTGCTTCGATTTTCTCTGCAGAAGCAAAAGCTACCAAGTTAGCTTTACATGCAGTATCGTCTATTCGGTCCGATATATTTATATTTTCTGATTCCTTGTCTGTTCTACAATCAATTAAAAACATGAACAACTTTTTCGAATCCACTAATACAAGATATTTTAATTAAATATCATCACCTATCTTTTTCGAAACAAATCATATTCTGTTGGGTTCCCGGTCATATGGGAATTCGAGGTAATGAGAGAGCTGATCATGCTGCTAAGGCAACCTCCGATTTAGACAAGGACGAGGCTGATATAAAAATTCCATTTACTGATTTGAAGTCTTCCATAAATAAATTGATCTTTTCAAAATGGCAATCTAGTTGGGACAACGCTCAATTTAATAAGTTACATTTTATTCAACCATCCTTAGGTTTTTGGTATCCATCTTCCCACGCTGTGTATAGGGAGGAATGTGTTATCAATCGTTGTCGCATAGGACATACTCGTTTGACTCACTCCCATCTTTTAAATCGAGAAGAACCACCTGTATGCATTCCTTGCCAGGAACCATATACTATCAAACATATTTTAGTCGACTATATTGATTTAAGTCTTCTTAGAACTAATTATTTTAATGTGACATCTATGTAAGACCTTTTTAATACTGTTTCTGTTGATTCCTTGATCGCTTTTATTAAAGACGTTGGTATATATAACAAGCTTTGATTTTACATATGTGATATATCAAACGTGTTTACTCTCCTCCTGTGCGGGATTCACTTTTGTATAGTTTTGCGACGTATCGTAATTTTAAGCGTTTTTAGACACCGTATGACGTCTTTCAACTGTTGAGGTGTCTCTAATTCAATATTCTTTCTTTCTTTAACTTTCTTAGGATTCCACAAGTTTTAAACCAGCAATTCGTGATCCGATCTGTGAATCGTCAGTCCCGGATCGTGGATCGTCACTTTCCCAACAATCCACAGCCCTATTTAAGAGTGTAAAACTGGTATGTATGTAAAGACTTTGGGGAGTGAAATATGATGAGGATGAACACTCACAGATTTTATTAAAGTTAATAACTATTAAAAGTGCAATGTCGTAAAAGTGCATACCTATATTACAACTCACCTTTGTTGAGTATATACAGAAAGTTTACTGAGTATATATATATATTATGTGCTTAAAAGAGGGAGGATTAAGAAAACTTTGTAGGTCTATGCAGCTAGTATGTTGATATCTAATACCAAAACAAATGCAATAAACATAAAGGTAGTTTATGATATGAGATGGACATTTGAAGTGTCTGAGAGTTTTTTTTTTTTTTTACGAAGGCACAAAAAGTTGTGTATCATCATGTGAGTAAATGGGTATTAAGAATGAGGAAAAACTTTGCCTTTGTAGATGCAGGTGCTATGTTATTGTTTAAATAGTGATAACTTTTGCCAAAACTTGATATTTATTATATTCTTGTGATGTTGTGTAATGGTTGTATCATTTTGTATGCAAAACAATAAAAATAAATTTCAATTTGATTCGTCTTGGTATAAAACCTTTTTTAAGTTCATCAGAACACTACACAAATGTATAAACATACAATAAAGTATTATGCACATACTCAAACTTGGTTAATCATATATCACTACATGTAAATCACAATGTAAGTCGTTAAGCAACACAAATACACGGCGAAGTTTGACTTTTGGAAATTTTATTTTGACTCTTGGCTTTCAAAGTCTAAGGAGAGCCCTGCATACCTTTTCTTATTTTATGATATGGATTTTTTTTTCTAGAATTGTGAATTTTTGTTATAAAATGTGTTCTAGATTGTTACTTTGTATCATTGGGGGGTCCAATGCCGGTAGCCTGTGGGTGACAGCTGATGCCCTATCAGTAAAGGCTCTCAGAAATTGCAGGGCCTGGTGACTGGACTGGCTGGCAGGGAACTAGGTTTCAGTAAGGGGCTTACAATGGCGATTTCCACTACCGAGTACAAAAAATTAACCCAAATCACAATTTCATCAAAATATAGCCTAGAAAATTGTATAGCCATGAACACCCTTACACAGAATCAGGGCCTATATGATCTTCCAGAAAATACAGAGCAAAAATTATGCTAATTCCTTAAATATTTTGATGATTAGTGAAAATTTCAACAGTATCTGTGTTAAAGAAGTTTATTCATAGATCATCATGATATCAGTGAAGCAACTAAACTTTTTCCAAAATAGCATTGTATTTGGCGATTTTAAATGTATATCACGGATACTTCTCTTTCAAAGAACTTAAGAACTGCTCCCCATCCCAAGTGTCGAAAACATACTTTAAATCCAAAGATTTACGTCTAAATATTTTGGACTACCACAAACCCCAGCTTAAAAACAATAAACAGTAATTCTTGCATTTTAATGGATATCTTCAATATGTGCAATGTATTACAGTCCCAGAACAGTAAGTAATTCCTATTTTATAACGTTCACAAAATAGAGAATTCGAGAATGATGACAAAAAATGGCGGTACCAGATGTGCAATTAGACAGGATAAAAAAATACACAATGTAAGCGAAAACAAATACAGAAAAAAATATTGATGAAAAGAACACATTTAATAAAAGCTCAATATTGTTGAAAAATATACTTAACCCTGGACCTTTTGTATGTATTTTTTTTTTCTACAATTTACTCACGTGTTGTTCTGGGCTGCCAACTAGAAAAGGAAGAGCTTAACAGCGCATGCGTATGTGTTACAAAGGTGGCGCTTGCCACTGCTTCCGGTAGCATGGTCAATCTCCACGCAGTGGTCTCCCCTTAATTATTTTTTTTTTTTTTTTACGCGCCTACAAGGGAGATCACTGCGTGGAGTTTACCAAACTCCATGCAGTTATTTCCCCTTCGATCTTCGTCATATGGTAGCATTAAGGTACGGCTGATTTTGATATTCTTTTTTTGGAATTTCTCATTTATTTTAAGCTGAATGATAGAAGAAAGCCCAAATTTTAAGATTCATGTAATAAGAATATCATCAAATGTGTATTTTCAAAATTTTGAAGGTACAAAAAGTCACATTTAATGTTTTAATTCAAATTTGGCTAAAATTTCAATAAAAAAGCATTATTAGTTAAAAACAAATCTGGTGAGGTATGTATTTTTTTACATTTTCAAAAAGCATTTATGTCAGAAAATTGACTCTGAAAAAATAAAGAAAATCGCACTTTGAAAAAAAAATTAATTAGAAAAATATACATGTATATAAAAAAATCACAGTTTTGGGATAGTTTTTGTCTACATTTTGGTCCGGGCGCAAATGAGATTTTATGCCCGTTTAGTATTTTCAATGCATATTTGACAGTATTTTTATCTGTAACTTTTAGAATAAGTTACAAATTGTGATAAAAATGTTTTAAAAATATTATTTTAATATGTTGCTACAGTATTTAGAAACGAAATCTTTCTTATTTTTTAATGTCATGTTTTTTCAACAAATTTAGCAAATAGTGATGCTCTACCATAAGCTTGATCTCTGAAACAAGCATGGTGACCCCCTATTTTTATTTCATATATCTGTAACGAACACGGCCTGGCCCGGAATCGAACCCGGTCCTCTAACCACTGAGCCAAAGAGTCGACTCCCTAACGCAGTTGTCAGAGATTGTACCTATACCCGTGACGACGCATCGTCACACATCTTTTAGTTAAAGTCTAAAGTACTTACATGTATATGCACATTTTTAGAAAAATCTGCCCGTTAGAAAAACCCGCTCAAATGCCTTTAAAAATAGAAAGAGGGAACACTATTTTCAGCTATTTTTTTAATATCGCATTTTCGGAAAATAACGATCAGTAAAATGGTTAATATGCATTTGATATGAAAAGTGTGTCAAATAATTCTTGTCACTAAGTAACGGTTGCATAGAACTATGTACAGTAGTATCACATTCGTAAAATAGATATCCGACTTTTTCGTAACAAAGTCATGAATATATATATAGTGCTATCACAGTAGCCAATTAAAACTTGCTACTACGTAAATATTTGTTTTAATCCGTGTTTTTCTACAGAAATAAGAAACTGCTTAGAAAATGAATTCAATTTTAGAGGGTGGCACGATTTACCCAAATACACCCAAATACTCCTGAATTACCCAAATACTGTCTTATTTAAGCATTTGTAGCTCCAAATTAGTAGTTATTATTATCTTTGGTGTACACATGTGTCTGTTAGGTGATTAAAATAAATAATTTAATTAAATAATATTTAATATTGTTTTATTTATTATTTCATAAAAGATATATTAACGGACAAATCGGTTTCCCAAATACCCCTGATGTGCCCAAATACAGTTAATGTTTAACTTCTTTACTAGCTCAAATAGCCCATGTATTAATAAATTATGAAGTATACACATTTTTATTGAGATATAATTAAATAGAATGTATTAATTACTAAAATAATACGGACCATTTGTAGGAAACGGTTACACAAATAATCTCTAAATTCACCCAAGCTTCTGTATATTCCCTACTTCAAAGACAAGTTACACGATAGATAATAATTTAAGTTAATTTATTGAAATAATTATTATTTCAAACAATCAATAACATACATGTACAATGGTCAAATCGGCAATGTTGACATAATAGACATACATAAGTAGTAAGCACATTTAAAGAAACAACAAAGGTCAACAAATAGATATTGCCATATTAGACTTTTCAAAAGCCTTCGATACAGTACCACATGACAAACTCCTACACAAACTTGACAGCTACGAAATTAAGGGAAGTCTCCACACTTGGTTAACAATTTCCTAACAAATAGAACAATGAAAACAATAGTAGAAGGCGAAAAATCAAGCGAAACAACAGTTGACTCAGAAGTACCCCAAGGCACAGTACTAGGGCCAATCCTATTCTTGTGCCACATAAATGACCTGCCAGAATGTGTAAAATCCTCCGTCAGACTATTTGCAGATGACTGCCTTCTATATAGAACGATAAAATCAGGACAAGATCACCTCCAATTACAACAGGACCTAAATAGCCTAGAAACATGGACAACAAACTGGGGCATGAAATTCAACGCGAAAAAATGCTATATCATGTCAATCAACAAAAAAACCAATAGATTTTATCAACTGAATAACCACATAATGCAGGAAGTACAAAATAATCCCTATCTTGGACTACAAATCTCAAATGACATAAAATGGAATATACATATCAACAAGGTATGCAAAAAAGCAAATTCAACTTTAGGCTTTTTAAGAAGGAATCTCAGAAATGTACCACAGACCTGTAGAAAAACAGCCTACATTACACTAGTAAGATCAATAATGGAATATGGGGCTACCATCTGGAACCCCTATCAGAAAGACAACATAAGGACAAACTAGAAAGAATCCAAAACTGGGCAGTAAGATTCATAAAAAGAGATTATACAAGCAGAACACCAGGGACAATATCAAAAATGAAACAAGAACTTGAACTAGAAACTTTACAAGACAGACGCCAAAGCAAGGTGGTTGAGGGGTTAGTTCCAGCACTGCCAACATCAGATTTTGTGAAATTCACCAGACCAAAAAGGACAATAAAAACAAAAAAAATTTAATGGCTGCAAAACATCAAATATATTAGAAAAACGCATTTGCAAAAATTCAAAGGGTCTGGAAATACCATCATCAAACTCTAAACAATATGAAAATTCATTCTTTGTGGACACTGTGATTCACTGGAATCATCTCCCTGATAATATAGTGCATGCTGGCTCTGTTGAGGCATTCAAAAATGCCTTAAAGAGCCACCGCCAATAGTGCGGAGCTCTTCTTCCGTTGTGTAAAACCCAGTATTGGGATCTACAACGTATTTGTTTCAGATTCAGATTCTATTTCTTGAAAATCTTCCTGTCTGTATTTGAATGAATTATGACTTTTCGATTTGATTCAGCATGTGCTTAAATTGAAGTTTTAACTAAGAAGAAAAAATAAAACTGTATGTTGTTGATCACATCACCTATATTATTTAGTTTATTCCTAAATGATTTAGAAAATAATCTACAAGAAAATGTATTCGACGGAATTAGCATGGATCAAATATCAATATATCTTTTATCATTTGTTGACGATGCAGTTTTATGTTCAGAGTCAGCTGAGGGTTTACAACATCTTTTAAACAGTCTTGAAGCATATTGTTTAAAATGGAATATAACCGTTAATGTTGAAAAAACAAAGATTGTAGTATTTAGAAAAGGTAAAATACCGGATAGAAGATACTCGTGGTTCTATGCAGGCAGCTGTATAGAAGTTGTAAATAGATTTAACTATCTCGGTATTGTTATGTCTAGTGGAGGGTCATTTATTCATGCTACAAATACGCTAAAAGGCAAAGCGTTGAAATTAATGAGTTCATTATTTACTATAGTTAAAGAATTATCAGTTGTTAATTGGTCTTCAAAAGTAAAAGAAATATTGCAAAAAGGGGGCTTCAATGATGTTTGGCTATTCCCAGAGTCAGTTAATGTAAATGCATTTATTCCTGTATTGCAACTCACTGTGCATATAGATGTCATCTATGCTTTACCTCTGATGCACGTTCTGCCATTTGGCGCTTTCTTTGACCTGGTTTCTTACCTACATTTGTTCTAGCTTGTTTGCATTTATATGTACAATCTGATAAATGAACATATCCAGTCTCAACCTCAACACCTAGCGACGTTGTGAGAAAGGAAATGAATGCTTTATTTTTTTCTTTTTGTGTTTTTTCATGCCAGATATGTTCACTCATCAGATGACGGGTTGACTTACCATGGAGCCTGTAATTACCAGCACCATACAGAGCTCTCCGTAGGTCAACCTGTTGAATTTGCGTGACGGAAGACAACCTGTCTACAAGATCGGGCAGTTTTAACTGTTTCCAGTCAGTTGATTGTTTAAGTCTATTGTTGAGGGATTCTGAATTATTGTTTGTCCAAAGGTCGAAATGAGCTTGTCTTTCAAGGAAATATAAACATTGTTTACAAGTTTAGGTTTCAGATATCTATCATAATAAGTCCTAAATTTTGGATATTTGTCGAAATATACGGACAGGTTGTCTTCACGTTCAGCAACTACTGAACACAGGCCGTCTTTGTCTTCACTGAAGGTGATGCACAGTACTTTTTCGCGATCTTTGTCAACTGAACCATTTTTTTTTTCGGCGTAGCTGTATAATTTCGATTTCAACTCGCATCTTAAACCAATCAAATGTACGCTAACAGCGGTAAATAATTCTAAGCTGAATAAAAGGACTCCTGTTATTGGTTAACGCATCGTTATGGACTATAAAATTACTATAAATAAGGGGTGCAGCTTGTATATATCATTCAGCTTGGTGTTATTACTTTTCTTTTTGATATAAACATGAAAGTGATTTCAGTAAGTTAAATACAATCCTTTTCCATCAATTGAGGAATGCTACTTTGTGAAAATGATTTAAAACAACAAAAAAGAATCCACCGTGTTATGACATGAAACCCCTTAATTACTATGTATATTGAATTAATTGCTGGTCATCACTGCAGGGAGTCTTTAGCCAATATAGTACACAATTATTTCCCTTTACTTAAAAGACGATTACGAGACCAATTTGTTCAAGAATGGAGTATGAGTATACATAACTCACCTAAACTTGATTATTACGTAAAATTTAAAAACATATTTTGCTATGAAGACTATTTTGACAAATTTAAAAATGATTCTCTACGAAAGCAATATACATGTTTAAGATTAAGTTCACATTCTCTTGAAATTGAGACCGGAAGATATAATGGTATTGATCGTGCCAATAGATTATGTAAACTTTGTAACCAGAATGTTATTGAGTCAGAATATCATTTCGTGCTGTGCTGTACTAAATACAATGAAGTTCGTATTAAATATTTAGGCCGCATGGCTTGGCCTACAGTAAATAAATTTATAGATATCATGTCGTCTAAGAATGAAAAAATGTTGTACAAAATTTCAAAATTTATTCAAGAAGCTCTTGTAATAAGAAAAAATACCCTTGAAAGTATGATTGTTTCGCAGGATTAATGTACATGTGATGTGCTGTTATTTGTGTAATGTTTGTTTTATATGTTTGTTACAATATGTATTGTCTTTGCCATATTTCTTTGTAAATGGCCAAAGGCATTATTTGCCGATTGCTGAATAAACTTGAAACTTGAAACTAATCTGTCACAGTAAAACCTCTGATGGGTTAATGCAAAACTAAATAACTGCTAGTATGGAAGTGAGACAGTAGGCTAGTTTTACACAAAGCCAAACATTTTAATGAATGTTAGTGATAATGTGGGTTGTTTACTGTATGATCCCTTACATATTCTTTATTGCATTAATTACTAGGTGTCAATTTTGTAACTGCATGATTATGTATTTATTTCATAGTTAAATATTTGATTTTGAAAATATATGAAAGAGATACAAGTTTTAGTATTCAAAATGACTTAAAATGAGTCTGAAGGACATTATTCTGACAATGAATGACTTTTTAAATTGCTTTTGTTAGAAACGTTTCGTTACATTTTATTCAACAGAATTTCTCTTATTGAATAAACTGCATCCAGGCCACAGGTCCTCACAGTCTAGGGAAATGGCAGAATTACATGCACAGTTGTGGTTATTTACTATTGCTACTAGTGTAGACAAAGAATGAAAGTATTTAGTAATACATAATTTATTTCCAAACTTAATGTCGCTTTTTATGATAAATTTTACAAATCAAAAAATATAAATTAAAATATATATGAGAACTAAAAGAATGAAAGAAAGAAATAACAAAATGTATAAGAAATAACAAAATCAACCAACAAAGTAAGAAAGAAAACAAAGATTTATATTTAATTAAATAAAAAAGAATAAAAAAGAACTGATAGAATAATTTCTGGTATTTAGGATTGCGTAATTGGTATATTCACAACTATTTCCTTTACAAACTGTGAATGACTATGTTCAACCCCCAAATATAGCATACATACACTTGGATCTTGAACAATACCTGTGTGACAGACACATCGTGACAGACTGTGGCAGCCTGGCTTATCAAAAAACAGATGCCCACTCATGCTGGGTGGGTGAATAAATGGGGGGGGGGGGGGGGGGTCACTTATATAAGGGTTTTGAGATGCCTTTAAGCTTGGCATAATGAGCAAAGAATGAGCACTTGCTAAGATTTCTCAGAGAGGAGATAACCTGTACCTTAAATAGATCAACATACTCAAAATGCTCAAGTTCTCAAAATACTCAAAGTTCTCAACACGTTTTTGTCGGTTTTCTTTTTATCAAACATCAATCAATGTATATTTGATAATGAAATAAGTTAATCTTCAATTTGAATAATTAATTATAATCTGAAGCGATAATTGCTTTATCACATGTTAACATAATTGTCACAAGTAAAGTGATTCGAAACAAACAGACAACAAATTTTATGTTACCCAACAATTTTATTCGGCAACTTTTATTTTACCAAATAATACAAAGATAAACATAGAATAACATATTACATATATTTCATCGTTGTTGTTTTTGAATATAAACTTAATTTGTACAAAAGATGAATAAAATTTACAATATTTATAAAATAAGTACATTAACCATATTTAACATATAAAGGATGCCGGCCCTGGTTTATACTCTGGTGTTATTTCAAATAAACAAACAACATGATTGAATAAGCAGATGACGTGATAATCTAATTTCCCTGACATGTCAACGGTCTTCATGTATCTGTGTAATATACAAATACGACAATGAGCTACCGTTTATTGTGTATACTTGATAAATTTACCTGTTTCAACTTTAAACAATACACCAGAATTTGATAATAGAAGTGTATCTCTTTAACACTGAAAGAAATATAGAACATGATTTTTTCTATAACTTAATTTTGATGATCTTAGTATTTGGTTAACAGAAAATAATGATGGTGTCTTGTTTGCACACAACGACAGCATGTTTTCTTCTGCCCGCGTAATCAATGCTTCTGAAAATATTAAAACAAATTAGAAATATTAAATACAAATATACAAAACGTCAAAATTTTCCTTCTTTCATTTTGAAGAGCTTTCGATGATGCGATTTCCACATAACGGAATTACTATCTGTTCTGTATATGACACCTTTTGAGTTTTACAAACGCCTCATATTTGTGTGAGGTTGGGTTTAATATATGTTATAGGCTGTGAATATGTTCTTTTAATTATATAATACAATGAATACTCAATATTTTGCTGTTTAACACTGTATTTGGGAGTATTTGGGTAATTCAGGAGTATTTGGGTATATTTGGGTGTATTTGGGTATATCGTCTTATGCTGAAAAACAAAATCAGGCCTTGCTGATTTGCATATTTTCCACGGCAAGTTTAAATGTACCTCTTCGCGCTTTGTGAGAATCCATGCAATGCGATACTGCACTAATGAATACGAGTGGAATATGTCATACAGACGTTTAAATCATAACCGTAACCGCTTATACCCAGAGAGCAATATATAAGGGACCCATATGGGTCCCATATGGTTTCCCACATGGGCCCCATATGGACAACCCACATAGGACCCATGTCGAAAGTGCAACCTGTTTTGGCCTGGGTCCCATATGGGCAGCCCACCAAGATCCAGTATGAGCCCCTCAATGGTCCCATATGGGCAACCCGCCTATATTCTACATAGGCTACCCACATGGGGCCCATGTCGAAAATGTAACCTGTTTTGGCCTGGGTCCCATATGGGCAGTCCACAAAGATCCAATATGGGCCCCTTAAGGGTCCCATATTTGCACCCCATTTGCATGTAATATGGCTCCATACCACTGCACTGTCTGAATGTGCAGTCAAATGTGGAAAACTGGTACCAGTAGCCTCTGAAAATTTGTCACTCCCAAAATAATATTACTGAAAATCAGAAAATAGGTCCCTCAAATACAACATACAGTTTTATTTTTTCTTCTTAGTTAAAACTTCAATTTAAGCACATGCTGAATCAAATCGAAAAGTCATAATTCATTCAAATACAATTTGAATACAAATGGATATTTTTCATTTTCAATGTGCTACTTAAAGTTTAAAAGTGATGTTTGATTTCCTTACCATGAGACAATTTCTTAAGCAACAAAAACAAACACTTAAAGATTGCATATCTTTAACACTGCACATAAACTCAATCACTCATTATACAAAAATGCATAATATTGTAAAAAAAAAAAAAAAAAAAAAAATGTTCTTCTATTTCATGCGCGTTTTTGCAAGTATATTCAATATGTTGAATGTAGGCAGTAAACGTAAAAAGAAGATGTAATCTGCCTAAATCGAAATGGAATATGAATCATATTTAGATGCATTACCCTATTTTTTAAGATGTATTATTTCTAGAATTAGAGCGTCTTCTCATTCATTAAGAATACAGACAGGAAGATTTTCAAGAAATAGAATCTGAATCTGAAACAAATACGTTGTAGATCCCAATACTGGGTTTTACACAACGGAAGAAGAGCTCCGCACTATTGGCGGTGGCTCTTTAAGGCATTTTTGAATGCCTCAACAGAGCCAGCATGCACTATATTATCAGGGAGATGATTCCAGTGAATCACAGTGTCCACAAAGAATGAATTTTCATATTGTTTAGAGTTTGATGATGGTATTTCCAGACCCTTTGAATTTTTGCAAATGCGTTTTTCTAATATATTTGATGTTTTGCAGCCATTAAATTTTTTTTGTTTTTATTGTCCTTTTTGGTCTGGTGAATTTCACAAAATCTGATGTTGGCAGTGCTGGAACTAACCCCTCAACCACCTTGCTTTGGCGTCTGTCTTGTAAAGTTTCTAGTTCAAGTTCTTGTTTCATTTTTGATATTGTCCCTGGTGTTCTGCTTGTATAATCTCTTTTTATGAATCTTACTGCCCAGTTTTGGATTCTTTCTAGTTTGTCCTTATGTTGTCTTTCTGATAGGGGTTCCAGATGGTAGCCCCATATTCCATTATTGATCTTACTAGTGTAATGTAGGCTGTTTTTCTACAGGTCTGTGGTACATTTCTGAGATTCCTTCTTAAAAAGCCTAAAGTTGAATTTGCTTTTTTGCATACCTTGTTGATATGTATATTCCATTTTATGTCATTTGAGATTTGTAGTCCAAGATAGGGATTATTTTGTACTTCCTGCATTATGTGGTTATTCAGTTGATAAAATCTATTGGTTTTTTTGTTGATTGACATGATATAGCATTTTTTCGCGTTGAATTTCATGCCCCAGTTTGTTGTCCATGTTTCTAGGCTATTTAGGTCCTGTTGTAATTGGAGGTGATCTTGTCCTGATTTTATCGTTCTATATAGAAGGCAGTCATCTGCAAATAGTCTGACGGAGGATTTTACACATTCTGGCAGGTCATTTATGTGGCACAAGAATAGGATTGGCCCTAGTACTGTGCCTTGGGGTACTTCTGAGTCAACTGTTGTTTCGCTTGATTTTTCGCCTTCTACTATTGTTTTCATTGTTCTATTTGTTAGGAAATTGTTAACCAAGTGTGGAGACTTCCCTTAATTTCGTAGCTGTCAAGTTTGTGTAGGAGTTTGTCATGTGGTACTGTATCGAAGGCTTTTGAAAAGTCTAATATGGCAATATCTATTTGTTGACCTTTGTCGTGATCTAGTAGGAAGTCATTTAAAGTTGTGATCAGTTGTGTTTCGCAGGAGTACCCAGACCTAAATCCATGATTTAAGTTTGTCAGTATTTTGTTTTCTTCCAGGTGGTTAAGTATGTGTCTACAAATAATATGTTCAAGAGTTTTGCATATGACTGAGGTTAGTGAGACAGGTCTGTAGTTTTCTGGCAGGTGTTTGTTGCCTTTTTTGAAGATGCTTGAGATGTTTGCATCTCTCCAGTCATTTGGTAATTCTCCTGTGTCTCTCTCTAGAATAACTCGTAATGAAAGATATTGTTTATGTTGTAACACAAATGGCAACGAAGACGAATATAATTTTATTTGTGTCACTGTGTCCTAGATATAGTAACATAAGGAGAAAATACCTTAAGAATTATTATATTAATAGATCAAGTATGTTTCAGTTCGTGGAACTTATGAAGTCTTCAAATAAAAACACATTATTTAGTCTTGCAAAGTATATAAAAGAATCATTATCAATTAGAAATGCAGCTATTTAAGTACATGTATTATATTCATTCAGTCTCGTAGTCTGTGTATAGGTTTTTGTTTTTTATATATCACGTGATTGATTTTTTTATTATGTACTTCAAATATCTTATGATGTACTGCATGTGTACAAGTCCAAAAAAAATAAATATCTGTTCTGTTCTGTTTATTCAAATTATCTAATTGCTCAATTAATTATCTTGTTTATATATGGGGCCGTTTCGACCAATCTTCTCACCCAGTTGGGACCGTTCTGACCAACTTGGGTCCGTTTTGACTTGGGTCCGTTTTGACTGGATACCAAATTGACATGGTAATTGCCATTAGAAACTTAACCGAAACATATTGGGTCACCTGCAATACAGATGTCATATATCTAATTGTATCTAAATCGACACGATAATCAAACGTTATAGACAAAATATGAGTTATACTCCACTTTGTATAAATTTTTATTTTACCTAACTACGAAACCTGTCTGGTTTAATTACGATCCCGGACGCCGGATGTCCCGAGTCCCGGCTTTTTCTCTCAACAGTTACTCGACCAAAAAGAGTGATGTGCCCATCATAGAAGATACCGAAGATACATTAAAAAAAAACAAATAAATAGATACATTAATACAAATATAAAACACAGTATTACGATTCAGTTGGACGTTTTTTTAATATAATTCGGTAATTGTGACTGTCAATGTTGGTAAATCGTACAATTTTGGCACACTTCGATCCTGATGGGTGGATAATCTCTACTGTACAGTGAGATACGCTCCGGGTATTCCAGCGGAGGCCAATACGAAAAAAATAACCGGAGCGTATCTCAGTAGATATTATATTTATTTATTAACCTGTAATTAGGCTCTTTGAACATCTGCTCTAGATCTGCCACAGGGTGAGAATTTTTTTAAACTTACTGGGAATCGAACCGTGGTATTTATTTTTGCAGTTCGAATGCTCGACATTGTATCTACCCAACCAATAATCCTCTGAGGGTTGCCTCGCTCACCTGTACTATCCAGTTCTCTCCAGCACAAAAAGTTATTGTTATTGCAGGAAAAATGAAGAAAACAATCCCTCACTTTTATATTAAATATTATTATCAAATGCATCAATATCTTCCCTTCAAATATTAAATTGTCTATGGTCTAATTGATGACAAATTAAAAAAAAAATATTGTCAAAATCCAACAACAGTCAAAAACAGTATTTCCAAATTGGCATCTTGGTTCTCGACTGTGAACTCCAAATGAGTGTCACGATTATGGAGCACATCTATAAACAGCGGTTGCAGTGAAGTTCTGTGTTCTAACAGAATAGATTGGTGTAGGAAATTTAAGATGATCCAAATAAGAACAAGAAACACACAGTGTCCATGTTACAGGGTGTCCTTTGAGTTTTGTAACTGGGGTTACAATTGCTATTTTACCTTGACTTTGTAGCCTTTCATATAGAGAGTCACTACAATATATGATCAAATTTGGGGGTTAGAAACCCTTTACAAGGAATAAATGGGCATGCTGTTGTAACAAAATCGACCTAGGCCGGGTCGAGTTTCTTACACTATATTATAATCATAAAGTGTGAATTTCGCTATCAGATTAATAACAACTATGGCTCTAAATGATTTCTGTGCATAGGATTGTTGAGAAGTATATTCATAATCTAACACACTATTTTAAGAATAAATTTTGGTTTACATAAATCAGTCATTGTCTGCTTGCTGAGTGTTATTGGTAGATTTAACAGGCGGTTTAAAACAATGATGAAAAGATGCATTAGTGAAAATAGTATTAAATCGGTTCTTTTTTTTATTAAATGAATGTTTTTATCTGTTTTCCAAACATTTTCAATTTTAAAAAAACAAGGATCAATTTTGCCCATTGTCGATGGATTCCCTGTAAAATTACGTCACACTCGAGGTGAAATATTGCATTAGTGCATGTACATAGCCCAAGAATAACAAAATGGCAAGAACTGAATACTTGAGGATATTAAGATTATTGGGTTGGCTCAGGTGGTCTATACTATATTCCTTTTCGTTTCCAAGTATACAGATTGTTTATGCTGCCAGATGGGTGTGCATTGAAGGAGGAAATATAGATATAAACAGTGAGAATATGTACAATGTGAGGATAAAAACTTGAGAAGTTAGTTAACCCTTTCCCTCATAGAGGAAACCATGAAAAGACCTATGCGAACAACATAAAACCAGATCAGCCTGCGAGTAACTCGCAGGCTGATCAGGTTTTATGCTGTTCACTGCTCCTCAGTGGTCTGGAAATGCGGATTTTGTAATTAAATTTGGTAAGGTTTAACTGTGGTTTTCTGCAGATTAGGCTTTATGTGATACCTATTGAGTGCGTCAAAATGAGTCTATATGAGGGAAGTTAGTTAAAGTGAATGTCTAGCTGGACATGGAAGGTCTCAGCTGAGTCGGCTGATTTTATTTCTGCTGACAGTTGCTACCAGTCTTGGAGAGAGATTTCCATTTTAGTTCTTGAAAAATATCTATACATTTGATCGATTATGGTGTTGGCACTATGTGAATTACTATTAAATTTTAGTTGATGTCACTTCTCGTATGGATCCCAAATGAGTCGGATATGACACTTCCATATTATACGACTGGTCTTATCGTTGCTAAGTAGGCAATTTCTTTGTGTTTGTTGAGGTATTGTCGTAAAATCCGAGGGTACTGTCGGCTTTTTTTGATATATTATTTGTATGCTGATTGCAGTCTAATGTATATCTACTATAGGTGCATCCCAGGTATGTCCTGCTCAGTTATGGCCCAATCTCTCAAGCAAATTCTTATTAGACAGTGGAGGAGAGTTTCTCAGCAATGGGGGAAAAAATATATACTTTTTGGAAAGGGGAATGGTACTTGTGTACTGTACTTACTTCATAATTTATTTCAGGATGTTCATAATCCATTCCTGAGCCACGTATATAGTATTTGGATCCTTCTGATGAAATGGCTTCAAGGGGACGCAAAGAGACAGAGAAACTACGAGGAAATCTCGAAGAGCAGTTGGATCGATTGATTGCACAATTATCAGACTTGGAAGAGGCCAAGTAATTTTATGAATATAGCATCATATGTTAAATGTTTTCAATGCTTTTATATCGTATAGTGTTCAGTTGACCGCTTGATATAAGGCTAACAATCTTTGTACGTCATCATTCATTGTAAATTGTAAAACCAGTGGTTAGAATTTAATTTCATGTAGCACAAATGGTCACCTTATGTGATCCCTTGAATTGAAATTCCCTTAGCTAATACATGTATATCTACTCTGTATACAGAGCATTTCAAAGATCTTCATTTTCATAAAATTAATGATCACCTCATGGCCCCCTACCATTATTGCTAAATACAAAGTTGATCCCTTGAAAACTTTATAGAGTCTATCACTTTAATACCTCATAAATAGGTCTATCCATGTGAATATTAATTTACTTCACATAAGATTATATGAATATATATTAAACAAGGAATTTTTCTTTACACTATAGTGTAGAATCTGAGCTACACTGTTGTATGATCAAACTGGAGACCAAGATCAGATGGCTTCTACCAGGAGAGTTCTGCTTTGTTTGCTTATGTATCAAAATGAATCGATATAAGGGAATGGGATACATACTGGTAGACACTTCAAAAAAAAAAATCCCTGAAACCCTGTCAGAATTCAGTTTTATTGTGCGCAAGTTAACAACATATGGTATTCCACTTTAACTGATAAAACAAATTTGATCCTTTGAAAAATGAAGATCTCAGGAGGTTGGCTAGTTTCCTTTTACAATCTATATAGAAAATAAATCATTAAATATATTAAATCCAGACACACTGGACATTAAAACTGACAATGAACTCTGCTAAGCTGGAAAATTAACTCAAAATGGACATTCTACATGACTAGCAACTTCCTTTCAAAACAGAAAGAAAGGAAAAAAATAAAATAAGATACCCGAGATACCACATGAATTTTATTTTGCAAGTTATGTAGGGCATAAAGAGATATAAGTATTAAAAAATAGATTAAGAGAATAAAAAATGTCTAGCAATCAAAAATTATAAAATCAATTTATCTTTACTTATTATCATAATTTTTAGCGCAACTTCGAAGAATATGAGAGCTATTGTAGTCGCCCTTGCGTTGGCGTTGCAGCTCTTGGTTAAAGTTTTGCATGCAAGTTACTATCAACCTTATATCTCAATAACCATTTATGGTATTGACTTGAAAGCTTATGAATATGTTCAGGGGCATCAGACAACCAAGGTGGATAACTCTTGACTAAATTTGATATGAATTATGGCCCCTTTTTAACTTGGAAATTTTGGTTAAAGTTTTGCATGTAATAGAAAATTTGGTTAAAGTTTTGCATGCAAGCTACTGTCAGCCTTATATCTCAATAACCATTCATGGTATAGACTTGAAAGTTTATGAATATGTTTAGGGATATCAGACAACCAAGGTAGATAACTCTTGATGGAATATATTACAAAATATGGTCCCTTTTTTAACTCAGAAATTTTGGTTAAAGTTTTACATGCAAGGTACTTTCATGCTTATGTCTCAGTATCCAGGTATGCAATTGACTTGAACCATCTTTAATACGTTAAGGGGTATCATACTATCAAGTTAGATAACTCTTGATGGAATATATTACAAGATATGGCCCCTTTTTAACTTAGAAATTTTTGGTTAAAGTTTTGCATGCAAGGTACTTTCATAGAGTCCAGGCATGGGATTGATTTGAAATACCTTTAATATGTTTAGGGGTATTATACTATCAAGGAAGGTAACATGTGATGTACAGACTATGCGAAAACTTTTCCTTCTACACAGGACATTGCGACAGGTAAACACAAAATTTTTACGTGTCGCAACAAATGTTTACCTGTCGCAGCAAATCTTACTTGTTGCGACATATTTTTACCTGTTGCAATGTTTTAAACAGTATTTAGTAAGAACTTTTTGATATCTTGATTTCAGTCTCTTTATTGCAAGTATTTTACATTAATTTATCACTTAATTTAATGAATATTCATTCATTTTTTTGCTATTTTTAGATTTTCTGTTTTACATATACACTGTCCTAATCAGCTGTTCAAAACTCACAAACATGTAAAAATGTGAGACCTGCAAAATAAGTACATATGGAGGAATAAACCCTACCCCATTACCAAAAGTAATTTTTGCACAGATAAGATCATAAAATGCTTTGCAAAAACTAAAGTTATGGAAGTTGTGTGACCATAATGAGGAAATAAGCCGAAAAACTATCCCTGAAAAGGTCTATTATTGTCAGGAGATCTCTTCTTTAGTTCGTTGCTAGAACTAGCAGGCAATTTTCGACCGGCAAAGCACCATCAGAATATCTAAATTCATTGACTACAAAATCTAGATTTAATTATTTATGATAATAAATATTGAAATGATAAAAATTGAACCTGATAATAAATTAAAACGGGTTTGACTTTGTTAATTGATTACGGAAGGGGAATATAAAGAAGAAAAAAAAAAACACAATCTTTCGTGAATGCATCGTCTGCCATGTTGTTGACTGTTGACCGACAAAGACAGAGTTTCCCGCATGGTTTCCATTACGAAAGATATAAGTATGTACATTGCAGGGAACCAATTCGCAATCGTTACTGCTTGGCCATCTCAGACAGCCGATAATCATTACATAATCGCTAAAAAAGCAAAGGAAACTGTTTTTCGAAGAAAGTGAAAGTAATTTTCCGAAAAATGAAACGGTGCTGTATAGATTTTTTCATCGGACATTGTGTCCGACAATAATAGGCGCTTTCGTCGGTCAAAATGGCAATATACCGGACATGTCCGACTGACAGACGGACATTCGCATTGACTGGATGTAATATATTTCAAGTTATGGCCCCTTTCTAACATAGAAATTTTGGTTAAAGTTTTGCATGCAAGGAATTTCATGCCCATACAGTCATGTATATAATGTACCACATTATCTTGATTCCAGAGAAGATTTAGATGAGGATGAATACACTGAAACCAAGAATGAAACCTTGGAGCAGCTGAAGGAGTTCAAAGAATCATTGGACAAAATGTTGGGTGGCGACCTTAGCCTTGTAGACAGCTTCAATAGCATGCAGTTGGTAAGTTATCCCTTTCCCTCATAGAGGAAACCATGAAAAGACCTATGCGAACAGCATAAAACCAGATCAGCCTGTGAGTCACTCGCAGGCTGATCAGGTTTTATGCTGTTCGCTGCTCCTCAGTGGTCTGGAAATGAGGATATTGTAATTTAATTTGGTAAGGTTTAACTGTGGTTTTCTGCAGGTCAGGCTTTATGTGTTACCTATTGAGTGCGTCAAAATGAGTCTGTATGAGGGAAAGGGTTAAACATCTGAGTAGATTCAGGTTGCACTAGTCTGTCTTAAATTTGGGAAATAAGATGTTTAAATCAAAGGGAAGGTATAAATGTCACTAATTTAATAGATATGTTTCCTGCATTGCATTTTTAGCTCACCTGAGCACGAAGTGCTCAAGGTGAGCTATTGTGATCACCTTTTGTCCGTCGTCCGTGCGTGCGTGCGTGCGTGCGTCCGTCGTCAACAATTTGCTTTAAAGAACATCTCCTCCTGAACCTCTGAAGGGATTTTGACCAAATTTCACAGGAATCATCCTTATGATGCCCTCTATCAAAGTTGTACAAATTATTCAGATTGGTTGAAAAAGTAGGTCACAGGAGCTAAAAATAGATTTTAAAAACTCAAACTTTGAAAATCTTCTTCTGCAAAACTGCAAGGCCTAGAGCTTAGATATTTGGTATGTATCATCATCTTATGGGCCATTACCAAGATTGTACAAATCATAGCCCTATGGTGATAAATGCCCCCGCACCAGGGGAGTTATATAGGAAAATCTTAAAAAGTCTTCTTCTATGAATCCATAAGGCCTAGAGCTTAGATATTTGGTATGTAGCATCATCTTAAGGGCCACTACCAAGATTGTACAAATCATAGCCCTATGGTGATAAATGACCCCGCACCAGGGGTCACTTGTTTTACATAGAGTTATATAGGAAAATCTTAAAAAATCTTCTTCTGTGAATCCATAAGGTCCAGAGCTTAGATATTTGGTATGTAGCATCATCTCATGGTTCATTACCAAGATTGTTCAAATCATAGCCCTACGGTGATAAATGCCCCCGCACCAAGGGTCACTTGTTTTACATAGAGTTATATAGGAAAATCTTAAAAAATCTTCTTCTGTAAATCCATAAGGCCTAGAGCTTAGATATTTGGTATGTAGCATCATCTAATGGTTCATTACCAAGATTGTTCAAATCATAGCCCTATGGTGATAAATGCCCCCGCACCAGGGGTCACTTGTTTTACATAGATTTAAATAGGAAAATCAATAAAAATATTCTTCTTAAATCCATAAGGCCTAGAGCTTAGATTTTGTATGTAGCATCATTAATGGTTCATTACCAGTTGTTCAAATCATAGCCTTACGGTGATAAATGACCCCGCACCAGTGGTCACTTGTTTCACATAGAGTTACATAGGAAAAGACCTAGAGCTTAATCTATAGATTTGATGTGAAATATTGTCTAGTGGTCCGTACCCACATAATTCATATAGACCAATCATAAAAAAAATATTTTGCAATATTACTAGTTTGAGAGATTATGAGTAGATAATGGTTAAAATTTGACCCTTGATTGAATCACTTTTTACTTTAAATTACATACTTGATATATGTTTTATATTAAAATCCGATTAAATAAAATGATAAAAAGACTAAGAGAATATATTGTGTCAATTGTATATTAAATAAAGGTTTTCTTTAAGAAAGATATGAAAGTACAGATAATCGTATTGTTGGTAATAAAAACACATTTGGTCGTTTTAGGTTATAATATTATTAACCAATGAAAAATTAGGAAACTATTCAGCCCTCCATTTCCGGTTTCAGTTTGGTAGGTATACGATTCTCTTCAGAAATTTCAACGAATTATCGAAGATCATTAATCTAATAGACCTAAAAAGCGATTGAAAAGTAGGTCAGTAGGTCAAATCTTAGAAAAATCTTGTTTACACACTGGAGGCCACAATTTTGATTCAATCTTCCTCAAACTTGGTCAGCACAAATGTCCTCAGGTGAGCGTCTTTAGGGCCATCTTGGCCCTCTTGTTACCCAATGTTTTCTTATTTTTCAGGATTTGAAAATCGCTGTAGAGCATGCAACTTTGCTACCTAAAATGACAAATTCCTACGTGCCGTACCCAAGATGTTAGTAGAAAAACCTGAAAAAATTACACATGCAGCACCTTAATATAATCTGGACACCCCCATCAGTACTTGCTACTTGCATAAAGTTAAGGACTAGTGGACCAAGTGTCAGGATAATCATAATGTGATTTGATGGGGTATCCTGCCACTTGTCTACAGCTGATAAGGTTGACGGTAGATGTAATGCACAGTTATCACATGGTTAAAAGTAATCTTGGAATTCTTTTCTTCTTTAAGGCAATACAAGGTGCAATTTCTGAGGCTTTTAAAACTCCTGAAGTCATTCGAATGTTTGCAAAGAAACAGCCAGGGCAGTTGCGGCAAAGACTGGAAGAGGTAGGATTTTGGAAGTTTTCTGTTCTTTTTTTTTTAAAACAACATACGTTTATTGACAAATGTATAGGTGAAAGGATCTTCTAAATCCCCATATTGTACATCCAAGGTCCTTACCAATGACCAGGTTTAGTTCTTTTTTTTTGACTTTTTTTGTGAAATTTCATAAAACCTTGATAAGCACTGTTTGTCTGTAAAACAACTATAACCACAACACTCACTGGTTGCTTTCTCTGTTTGTTTGGCCTTTAGTGCATTTGTAACACCAGTACTTATGATTAGCTGTCATATTTTGTATACCATCCACAGGGCTGAGTGGTTAGAGTGTCTGCCTCGGGAGCACAAAGTTGTGGGTTTGATCCCTGGCTGCAATATACCAAAGTCATAAAAAATAGTACTGGTATAGATCCTTTGCTTGGTGCTCAGCATATAAGGGTAGTTCCAGGACTGGTTGTCCCAGTGTCAGGATAGTGAAATAGGGTGTGGTATCATGCCACATGCTACGGTGTGATACTGCAGTGTGACAGCACTATATCTGTCTCAAGTAGACATAGTCTCCAAATGACTGAAATACTGTCTAACAATCTAACAAGCGTATTTTGTCTGATCGGTTCCTCAAACTTTTCTGTTTTTGTCTCAGTCTTTTATACTGTAAGCACACATTGGGGAGCATTCAATTATTAACTGTTACTGTACATGTCTATCTACAGTGAAAATCCTTTGAAATGCAGTATTACACTTAGCAGCATATGGTATATGACAACTATACAAGATCAAGATGTTGAGGACATTTGTGGATTGTTTTGTTAGATAGTATTTTCCTTTAACCCTTTCCCTCATAGAGGAAACCATGAAAAGACCTATGCGAACAGCATAAAACCAGATCAGCCTGCGAGTAACTCGCAGGCTGATCAGGTTTTATGCTGTTCGCTGCTCCTCAGTGGTCTGGTAAGGAGGATTTTTCAATTAAATTTGGTAAGGTTTGAGTTTGGCTTTCTGCAGATCAGGCTTTATGTGGTACCTATTGAGTGCGTCAAAATGAGTCTATATGAGGGAAAGGGTTAAATGTAGTCATGGATGACAGTTTTCATAAGTGGCAAACCATAAATAGCATATGTGAGGAGATATGATCCTATAGGAAAACAAGACCTGATGGTATATGGAATTTTTTTTTGTCTGACTTTTTTCATCAAAAACAGGTCAAAGGTCAAGATCACAAGGTCAACTGCATATGTAAAGGTCCATTTACTCAAGCAGCTGTCCAAATATTGAGGCATTCTTATGAAGGACATAGAAGTAATTGCAGATAAAATAATAATCAAACCTACCTACGCCTGACAGAATTTTTTGTTGATAAATCTATTCAAAAACAAAAAGATTTCTTTTTAACTGATACTTTTTCTTTGAGTTTACTGTATTTTCTTATGTTGGTAAATATCCCCCTTGTAGGAGCTAACATTATCTCCTCACTGCTGAAGATTGGATTATTTCTTGTGTGTATTTGACAGCTCCATGGTTTGAACTGTGTTATATTTTCAGTCATACAATAATATAGTTTTAGGTGATGGATCTACACTTTTTAGTTTCTCTAGTTTCAAATGTTTGGGACATTACAGATTCTGAAATAAAATCTTCTATTATCATGACATGAAATTTTGAACATAATTAAACATAAAAATGAAATTCAATTCATATCAAGGTCTTGGCACAAAATATTATAAGTACATTTAAATATAAGAAGCAGTTACAGTAGTTTTGCTCCAAGTCCTCTCGTCATGCTATATTCTGAAGTGTTTGGTAGGATTAATCATTCATGAATTTCCAACTCTTTTCCTTGAAAACATGGAATAACACAATATTTTGTAACAACAAAAGATCAGACGCAATGAGAAGTTGAGGGTATCGTCGAGGGGTGAGTCCGCTAGTCAGGCTGTGGAAATACTGACGGCCTTGAAGAAACTTGGCGAACAGTTAACGCCCGAGGAAGAGGCATATCTTCAGGAAAATTCAAGCGGAAGTCTTCGAGAGTTTGAAAAGGTGTCAGACAATATGGGTAAGTCCCTACAAGGAGTAATGTGTTATACCAAATCCTATGATGCATGTGTGTCAAATTGTGGTAAATATTTCAGATGTGAACATGATGAGACCTTTAAAAGGTTTAATATTGAACTGAAACTTTTTTTTCACATGTGCTCAGGATGAGCTATCAGGATCAACAGATGTCTGCCGTCTGTCTGTCCGTCGTCTACAATTAGTTTGTTTGCTCTCTAGCATCTTCATTTCTTTAGTGATCATCTTCAAACTTTATGACAATGTTTATTATCATAATCTCTCAGCCAATGCGATTATGGCTGATATCGGCCAATTAGGTCCGGAGTTGTCTTTTTTAATATTAAAAGATGCCAGATTTCGCTTTGTTTGCACTCTAGCATCTTCATTTCTAAAGCAGTCATCTTCAAACTTTATGACACAGTTTCACCAATGTTCAATTATGGCTGATATCGGTCGATTAGGTCAGGAGTTATGGCCCTTTTAAATTAAAAAAAAAAAAATAAGCTAGATTTCACTTTGGTTGCCCTTCATTCCTTAAGCAGTCAGTTTCAAACTTAATGACAATATTTATAATCATAATCTCTAAGCCAGCTTTAATTTTGGCAGAAATAATTTCAGGAGTTATGGCCCTTTTTTTTTTAATTTATCTCATTAAATTTTATCAAGTATGTTTGGTTTATGGAGTTGAAATGAACTCATGGATTATGTATGTAGTACAATTATGCTATAATATATTAACTTGTACAGGCAATGAAAGCAGATTTTCTCAGGTTTGCATTTTTAGGGCCATCTTAAATTCTGATAATTGGTATGGACTATTCAGGAAACTGTGTGAAATCTTGTAAAATATGGCCCTACAAAAAACTAAGTTGTTTATGAATTATTTGAGTTTATTAACCTCAAATGGACTACTTTAATTCCAAATACCAGTAAGGACCATTACCAAATAAATTGATGGTGTCAAAATAGCATGGTGGGTGTCCGGACTGTGTAGATTGATATTTTGGTTAACTTACCTTTCACCAATGTGGCTAAGCAGGGCCTCCGCTGTCGATCGCCAATGGCGCCATTTGCGATTATTTTGAGATTCTGGCGCTAAATTTTGCCAGTTTGCGAAAGTTAGTGGCGCATGCTTTCTGTAAAGCACTGCATATCGTAACGAGGATGTTTATACAGGAAGTACTCGGTAAGCGTACACATGGTAAATCTCATGCTGTGAGAAGAGACCAAAAAATCGATAATTGAGGGCAGAGTCAGATTTGTGTCACATTATCCTATCAATGCTTGTTTTTCTGCGGAACACTTGGATCATATCGTTGCGTTGTTTATTTACATCTGCAGACGCATGAGATGTGAAAACTTGTTGTTTTTGGCAACGAGGATTGATTGCGTAAACATTATGTGCAATAAATCTAATTTGTCCATATCAAATGTGCTGATAGTCCGGCAAACCAGCGACAATTACGAATCACTATATTATGAAACAAACACCGACTGATTAAGGCTAAAAAGACCGATAGTCTTGTTTGAAATAACTTTACGAACGTTGGCTATTTAATGCAAACACTTTTTGATGATGTCTAATTAAAATATTCCCGAAAAAATAGACAATGAACGTGAAAAAGAAAAACTTTAAACAACTTTTTTAATTACTTTAATTGCCGACTTGACCATTTGTAGGAATCTGTAATTAAACATGCCAGAATCAGGATAGGATACAAACGGAAAGAATGAATTAAAAAAATTAATAATATTGGTTATATTTGTAATAAGTAGTAATTAGTAATAAGATCTAGATTTATGTTTCATTATAGTGAAGAAAGACACATTAATACATTTGATTATAGAAAATTATAATTTTTTTTCATATTCTAAAGTAAGGATACATCTATGTATATGTAGCATAAGTACAGGGGAAAAAAAGTTGGAAATAAATCACGTCTATGATCTTTACAATGTATACTTGAGTATGAAATTGAATATTACTGTTGATGCTATTTCTATTAAGATAATTTAGTGGTATAAGAACATAGAATATTATTCATTCCTTTTAATTTACCCATACTCATCATGAGTATTAATACACCAGTTAACATAATTACAAAGTTTCCTACTCTGGCTCTAAAGTGGCTCCAACTTTTCTCAAGTGGCGAAAATGATGGCGACAGGTTGAAAAATTCCAGTGGAGGCCCTGCTAAGGTTTGATATCCTGGAAAACACATCTTTCACGAATGTGGCTAAGGTTTGATATTCTGGTTAACACATCTTTCACCAATGTGGCTAAGGTTTGATATCCTGGATAACACAGTTTTACCTATGTGGCTAATGTTTGATATTCTGGTTAACACACCTTTCACCAATGTGGTTAAGGTTTGATATTCTGGTTAACACATCTTTCACCAATGTGGCTAAGGTTTGATATTCTGGTTAACACATCTTTCACCAATGTGGCTAAGGTTTGATATCCTGGATAGCACAGTTTTACCAATGTGGCTAAGGTTTGATATTCTGGTTAACACACCTTTCACCAATGTGGCTAAGGTTTGATATTCTGGTTAACACACCTTTCACCAATGTGGCTAAGGTTTGATATTCTGGTTAACACATCTGTCACCAATGTGGCTAAGGTTTGATATTCTGGTTAACACATCTGTCACATGGGCTAAGTTTGTATTCTGTTAACACATCTTTTCATGTGGCTAAGGTTTGATATTCTGGTTAACACATCTTTCACCATGTGTCTAAGGTTTGATATTCTGGTTAACACATCTTTCACCATGTGGCTAAGGTTTGATATTCTGGTTAACACACCTTTCACCATGTGGCTAAGGTTTGATATTCTGGTTAACACACCTTTCACCAATGTGGCTAAGGTTTGATATCCTGGATAACACAGTTTTACCAATGTGGCTAAAGTTTGATATTCTGGTTAACACACCTTTCACCAATGTGGCTAAAGTTTGATATCCTGGATAACACAGTTTCACCAATGTTTGATATCTGGTAACACACCTTTCACCAATGTGGCCAAGGTTTGATATTCTGGTTAACACAGCTTTCACCAATGTGGCTAAGGTTTGATATTCAGGTTAACACACCTTTCACCATTGTGGCTAAGGTTTTATATCCTGGTTAACACAGTTTTACCAATGTGGCTAAGGTTTGATATCCTGGTTAACACAGTTTTACCAGTGTGGCTAAGGTTTTATATCCTGGTTAACACAGTTTTACCAGTGTGGCTAAGGTTTGATATTCTGGTTAACACAGTTTCATTATGTAGCTTAGGTTTGATATCCTGGTTGTATGTGAAAGAGTAATTTGTTGTCGGTTCAGACTCATGTTTCCCAGGCATTTCAGTGTTCACCTACATCAAGGACCATATGAATGCAAACATTGGTGCCAGCGAGAAGATTTTTCTTATTAATGACGTTTATGACACTTTCTTTTCCACAGTTGTAAAATATATTAAAAAAAAAACAACTTTACAAACCGCATTCTTGTTATTTCAGGTACAGGGGACAAAATGTTGGCTGTAGCTGGCAGTCAGGTTCAACAGGCCAGCAAATAACCTTGACCTTAAAATGACCTTGACCTCCAAGTGACCTTGAGCTACAAATGACTGAAACAAAGGAGGTTTGGCTTATCATGTGGTGTTAAATACTGAGCTGTGATTCTACATGCAGGTTTTCAACTTTTGTCTGAACAACTGAAAAATGAAAAAAAAAATCTTATTTAAAAGAAAAATTGGATGTAATTGGATATTCAAGAAACAAGCAAATTTTACTTCATTCATTTTTAGCAGAACATTTTTTATGCTATCTAAAAATGATGGCATGTGCTTTAACATCCTGAATCACCAGAGCCATGTTGTGCAATAATTTATTTTGATTATATGACCTGTTTTTCACAAAACTTTTTCTCGGGCCTCTGTGGACCCACACTGTTTTGGGTTGAAGTCCCAGGTGCCTCTCTGTATAGACTGACTTGCTTTATACCCAAAACTGAAATACTGTAACTGTACCTTATATCCAAAAGAACAACATTAAATATTGCCATGGTCAAGTAGTAACTAACCTGGCTTCGGATCTGAAGGTTGCATGTTAAAACCAAGTTCTGGGCAAGGATTTTTAATGACCTTCCCAGGCGCAAAGTACTGGTCTAACCCAGGAACCCTAGAGAGGGATTGGTATTAGTTGTTATAACTTGTTTTCCAACTATCATAAAATGAATATGTTGAAGATAACAACAGTAAAACTTTGCCACTCATGATTTTCCTAAAGGCAAAATGATTATATAAACAACTGCCTGATTGTTCAGTCAAAAGATGAGAATGTTTCCATATATAATACCATCATTTCATTCAAAATTTATTTAAAAAAAAAAATAAATAAAAAAAAGAATGATTCAGAATTTGAGATGTATTTAAAAAGCAAAATCTCAGAAAAGTTTTCTGAAATACAGGCCTATATGTATATGAGTGTGTGATAATTGTAAACTGTTTAAATACTTATTGTTTTTAATTTTTCCAAAAGTTGTATGAATGATAGATTTATGTACAACATCTCATTACCAGAGAGGGAGCGAGTCAAAACGTACCCAAACCAAAACGTACCCACTTCTTAGGTCAAAACGTACCAAATTTTGAGGTGAGCTATTAGGCTCGTTGAATGTCCGTCCGTCCGTCGTCCACAATTAGTTTGTTTGCACTCTAGCGTCTTCATTTCGTAAACAATCATGATAAAACTTTATGACAAAGTTTATCACCATAATCTCTGGCCAGGTTCGATTATGGCTGATTTCGGCCGATTAGCTCAGGAGTAATGCCCCTTTTAATATTAAAAAAAGCCAGATTTCACTTTGTTTGCACTCTAGCATCTTTATTTCTTAAGCAATCATCTTTAAACTTAACGACAATGTTTATAACCATAATTCTTGGCCAAGTTCAATTATGGCTGATATCTGTCAATTAGGCTTTGAGTTAAGCCCCTTTTGATATTAAAGAAAATGCCAATTTTCAGTTTGTTTGCACTCTAGCATCCTCATTTCTGAAGTAATCATCTTCAAACTTTAGAACAATATTCATAGCCATATTCTTTCAGCCAAGTTCGATTTTGGCTGATATTGGCCAGTTATGTCAGGAGTTATGCCCCTTTTAATGTTTAAATTTGTGTTTAAAGCCATAATTTCTAATTTTGACCACAGGCACTGTTTAGTTCATGGAATTATAAATGATCTCATGGTTTATGTATTCAGTACAATTATGCTATAATTTAGTAACTTGTACAGGCAATGAAGGCAGTTTTACTTAGGAGGAGCGTCTTTAGGGCCATCTTATTTTTTAAATCTTCGCAAAAAGCGATTGTTTGTGTAATGTGATGAAATAGTTTCTTTCTTCCATGTGTTATTGTGCAAATAAGAAACTGTCAGACACTATAGAAGAGAATAGAAGTAAAAAGGAAAAATTGATCATACTGAGTTTAGTGAAATGGACCTCTTGCTATGAATATAATCAGAATAAATTTCATTTCTTTTAATCCCTTGTAGGTTGTTAGTGAAATTATGAGGATTTAACCGATTTAAATCAACAAATCATACTTCAGCGTAATATCACATTGGTACATAGGGGCAATTTTTTCTTTTCTTTTTTTCTGCTAGAAATAACCAAAAACATTGTATTTCATTTCTTACCAACCATTGTGACTGTCAGTTACCATATTAATGTAATTAATCACATACTTGAATTTTTCATAAAATGGGAATTATGGAATGCCTTTCTACCTGTTTTATGTATTACTTAGCACATGTAAGTATTGTTATTCAAGCCTGGGTAAGCAGTGTAAGATTGTTTAAATGAAAAATTGCTTTCCAGTATTCAGACATGTTGGAAAACTTGCTGTAAACCCCAACACATTTCCAAGTACATTTGAGCTCTCTCTGACACAGAAATTTACAATGTCTTCCAGTAGTTTGTAAATAGTATGTAGGGCTTAAACTGAGCACATACAGCAGCGAAGCTGGCACATAAGGCAGCAAAAGTGTTAACTTTTGGTACAATTTCAGTGCAGACGTAAATTTGAACATTCAGGAATTGGAAAAATTAATGCTTTCTTTTTAAAATCAAATGCTACCAAACAAAGTGAGCAATGCCAATTTGAAATATGTAGGATTAATATGAATTTTGTTTTAGCTTTGACTTAAAGATGCAAAAGACATTGACTCTCAAGTCATACCAGAATTTGTATCAAAGTTATTCTAACACAAAACTATCAACAATGATTTTATTTCAGACCATTGTGCATTTTTTTTACCCAGAATTGGGATCATTTTAATTGTAAAAGAACAGCTAATAATCAAATTAAGCTTAACTTGTAAATTTTAACCATTTATAAACATGGTATGTGTATATCTGCAATTTTTGCTTGAAATAGATTTTAACACATTCACAGAAAGAATATTTATTTAACACATTCCTTTAAAAAAGGTCATTTTTGGGAAAGCCACTTAAAAGACATTGGCATGTGAGCAAGTCAGACTGTATTTATATATGCAAATAAATGCATGAGTATTGGTGTAATTTATCAAATGCTGTTATTGATTTTTATTGATTATAAGAAATAATTGAATGGATTTTATATTTATATAAGGATAGAATAAAATATACAATCTTCTATGTTTTTTGTTGTAAAGTTTCTGTTGATAACATTGATGATGTAATGGCCCCAGTGACGAAGGATAAAGTGTCCTACTAAATAACAGGAGATCCAGTGTTTTATCCCCAACCGTGACATAAGAAAGACTTTTGAAATGGTACTTGTGCCTCCCTGCTTGGTGATCAGCATATATACATTTTTAGGGTAGTTCCAGGATTGGATGGCCTGGTGTCAGGATAATGCGACATGATGTGGTACTGCAGTGTGACAGTACTTAATTTGTCTCAAGTTGAAATAGTCTCCAAATGACTGAAATACTGTTGGTAGGACTTACAAACAAACAAACAATACATGAATGGTAAAAATTTTGAAGTAAAGGTATACTTTAACCTGAATATCATCTCTGTGCTCCAGTTTAACCCAAAATTTAGCCGACAGATCTGCCATGCGTTCAGTGAAACCAACAGTCACTAACATGAGCGATTGCACCTGTTTTGTCGCTGTGTAAAAATGTAAGCAGGGTACCAAATCGCAATTGTTACCTACTGTTAGCTAACAGTCAGCTTCACTAAATGCACGCCAGATGCAGACCCAAAATGCCAGCACTGTGAATTTTGACCTTTCAGTGTGACCTTGACCTCATGATAAAATTCAGGAATTCAGAAGTCTTGTGACAGATTTATGGATATCATACCAGAAAGCACTGCATAGATTCGTGGGAAATATACCCCCTTTAAAACAGGGGTGAGTTGCTTACACAATATGTTCCAAAACATTTCACAGTCTGGTTCTTGGCTGAGGTACCTTCCCCTTACACTATGTTATCTGTAATCTTGAGGACGACCGGGAACCAGACTATAAAACACATTTGTATGAGCAACTATTTGTTTCAGCTACTCACCTCGTGTTACAATGATTGATAAAGGGGCCGCTGTGGCCATGCGGTTACAGTCGGGGACTACAAATCTCTCAGCCCCTCACCGCTGTGGGTTCGAATCCCGGTAGGGACTTCGGATTTTTCATGTGAGGAAGCCTTGCAGCTGGCTTGCGGTAGGTCGGTGGTTCTACCCGGGTACCTCTGTGTACTCGGGGTCTTCCTCCACCTGTAATTAGCTGGATGTCGCTATATGATTGAAATACTATCGCAGCGACGGTAAACCCCAATAAAACCAACCAACCAACAATGGTTGATAAGAAAGTGGTCACACAAATCTTTCGACTCAGATGGATGTTGTGAGTGGGAGGAAACTGGCGTGCGTTCAGTATGCCGAACCGTACGCTTACAGTTAGCTTTAAACCTGTCTCAGTGCCATAAACCGTGATGTCCAAGTCTACCTATGTACTGCATAAGATGCACGTGAATAGCATGGTATATGGTCCTAATACAACTCCATAGCTGACTGTAAGCGACCAGTTGCATACGGTTTGGCATAATGGATGCACACCTGGAGTACCCGGACAAAAAAGCAAGTGTTTTTTGGAACACCTGTCACCTGCTGAAGCATGACGGAAAAATTGGGACAGATAGACTGACAGACTGATGACAGCATGTGACACAAAAAGTGTCCCAGCGGACACCTTACACTTTCACATACAATTTTGGACTGACTAAGGTTTGAACAGGGGTTGCATTGAGGGAAAGCCTGTGTAATTACCACTATGCTGTCAAGATACTGAATCCCTTGTCCATTTATTGCCTTAACCGAATGAGTAGTGAAATTCTTTAGTTTAGCCCTGATGGTAGTGCCTCTTTATCTAAAGTAGGTCAATGTTCAAGGTCATCTGCATAATAAAGAGGTCTGTCCACATATGCAACTGTCCAAATATTGAAGCAATCTAATTTGAAGCACATAGAAGGTATAGCAGATTAACCTTTTGGTAAACCTGTCCAAATGCCACTTTTTTTCGTCAAAAGTAAATCAAAGGTCCAGGTCACATGGTAAACTGCATAATGTTAAGGTCCATCTGCTTAACCCTTTCCCTCATAGAGAAAACAATGAAAAGACCTATGCGAACAGCATAAAACCAGATCAGCCTGCGAGTAACTCGCAGGCTGATCAGGTTTTATGCTGTTCGCTACTCCTCAGTGGTCTGGAAATGAGGATTTTGTAATTAAATTTGGTAAGGTTTAACTGTGGTTTTCTGCAGATCAGGCTTTATGTAATACCTATTGAGGGCGTCAAAATGAGTCTATATGAGGGAAAGGGTTAAGCAATCCAATGAAGGAATTAAACGTTATAGTAGATTAAAAAGGTCAACCTGACCAGACGTCCACCCGTACATCATCAATATACAAGACAGAATTTTTTATTGAAAAACCTGTTCAAAAATGGTTGACCAAATGGTTTACACAAGATGACATAGCCATGAAAGGAAATAATAGGACCTCTCCAATATTTGTAGGAAAATCCCATCAAGGGATTATTTTCCATTCATAGCAAAGTCAGCTGCCAATAACATTATCACTCGTGTGTTCTTTCCTGTAAACAAGGTCAACCACTGATCACATGATATCCCAGTATTGCTGTTGGATAATCTGATGAATCAATTTGAAAATTTTTGTTAACACTGAAAGGTTACTTTATCAGTAGATTCTTGACTTTTTAACATGGAAGTAAGAATATAAAAAGCAACACTAGCAATCCGGAAGTTCTTTTTTTTTTATTTCTGTGAAAGTGCCTGATAAATAAAAGGATAATTATTACAGCTGAAGAAATAACTGGGGACATCCAGACCAGGTTATATCTCAACTTTTAACCACATGAGATACGGTATTCTTGAAAAACTCTATGTGACAGGTATAAATCCTGACCAGACCACCAGTAGTTGATCAGGTCTGTATTACATGAAACCTCTTACACTGAGATTTTTCTCAACTCATAAATTCTCACATTCTGTCACACCACTAATAAGAAATACTGATGAAATGTAAGACCATTTTCTATACGAGTATGCTAAAAATAGCAAGTGTGCACAATTTCTTTTCTTTAGGTCAATGGATAATGATGTTCTACATCTTTGAAATTCTGAGTTGAAGAAAATCTCAACTTAAGATGTTTCACTGGACCCAGGCCAGGTTCACACGGTTTGCTTTGCCTCATTACCTTTTAAAGGAGAAGGTAACTCTGTCAAACACATTCAGATTCAGACTAATGTTTAATCTGTCCTGGTTTTACAATGTTTTAACATAGTGTAGAATGGTACCCTGGTCTTACAATGTTTTAACATAGTGTAGAATGGTACCTTGGTCTTACAATGTTTTAATAGTGTGAATGGACCCTGGTCTTACAATGTTTAACTAGTGTAGAATGTACCTTGTCTTACATGTTTAACATAGTGTAGAATGGTACCCTGGTCTTACAATGTTTTAACATAGTGTAGAATGGTACCCTGGTCTTACAATGTTTTAACATAGTGTAGAATGGTACCCTGGTCTTACAATGTTTTAACATAGTGTAGAATGATACCCTGGTCTTACAATGTTTTAACATAGTGTAGAATGGTACAATCGAGTGATACAGGACAAGTATGTATGTAGCCTACAATTTTATTAAGTCCAGGAAATTGACAAATCTAACTATTAAACCTCGTAAGTATATTTTAGACTCCAGTTCAAGAAATGTGAACCATCATAGTGATGTCTTTATACTTAATGTGTATAAAGTATTCCAGTGACTGTAATTCAATTTCTTCAAAATGTAATGGTAAAAGTAACCAAGTATTGTTTATAAATGAATCATACTTGAGAAGAAATTGGCAATTTCCTATTGTATAAACCTGAGTTTTTGCTGACTTTATACAAATGACATAAGAAGTAATGCATGAGAAAATAACATGCAATATTCCAATACAAAAAGTATTCCAACAGTAAAATTAGGAATATACCATCAAAAATGATACCCTTGACACCTTCACGCGACAAGCAATACTACCAAATGTACTTTAACCCTTTACCTCATGAATATTAATGTAAAATTTATGGTTTTATAAATACATGTATAAACTTGCTGAACATTAAATGGTATATATAAAAGGAGATTTCATTGCTGTGTGGACTGTAGAATCTTAGCAACAATATTGTTTGATCAAACAGAGGAGATCCTGATACTTCTAGAAGGTGTCTGATCTTGGTCTGCTCCGTTTGCCGACAGAGATCGAAAATTCCACTTTTCCGCTCGTATTTATGAGTAGAATTTGCTGCAGGATGAGTAGAAAAATGTCTCCTGCTTGCCCAACAGGATGAGTGGAAATCATCGAAGTAGAAGACCGCTAGAATGATCATAGTCAATGTGTTTAATGTAAATATATTAAATATGTTCATTCTAGTGGTCATTTACTTATCCGTGTCCAACCGATTAATGAGTACATTCATTATTCATTTCATAAATAAATACATGTACAGATAAATTTAAGCTGCTAAGTTAATTTTGAAAATCATGCATGAAATGCAGGACGAGTAGCGTATAATGCAGGACGAGTAGCGTATAATGCGGGTCAAGTAGCGTATAATGCGGGTTGAGTCGCGTATAATGCAGGACGAGTAACGTATAATGCGGGACGAGTAGCGTATAATGCAGGACGAGTAGCGTTTAATGCGGGACGAGTAGCGTATAATGCAGCATGAGTAGAATTTAACAGTTGCTCATCCTGCAGGATGAGTGGCTCTGAATTTTTTTTTCAATCCCTGGCCAAGACATCAAAGCCTGTCCATATGAGGTAAAACGTTAATGAAATTCAGCTATCAGAGTAAAGCAGATTATTAAAATAAAAGAATGTTGGAAATAGAACCTGTCAATGAGTTTGTGGACACCTACATTAGAGCAAAAAACAAGTCATATATTTCTTATGGAAATATAAATATATTTACATGCTTTTTGTGAAAAATTGCACACAAAAAAAAATGCAAGTTTTCATTCAATTGCTACAAAATAAAGACTGTGTAAACAAACTTTTCAGATGTGTCACGTTTCTAAAATTAGCATCCAACACATTCTATGTTTGTCTTTGGTCAGAAGTAGTGGTAACCAACTAGCACATACCTTGTTTATCCCTTTCCCTCATAGAGGACACCATGAAAAGACCTATGCAAACAGCATAAAACCAGATCAGCCTGTGAGTAACTCGCAGGCTGATCAGGTTTTATGCTGTTCGCTGCTCCTCAGTGGTCTGGTAATGAGGATTTTACAATTAAATTTGGTAAGGTTTAACTGTGGTTTTCTGCAGATCAGGCTTTATGTGGTACCTATTGAGTGCGTCAAAATGAGTCTATATGAGGGAAAGGGTTATACAGAATTTCAGTTTTAGTATGTTAGTCATTTTCAGGAAATAATGTAAAGAAATAGAAGAAGCAGACGTAAAATTAGCATTGACACTACTATGCTTTGCACCTTTATTATAAGATTGTTATGACAGCTATTAAGACAATGTCTTGGTACCTTTGAGACCTGCGCCACATTCACCCGTCATATGGACAAAAATTGATTCTGTACCATTCACTATTTAGGATATTACATTAAAATATTTCCAAAAGATGCGTACATCATGAATATAAAATGTAACGAACAAAAAATAGTTATTGGGATGCTATTTTTAAATCCATGTCTATCTTGTAAAACCGGTGTTTACAATCACCTGTATTGAGCAGCCTGCCTGTTTCAGATCCCCATAATTACATTTCATTACACAATTAATACATCTTTCATTACACAATTTATACATCTATCATTACACTTTTCATTACACAATACATCTTTCATTACACATTTCCACTTTGAAGCCATCTGCACCAGGCAGGTCACTTATTCCATTGGCTGACCACCTATTGTATACAGTAAAATCTCAATAATGTAACCACCCTCTGGATTGCCATCAGCTGGTCTTAATAATGAGGTGGTCTGATAATAGAGTTTCAATTAACAGAAAAACGGTAAAATGGGACCTGAAAATAGGATGGTCTTATTAGTGAGGTGGTCTTTATATGAGGTTTTACTATACTAACCATGTGTTAGAAGCCATCTGTATTAGACAGCTTATCTAATTTACCTGTACTTCTTACAGATGCGGTTTAATCTATATTTGATTTTTAAGTGTCAAGCTGAATCTTTAGTGTCAAAACACTTATTCCAACTCCATGAATAATATGCTAGAGATTCCATGTTTAAATAAGACTACTAAAAACAAAAGATATCAAAAACAAACGGTCATATAGGTAAGAAAAAGAGCTACATTTTTTATTTGGCAACACCGCTCTGCAGTAAATTCAAAAGATCATCTCAAAAGAAATGCCTCAGAAAAGATTGATTCACATAAAGTTTTATCAAATAACAGTCATAATAATATTTCAATTAAATGTTGTAGTTTTCTGTAACACCATGCAAATATGTGGGCATAAAACAACTAGATATGAGTTTCACCTATTTTCAAAAATACACAATCATGATCATCAGAAATCTCAAATATTTCCTTAAATTTCATCTAAACACCAAAATATATCTGTTGAAGAAAATTAAAAATCCCTAAAACAGGAAAATTAAACGAAAATGTGTCCCAAGTGCCCCATCATTATCACTGATGGGTAAGACTGAAAAGAGTACCCAGGTACTTGCGGGTCAGGTAGAAAATTGTTGGTACCGAGGTACGAAATTATCACCAGTTACTCTATGTTGGCCTTTTCTATTATGATACCTCATGTTATTCCTCTCTTTATAAAATATATATACATGTCAATTATGATATTCTTTAACATAATTCTACACTTGGTCAAAAAATTATCTGAACATGTGTTGAAGATAGGCGTATTTTGGGAGTACGAAGACCGTATATTTAAGTGCTTAGTGAAATGTGTTTGAATCAATGAATAAAACAGTTATTACAGGTGATGAATATCAATCAGATTTTTATGCCATGACTACATTTATATGGGTACCTGCAGGTAATAGTATGATGGGTACCCGTGGAATGATGGGTACCCGGGTAAAAATAACGGACCCGTTTCAGCACTACTGATGAGGAAGGAACTCCAGAACTGATATGCCAGGTGTTTTGTGGGACACTTACTTTTCCAATTGAAATTAAATTGAACAGCTATATTTGCTGAAAACCTATGTAATCATCTTCATAAAACTTTCTTACTAGTAACCCTCTTTGATGATGAATCATGACTTCCTGTTATGTGAATTAAGCCATCATATGTCTGAATGACATGACATGGACTCCTGAATTTCAAAGTAGGTGTTCCGTCGGGATACCTAACTAAAAAGTTAAGTTTCAAATGCTTGTGGAGGCATAAATCATATTCTCTATATATAGAAACAAAGTAAATAGACTGAAGTTCAAACAAAACAAAATGCAAGTAGCAATCACAACACATAAATATCACAGACTTAATCAACAATGAGGCAACTCCGAGCCTGAAAAATCTACTAAATAAATCCAAATATTCACGTACTTCCAACAACATTATACTGTCAGAATAATGTGGCAATTTTGGTCAGATTTACAGTAAACAGTAAAGACTCCATCAAAGAATATGAGCTGAAAGTCTATTAAAAATCCATGAAACAAAATTTGTTAAACCTGAAAATTTTAGGGAAATGTTTGTAACTGTATATAAAATCATTCCACAGATGAGGGTTAAACCTTGAAAATCTACAACACACATTTATAAACACCTCATCGTGTACTGATGACATAATGCGAGGTCAGTTACTCTGATAAAATTCATTTTATGTACAAGTGGATAGTATATCAATAAATAATAGTAGGTAATTTCATCTAAGGAAAGACTATGGTAGATCATGAAGGTTGTGGACTGTATAAATTTCTTCAATAATGTCGAATATCTCCAGCCCAAGTTTTGCAGTTTTCTCCATTAAGACTTCTGTATTTGTAACATCTTCAATCTTCAATTTCTCGATGAACTGTTTGCGCGTCGGTAGCGTGAGAACTGCAATGTCAACTCCTTTACGAACAATCCATGGATGATGCTTCGATAGTGTGCGGTAGTAACTCTTCGAGCCAACTCCTGACAGTTTTGCATGTTCATCTGCCTCTTTAATAGCAAGAAGAAAATCAACAACAAACTGCAGGGCCCTGTGAAGACGCAGTAGCGTCCTCGCGCCTGAGGCTTTCTTTTTATTATTCGTGGTTCCGTTGTCAACCTCATATTTAATCATGCCTTGTATTGTGCTGTAGCTGACGCTGACCTCAGATTTTCGATAGTCTCTCAAGATTTCAACCTTCTCAACAACATCAGAGTTCACAAAGGAAAAGACCGTGCCCAAAAGTTTGAGCAATCTGGAAAAGAAGATAAGAAAGTATTAAACATATATTTGTTTTTTGAAATTAGCACACATACAAAACTTATATATTGCTATTTCACCACTCGCAGGCTGATCAGGTTTTATGCTGTTCGCTGCTCCTCAGTGCTTTGGTAATGAGGATTTTACAATTAAATTTGGTAAGGTTTCAGTTTGGCTCTCTGCAGATCAGGCTTTATGTGGTACCTATTGAGTGCGTCAAAATGAGTCTATATGAGGGAAAGGGTTAAGCAAAAGAAAAGCAGGTAAGTTTCCTTCAAATATAAATATGTATTACTATTGTGTATATTAAAGTTTTTTTTTATTTTTTCAATATGACATTAAAAAGATGTACCTCTTCTTTTTTTCCTCAGTGTGTACACACACACACACACACACACACACACACACAAAGTGCACTTAATGATTGCATCATAATGAGGGTCTTAAATATTCAAAACAAATACAGTACCAAAAACATTCTCATATTTTCAGAATCAGACTGTGACTTTGTTTTTGGTGATGATGATGTAATGATGATGATGTAATGATGATGATGAAATCTAATCTTTACTATAATCACAATATCTTCATAAAATTAAGATCGAGATGTCAACATACTTTTGAACATTTGTCAACATACTTTTGTATATTTTGTAAACTAAATTCAGTTTCAAAGTACATGACATGTATAATTGTCAAGGAAGAAAGATGTCAGTGATTTAGAAATTTGAAAAAAAAAATCTATATAGTTTATTTGAAACCAATTGATATATCAATAAATGAATAAAATCATTTGAGCCAAGTTAAAAAATGCCAGGAAATAAGACCTAAAGCCTAAAGGATAGTTTAATTTTCTGTTTCATTGAGACTGAATTGTACAGAATTTCTCCTTTTTTACATTTCTGGAGACTATGAAACTCCCTCAATTAATGAGGGTTATATAATTATTTTTACAAGATGTGTACCAAAATAGGGATTTTTCCCTTTTTAATAGAAATAATTGTAACTGGACTAAATGAACTCTTTTTCAAGGTATGTACATTATTTACACTATCAACCTACCTTTATTCAGCTAAATTATATCCTACTTTTGGGGGTAAAAGCATTATTTCTATTACATTGGGAGGAGAAAAATTCTGTTGTAAATAAAAAATCTTGGGAAAACTGCTCAAATTTAATTATATTTTCTGAGGGGGATACACTTATGGGCAGCCCCTAACCCTGCTCAACAGCATGCAATGGCCATAACAGGAGATTGTTTCCACTGTATATAACTGTGCAATGAAAGAAAGAAAAAAATGTAAATGTTTTCACTATTAACCAATTGCAAATCAAAATCATCAGTTAAAATCAAATAAAAATCAGATGTTTTTGACAATATTCAAAGTTTTAAATGTCCAAAATCCCCCTTGATCCATGACCAAATCAGTTTTTGTTTGTTTTGTTTTTTTAAATCTGTTGTTACATTTATCAATAAAAACCCTGTATTTGTTTGGCTGAATTTGGGGAGCTGGAGATCTCTGTTAAATGTATAACAACTTAAGAGTGCATGATTTCTAAAACAACAAGATAAGCAT
>CM037794.1:13915264-13965264 GCA_021229015.1 Solen grandis
TTGATAGAAATGGAACAGCCTTCACCCTGACCACAAGTGATGGTGTTGATATTCAAGTAACTCTACAGCAACCAGTAAGTCATTGATAATTACTCACGTTACCTTGCTAGCCCACGTTTTTTTCTGAATTCAGGGAAGAGGCTTGCACTTCTTTGAAGGGAAAAAAAGATGTGCAACAGTGTGATTTTTTTTTTTTTTTTTTTCATTTGAGAAGTTTCCCTGAATATATACTGCTTCTCATGAAATAGTCATGGGTGACTTAGACCATGGTCCTTTGAACATTGGCAATGTTATTCATCTTGATCCTCTTTCTACAAGAACCATTGACTGGGATAAATTTAAAATAGCCTGCTGGAACCTCATTACCTAGCATGGAAGTTTCGTCTGACTGTTGTTCTTCTGTGTCATCAGAATTGTGTCACGCCCTTCTTGTACAGAATTCTTGAGTTGAAAAGATCTTAACAAAAAAATATTGAATTATAATGGCACTAAATTATAAGATATTTTAGATTAGAAGTGAAAAACAAAATGAATATTATCAGATTTATGTAAGTTCCTACTTGCAGCTTTAAGGTATAATATGCCCCATAAAAGCCATCAATTCCATAAAAACCATGCATATAACTTCATAATATAAGCTTTTGAAATCTCAAACAATGCAAATCTTAGGGGCAAATTAATGTTATGACATGATGTGACAGAAGTTCTTTTTATAACCTCTTGTTGTCATGAGTAATCTCACCTCCATTTTCGTAAGGTTAAGTTCAGATTTTTTTATTTATGCCCCCCTTCGAAGAAGAGGGGGTATATATTGCTTTGCTCATGTCGGTCCGTAGGTCGGTCTGTCAGTAGACCAGACCTTGTCCGAGTGATAACTTAAGTTCTATTTGACCTTTAAGTATCAAACTTCATGTCGTTGTTGCTCATGATTAGTAGATGACCCCTATTGATTTTGGTGTCATTACCTCAAAGGTCAAGGTCACAAGTTGTGTCTGTATAATACCAGACCTTGTCCGAGTGATAACTTAAGTTCTATTTGACCTTTAAGTCTCAAACTTTGTGGGTTTAGATTAGTAGATGACCCCTATCGATTTTGGTGTCATTACCTCAAAGGTCAAGGTCACATGTTGTGTATGTATAATACCAGACCTTGTCCGAATGTTAACTTGAATTTCTATTTGACCTTTAAGTCTCAAACTTCATGTGGTTGTTGCTTATGATTAGTAGATGACCCCTATCATTTTTGGTGTCAATACCTCAAAGGTCAAGGTCACAAGGTTTGAGATATTTGAAGGATGATGTATCATTTTCTTTCATTATTGTGGATGTTTGTGCTTATGGCTAGCAAGGCTGATTTGTTAATTTTTATAATAAACCTAGAGCACTAAGTCTTAATGTTTTGTTTGTTTATAACTGACAATGTTCTTTCACTTAAACCTTTGTGGACTTGTGTAAATATTTCTCCAGCCCATTTATTTCAGTAAATGTTAGTTCCACATTTTAGCACATTATATTTTCACTCAAATTTTTGAAGTTTGAGAATGTTTTTGTGACAAGCCAACATTATGAAAGCAAACTCCTTGCATGTAATATAGCTATATACATATTATGGCATATGAGGGGGGCATATATGTTTCACAAACATTTCTTGTTTGCTTCTCCGGGTTGTAACTTCATCATGGATTTAAGGATTCTCAAATAATATTACACGAATGTCAAGCTAAGTGAGACAGTGTGTCGTGCACAATGTTCAAGTTATACATAGAGGTCAAAGGTCATGGAAGTTGGATTTGCTTGTCCAGGTTATAACTTAGACATGGATCAAAGGGTTTTCAAATAATTTTGTAGATATGTTAACCTCAATTAGACCTAGAGTTAGGCACAAGAGCTTTGCCCATAGCTCAAAGGTCAAGCTCACACCTAGAAGTAAAATGTCATGGGTTGGTTTGCTCGGGTTGGTTTTTTTGGTACAACCTCAATGGGTCAAGCGCAAGAGTCTGCAGCTCCAAAGTCAAGGTCGCACATAGAGATGAAAGTACATTTGCTTGTCTGGGCTGTAACTTAGGCGTTGATGGCAGGATTTCCAAATAAACTTGCAGTTATGTTTATCTCAATTGGGCAGATCGTCATGTACAAGAGTTGTGACCTTAGCTCAAAGTTCAAGGTCATACTTAGAAGTGAGGTATCACACTGGATTTGCATTTTTAGGCTGTTCTTTTTCTCAGGATCACAGGATACTCAGATGATTTGGCAGTTAGTTTTGCCTCAATGAAATGATGTACCACACGAAAGAGTTGGGCCCTAGCTCCATGGTCAGGGTCACATTAGAGGTGAAAGGGGCACCTTAGGCTCGACATGTTGCCCTTTGGGCATCTAGTTATTTTTGGATGCCTTCAAAGTGAAGTTTCATAGAAATATTACAATCCAGTGTTTTTTTTTGGTCAAAATATACAGAGAATATAGGCAGCATTTCCCCCCTGCCTGGAATATATATTTTTTGCCCATTTTTTTTTTTCCCCTCCCCATCCCCCCACCTCACACCCCCACCGACCTCCTTCACCCACCCCCCCCACCCCCCCCCCACCCCATATATTTTTTGCCCATTTTTTTTTTTGTATTATAAGTTTACATCCATATTGTGTGCATGGTCTCAATGTTGTTGCTAAATAATATATTCTTAATAAAACTGTGTAAACATGTTATATTATTGTTCTTATTATTCTTTATGCAATAAAACTTCATCAAATAAGAGTAAATACAACAAAATGCGTAGTAGAAAAATTCCCCTTTAGCTCCTTAATGCAATTTCCACCCCCCCCCCCCCCCACCTATAGGCCCGGACCCCTTTCCCCCCAAAGTGAAAAAAAACACACCATCCAGTGACAGGATCTGGAATATGGCTTTTATGGGATGTATACCGTATAGCTTGCAGGTGGCTGATTGGTTAGAGCGTATGCCTAAATTCCTTAGGAGTGAGAGATTGTGTGTATGATCCTTGGCCGCAACATACCAAAGTTGTAAAAATAGTACTGGTGTAGCTCCCTTGCTTTGGTGCTCAGCATTTAAGGGTATTCTATGGCATGATACTGCAGTATTGCAGAACTATATCAATCTGTCTCAAGTAGACATAGTCTCTGAATGACTGAAATATTGTCGGTGGGACTTTAAACCCAACAAACCAACCTTTTTTTTGTCAGATTTTTTTTTTGAAATTTCAAAGCAAAATGGCTCCAGTTGTATGATGTTACCTCAGTACACTTGAAATCCAGAAAACCCATTAAAAATTACGCACAATTAAAACGGGTAAAGTAATAGCTGATGATTGGTCAGTGGTATATACTGCTGCCAGTTTACTAGCATATACGTCACAATATGTGGGTTCTGCATAAAAGGGTCATAACTTATATGTATTAAAGAACAAGTTATGCCTTGAGTCCTCAAATAGCTTCAAATGTAAGTCCCACATTGTAAACAACTTGGTTTTGATCACATTTCTGACCAGAAAGTTTAAAGTTAATGCCTGAGTTAAAGTTAGGGATTTTTTGGTGCTTGGGGAAAAATGGGCTTTGTTCAAGGATTAGGATTTTTTTTTAATACAATGATTGGATGCTTTCATGTTAATATAGTACCGTACGTGGAATGGTTGCCTGATTTGATTTTTCTCTGCAAAATGAGGTAGGATGAGAGTTTATAATCAGGGTATTACCATATACATATATATCAGGTCGACACATACATTGTCCTAGAATTCTGAGGACACCAAAAATTGGGAAGGGACTCCAGAATTGACATGCCAGAGGTTCAGTTGGGACACTAAATTTTAAGTTAAAAGTAAATTAAACAGCCATATTTGTTGTAAACCAATGTAATCTTCATAAACATTCTGTCACTCATTCTTTGATAAATTGCAACTTTCCAAGCAATGGATATGAAAAGAAAGCCATTCCATATCCGAGTAACGTGACAGGGACTTTTAATTTTCAGAAGGGACTCCTGAATTTCAGAGCATGTGTTCGGTTGGGATACCTGGCTAAAATGGGAGTGTTAAACGCAGTGAATGTAGTAAAAAGAATGTGTGGGTAGATGCTGAATTGAAAGACATCTACAATATGTTCTTGTTTGTCTTCACAGCTGAATGAATATGTATCTGGATTGACGGAGGTCCATGGAAATGTGTCCGGGAACAACCAGATTCAGTGCGAGAACTATGTCACCTTCCCTCAGGAAGTGTCAGACTCCTTCAGTAAGTTTTTCTCTGATAGGCTACATATTTTTTCTATCACGATGCATATTACAGGCCATCGACTGATTCCTGTATTCCTACAATTTCCATTATTTTTAAAGAAATCCTATATTTTGAAACATCTAATATCCTATATTTTCCTATATTTTGATACTTACTATATTTTTTTTTGCAAAAAGTGTTGCAACACATAAAAAAAAGAAAAAAAAAGATTAATGTATTGCTGTCTCAAGAAAACTGCAAGTTTACTGTTGAAAACTGTCCCTTAAATCTAGCAGAGCATCTCGGACTTTGAAAGGTGCAGCTGTACACATGTAGCTTATTCATCTGGACATCTTTGATGCAGGTCTGCTTGCTTCTTTTGGGATGGGGGGATATGATGTTGATCTATACAGTGTATTTTGACTTCGAAACCAGTCATCAGATAAGTAATATGCATTTAAGGCATATTCTTACTTGCGCTGCTAAATCTTGTTTACAGCAATCAAAAAGAAGTCAAAAAGATTCAGTAAAGTTTACTCGTAAAACATGAAATTGTTTGAAAATTAATCATTACTTGAAATTAAATTAAACTTTGTACTTAACAATATTTGAGAGATCTGGTGCTATAGTGAATTAACCTTCCCTTTTTGTGTCACATGCTGTAGGCAGAGGTGAAACGTAGGGATCAATTTTCCGTCGTCCATTTTTCTGTCTGTCACACTCTTTCCGTCACGCTTCAACAGGTGACACACTTGTTCCAGAGAACACTCTTTTTAGCTCACCTGAGCACAACATGCTCAAGGGTGAGCTTTTGTGATGGCCCGGCATCCGTCGTCAACAATTTGACTTGTTAACACTCTAGAGGCCATATTTTTAGGCCAATCTTCATGAAACTTGGTCAGAATGTTTGTCTCCATAAAATCTTGGACAAGTTCGAAATTGGGTCATGTTGGGTCAAAAAGTAGATCACGAGGTCAAGTCTTATATAAACCTTGTTAACACTCTAGAGGCCACATTTTTAGCCCAATCCTCATGAAACTTGGTCAGAATGTTTGTTTCCATAAAATCTTGGACAAGTTCAAAGTGGGTCATGTGGGGTCAAAAAGTAGGTCACAAGGTCAAATCTTAGAACAACCTTGTTAATATTCACTCTAGAGGCCACGTTTTTTTGCCCAATCTTCATGAAACTAGGTCAGACTGTTTCTCTCCATAAAATCTTGGACAATTGCGAAATTGGGTCATGTTGGGTCAAAAAGTAGGTCACGAGGTCAAGTCTTATAAAAACCTTGTTAACACTCTAGAGGCCACATTTATGGCCAAATCTTCATGAAACTTGGTCAGAATATTTGTCTCCATAAGATCTTGGACAGGTTCAAAGTGTGTCATGTGGGGTCAAAAAGTAGGTCACAAGGTCAAATCTTACATTTTTGGCCCAATCTTCATGAAACTAGGTCAGACTGTTTCTCTCCATAAATCTTGGACAATTTTGAAATTGGGTCATGTGGGGTCAAAAAGTAGGTCATGAGGTCAAATCTTAGAAAAACCTTGTTAACAATCTAGAGGCCACATTATTGGCCCCAATCTTTATGAAACTTGGTCAGAATGTTTGTTTCCATAAAATCTTGAACAAGTTCGAAATTTGGTCATGTGGGGTCAAAAAGTAGGTCATGAGGTCAAATCTTATAAAAACCTTGTTAACACTCTAGAGGCCACATTTTTGGCCCAATCTTTATGAAACTTGGTCAGAATGTTTGTTTCCATAAAATCTTGGACGAGTTCAAAAGTGGGTCATGTGGGGTGAAAAAGTAGGGAATGAGGTAAAATCTTAGAAAAACCTTGTTAACACTCTAGAGGCCACATTTTTGGCCAAATCTTTATGAAACTTGGTCAGAATGTTTGTTTTTAGCACAACGTGCTCATGGTGAGCTTTTGTGATCGCCTTTTGTCCATCGTCCGTGTGGGCGTCCGTCGTCAACAATTTGCTTTAAACAACATCTCCTCATGAACTGCTAAAGGGATTTTGACCAAACTTCACAGGAATCATCCTTATGATGCCCTCTATCAAAGTTGTACAAATTATTCAGATTGGTTAAAAAAAAGTAGGTCACTGGAGCTAAAAATAGATTTTAAAAATGCAAATCTTCTTCTGCAAAACTGCAAGGCCTAGAGCTTAGATATTTGGTATGTAGCATCATCTAATGGTTCATTACCAAGATTGTTCAAATCATGACCCTATGGTGATAAATGCCCCCGCACCAGGGGTCACTTGTTTAACATAGAGTTATATAGGAAAATCTTTAAAAATCTTCTATGAATCCATTAGGCCTAGAGCTTAGATATTTGGTATGTAGCATCATTTAATGGTTCATTACCAAGATTGTACATATCATGACCCTATGGTGATAAATGCCCACGCACCATGGGTCACTTGTTTTACATAGAGTTATATAGGAAAATCTTTAAAAATCATCTCCTATGAATCCATAAGGCCTAGAGATATTTGGTATGTACATCATCTACAAGATTTCAAATCATGACCCTATGGTGATAAATGCCCCCGCACCAGGGGTCACTTGTTTTACATAGAGATATATAGGAAAATCTTTAAAAAAAAATCTTCTACTATGAATCCATAAGGCCTATAGCTTAGATTTTTGGTATGTAGCATCATCTAATGGTTCATTATCAAGATTTTCAAAATGGTGGCCCTTTGGAGATAAATGACCCCGCACTAAGTCTTCTCCTCTGAAACCATAAGGCCCAGTGCTTATATATTTGGTGTGTAGTATTGTCAGGGCTAAAATGTTTAAGATTTAGTTATATCAGAATTCTTGTCTGTTTAAAAACCTTGTTATCAGTTGTAGCAATGGTACTCAGGTGAGCGTTTCAGGGCCATCATGGCCCTCTTGTTATATAAAATCTTAGACAAGTTCGAAATTGGGTCATGTGGGGTCAAAAAGTAGGTCATGAGGTCAAATCTTAGAAAAACATTGTTTACACTCCATAGGCCACATTTTTGGCCATATCTTCATGAAACTTGGTCAGAATGTCTGTTTCCATAAAATCTTGGACAAGTTCAAAAGTGGGTCATGTGGTCAAAAAGTTGGTCAGTATGAAAAATCCAACATAATTATGTTGCTCATTTATAATCAGGTGAGCAATTCAGGGCCATCATGTTCCTCTTGTTATTTTGTTGGTTGGTTCTCTTTTGCATCAGACATCATATTTATGATAATAGTCAATAGTGATATAAGTGAAGTTATGCATTAAGATAAAATTTCAAAATATTGCAATAAAAATATTAGATATTTAGGCTTACATTAACAGACTTGTATTAATATTTCGACAATATCATGAAAGTTCTGATAAATGTGTTATGAAATACCATTAGTTATTGAATGTATTGGAGATACCGGAGAAATGTCTATACCAGCAATCTGATCAAACTGTATTTCTGTAGAAAAGGTTTTTAAAGTATTAGTATTTTAATCTGAGTCTCTACATAAGCAAGTCTTAAAATATAAGCAACTCAGCTTTGCAAAATGTTTCCTGTAGAATATCCTGTCAAATGGAAAAAACATTCCTACATATTTTAATGTTCCTAAAGCTATAGCTTTGGAGGCATTTTAAGATCAGACCGTCCGTGTATGTCCGTCCGTCCAAGCATTTTTATTTCCGGACACTTACTTTGTCTTGTATGCATGAATTTTGATATAATAATTTGGCATCAATGATCTCAAGAAAAGGGAGTGTCGCGCGAAAGATCCAGGTTTGTAACACAAAGGTCAAGGTCACAGTAAACGAACAATGGTCATTAAATGGGTTTTTAGCTCACCTGAGCACGTGTGCTCAGGATGAGCTTTTAGGATCGATGAATGTCCGTCGTCCGTCTGTTCGTCTGTCCGTCCGTCCGTCGTCCACAATTTGTTCGTTTGCACTCTAGCATCTTCATTTTATGAGCAATTATCTTCAAACTTTAAAACAATGTTTATGACCATAAAATCTCGGCCAAGTTCGATTATGGCTGATATCGGAACATTAGGTCAGGAGTTATGCCCCTTTTAAAATTAAAAAAAGCCAGATTTCACATTGTTTGCACTCTAGCATCTTCATTTCATGAGCAATTATCTTAAAATTTTAAATCAATGTTTATGACCATAAAATCTCGGCCAAGTTCGATTATGGCTGATATCGGAACATTAGGTCAGGAGTTATGCACCTTTTAAAATTCAAAAAAGCCAGATTTCACATTGTTTGCAATCTAGCATCTTCATTTCATGAGCAATTATCTTCAAACTTTATATCAATGTTTATGACCATAAAACCTCGGCCAAGTTCGATTATGGCTGATATCGGAACATTAGGTCAGGAGTTATGCCCCTTTTAAAATTCAATAAAGCCAGATTTCACATTGTTTGCACTCTAGCATCTTCATTTCATGAGCAATTATCTTCAAACTTTATATCAATGTTTATGACCATAAAATCTCGGCCAAGTTCGATTATGGCTGATATCGGAACATTAGGTCAGGAGTTATGCCCCTTTTAATATTCAAAAAAAGCCAGATTTCACATTGTTTGCACTCTAGCATCTTCATCTTTTGAGCATCATCTTCAAACTTTATGCAATGCTTATGACCATAAGGTCTCGATTGAGTTTGATTATGACTGAGATCAGTTGATTAGGTCAGGAGTTAAGCCCCTTTTAATATAAAAAAATGCCAGAAATCACTTTGTTTACACTCTAGCATCTTCATCTTTTGAGCAATCATCTTCAAACTTTATGACAATGCTTATGACCATAAGGTCTCGATTGAGTTCGATTATGGCTGAGATCCGTCAATTTGGTCAGGAGTTATGCCCCTTTTAATACAAAAAATGCAAGATTTCACTTTGTTTATTCTCTACCAACTTCATTTTTTTAACAATCATTTTTAAACTTTAAGACAATGTTTATGCCCATAATCTCACAATCGGGTTCAATTATAACTGATATTGACTTGTAAATTTAGGAGTTATGCCCATTTCACCATAAAAAAAGCCAGATTTCACTTTTACACTCAAGCATCTTTATTTCTTAAGCAATCATCTTTCTCAGGTGAGCGACCAAGGGCCATCTTGGCCCTCTTGTTTTTTATTTTTGTGATCACCCAGCTTCTGTCGTTGTCCATTGTCAACAATTTGCTTTAAATGACATCTCTGAAACTTTTTGACAGAATTTGATTAAACTTGGCAGGGATGATCCTTGGGTGAACCTTCACAAAAGTTGCTAAAATAAACTTGATCCATGTAGAACTCTGGTTGCCATGGCAATGGAAAGAAAACAATTATGAAAACTTTAAATATCATCTCCTTTAAAACTACTAGCCAGATTTCAAAATGTTTTGGTACAGATCAGGGATCATTTTGGGTCAGAAAGTGATTGAGATTGTTTGCCCATTTGGCAAATTTTAATGGGATTTTTAGCTCACCTGAGCACGTGTGTTCAGGATGAGCTTTTAGGATCGATGAATGTCCGTCGTCCACAATTTGTTTGTTTGCACTCTAGCATCTTCATTTTATGAGCAATTATCTTCAAACTTTAAAACAATGTTTATAACCATAAAATCTCGGCCAAGTTCGATTATGGCTGATATCGGAACATTAGGTCAGGAGTTATGCCCCTTTTAAAATTAAAAAAAGCCAGATTTCACATTGTTTGCACTCTAGCATCTTCATTTTATGAGCAATTATCTTCAAACTTGATAACAATGTTTATAACCATAAAATCGGCAAGTTCATTATGGCTGATATCTACCATTAGGTCAGGAGTTTGCCCCTTTAAAATTCAAAAAAGCCAGATTTCACATTGTTTGCACTCTAGCATCTTCATTTCATAAGCAATTATCTTCAAACTTTATATCAATGTTTATAACCATAAAATCACGGCCAAGTTCAATTATGGCTGATATCGTACCATTAGGTCAGGAGTTTTGCCCCTTATATTATTTAAAAAAGTCAGATTTCACTTTGTTTGCACACTAGCATCTTTATTTTTTAGGTCATTGTTTTTTAATTTTATAACAATGTTTATAACCATCAAATTTTGGCTAAGTTGGATTATGGCTGAAATTGGACCCTTAGGTCAGGAGTTACGCCCCTTTTAAAATTGAAAAAAAGCCAGATTTCACTTTGTTTGCCCTCTAGGTCACCAGGTCAAATCTTAGAAAAACCTTGTGAACACTCTAGAGGCCATAGTTTTGGCCCAATCTTCATGAAACTTGGTCAGGATGTTTGTCTACATGATATCTCAGATGAGTTCGAAATAGGGTCATGTGGGGTCAAAAACTAGGTCATCAGGTCAAATCTTAGAAAAACCTTGTGAACACTCTAGAGGCCACAGTTTTGGCCCAATCTTCATGAAACTTGGTCAGGTTGTTTGTCTACATAATATCTCGGATGGGTTTGAAAATGGGTCATGTGGGGTCAACATCTAGGTCACCAGGTCAAATCTTAGAAAAACCTTGTGAACACTCTGGCCACAGTTTTGGCCCAATCTTCATGAAAGGGGTCAAAAACTAGGTCACCAGGTAAATTCAGGTAGGATCAAAATGTAGGCCACTTAGTCAAATGTTAGAAAAACACTTTAGATGCCAGATTTTTTGTCATTTTGCCTAACACAGCCATCTTAATCAGGTGAGCGATACAGGGCCATCTTGGCCCTCTTGTTTAAATATTAGTGAGATTTTTTTTTTCAATAACAATGCAAACATGAAAAGTACTTGAAATCAATCACTGGCTATTTAATTTGTGACAGAATGGATAAAGTAAGTTTTTTGCTTGTCTAAAGTGAACCAGACGCTATATAATGTCAAACTATGGTATAACTGTGTATTAATTAGATTTTTCACAATAGATATTTCTTAATTTTCTGCAGAATTTTCTTTTAAAACACAATGATGAGGTCTTCATGATAATGTCTAATTATCAATGTAAGTTTATCTCTTTTTCTTTTTTATTGATCTGATAATTCATTATGGAAAAATACTCTTATCTAAATGCAATTACCCCACTCACCTCTCTATTAATTATGTCATAAATATTATGAGTACAAAGTCAACCTGAAATCCTAATAATTTGTAGACATCTGCGTTTTAAAACACATTACTGAAACTTTTTGAATATTTTTATTGTTGTAAACCTAATCTTTCAGTGATTTGTACATGATTTTCCTGAAGTCAGTTTTTCTTTAAATGATGAGTGTTGGTATTATGTTGAATAAACTTTAAATGTACAAGTCATTCATCGGATGACTGGACTAGGACATGTTTTCAGCTTCGTCATATTTTGAAATCAAAGATGGCAGAATGTGTGGTTTAGATAAATAATCAACATTGTTTATCTCCCTCAAAAAGTAGTAGACGCAGTAGACAATGATACTTCCCATATAAATTAAGTAGAATTAATTAAAATGCCAAACCAAATACCTGCACAAAACTGGCTGTGAGTTGATGTTGAATAGCCAACTGATAGTTACATGGCTTGACACTGGCTCTTGTGTATAACATGACACACACATACTTGGACCCATCGGCAAAATCAAAGGATGCTATGAAGGCGAAAATAAAAACTTTGCCGACAAAGGCTAGCTGGGCGCAGATCAAAGGCGGCCGGGCTAATTAGGACACTTTTTGTATTTATATTTTTCAATCTCTCCAACAGATGCGAACTTTTATTCCATTTGATGATATCTGGTGTCGTTTTAATGAAAAATATGCGAAAATATCGCGATATCGCAGCCCAAAAAGATCCCTGTTTTATTCCATTTGATGATATCTGGTGTCGTTTTAATGAAAAATATGCGAAAATATCGCGATATCGCAGCCCAAAAAGATCCCTGCAGATGTTCCTTGGGTAACTATCTACCAAGATTGCTAAAATTATTCCGATCCGTAAAAAAACATGGCTGCCAGGGGTGGGGCTAATTTTCCTTATATGTACATAGTGAAATCTTTAAACGACATCTCCTCTGAAACTGCTGGACAGAATTTGATTGAACTTGACAGGGATGATCCTTGGGTGAACCTTCACAAAAGTTATTAAAATAAACTTGATCCATGTAGAACTCTGGTTGCAATGGCAATGGAAGGAAATTAATTATAAAAACTTGAAAAAATGATCTCCTTCAAAACGACTGTCCAGTTTTCAAAATGTACAGACATTCCTTGGGTAACCCTATACTCAGGTGAGCGATTCAGGGCCTCTATGGCCCTCGTGTTAATCGATAACATCTGATCAATTCAGTAATCCATTATCATTTGGGTCTCATTCTCCATCACTAGAAGATTGCATTCTTTAAACATCACTTGAAAGTAGAGTTAAAAAAATAAATCCTTGGATGTTATTTATAATCTTTTTACTGCAGATTAAAAAAAAGTTTCCTGGTGTAGCTTCCTGGTGTAACTTCCTAATGTTCATAAAGTATATTTTTTGTATGAATCTTGTTGGAAAATGTCTCAGTTACCCACCTGTGCTGGCCATCGACACTGTCATTATTTTGTTTATGAGAAAGAGATTAAGTAGGATTGGTCTCATAGAGTTATATTAGCTTGAAAAAAGTTCATATCAGAAGGTCAGATTAAAAGAAAACAAGAAATATCTTTAAAAAAGATACTCGGCCGTGGTAACCAGCTTGATGATTAGTGTCTGAATGGTTTAACATGTAATAGATTTTGTTGTTGGTTTAATAGTTTTGTAATTCCTGTGTCAGTGCAGCTCTTTGAAATATCACGGATCCAAATAATTTGTACAATCTTGGTAGACACTTACAGCCTTAAAACATCTACGCATTAGACTTAGTTTTGCGGGCTACAAAACGAAACCAGATGTTACATTTTTAGCTCGACTATTCAAAGAATATGAGAGCTATTGTTGCAGCTTTTGGTTAAAGTTTTGCGTGCGAGTTACTATCAACCTTATATCTCAATAACCATTTATGGTATTGACTTGAAAGTTTATGAATATGTTTAGGGGCATCAGACAACCAAGGTAGATAACTCTTGACTGAATTTAATGTGAATTATGGCCCCTTTTTAACTTAGAAATTTTGGTTAAAGTTTTGCATGCAGTAGAAAATTTGGTTTACGTTTTGCATGCAAGCTTCTATCAGCCTTATATCTCAATAACCATTCATGGTATTGACTTGAAAGTTTATGAAAATGTTAAGGGGCATCAGACAACCAAGGTAGATAACCCATGATGGAATATATTTCAAATTATGGTCCCTTTTTAACTTAGAAATTTTGGTTAAAGTTTTGCATGTAAGATACTCTCATGCCTATATCTCAGTATCCAGGCATGCAATTGATTTGAAACATCTTAAATATGTTTAGGGGTATCATACTTTCATGGCAGATAACTCTTGATAGAATATGTTACAAATTATGGCCCCTTTTTAACTCAGAAATTTTGGTTAAAGTTTTGCATGCAAGTTACTTTCATGATAATATCTCAGTATCCAGGCATGCAATTGATTTGAAACATCTTAAATAAATTTAGGGGTATCATACTATAAAGGAAGATAACACTTGATGGAATATATTAAAAATTATGGCCCCCTTTTAACTAAGAATTTTGTTTACATTATCCAGCTTATATCTCAGAAATTGCTTGTGGAATTGACTAGAAAGTTAAGGAGTGTCTTCAGGGGATTCAGAAAACCAAGGAGGATAACTTACCAAGGAGGATAACTTTTGGACTGAATTTCATGCAAATTATGGCCCTTTTCTTGCTTGGATTTTTGGTTAAAGTTTTGCATGCACAGTGTTATTATGCTTATGTCTCAGCAACTAGGCATGGGATTGATTTTAGACTTCATAAAAATTTTAAGGGGTATCAGACTATCATGGTATATCATTTTTGACTATTATTATATACAGGGTATGTGAAGGGCAAGAATTGAAATAGATTTCATTTGATTTACCAACAAGCATTTTGAATAGTCGAGCGTGCTGTCCTCTTACAGCTCTTGTTTTTTAGCTCACCTGAGAACAACGTGCTCATGGTGAGCTTTTGTGATCGCCTTTTGTCCGTCGTCCGTGCGTGCGTCCGTCCGTCCGTCCGTCATCAACAATTTGCTTTAAACAACATCTCCTCATGAACCGCTGAAGGGATTTTGACCAAACTTCACAGGAATCATTCTTATGATGCCCTCTATCAAAGTTGTACAAATTATTCAGATTTGTTAAAAAAGTAGGTCACAGGAGCTAAAAATAGATTTTAAAAATGCAAACTTTGAAAATCTTCTTCTGCAAAACTGCAAGGCCTAGAGCTTAGATATTTGGTATGTAGCATCATCTTATGGGCCATTACCAAGATTGTACAAATCATAGCCCTACGGTGATAAATGCCCCCGCACCAGGGGTCACTTGTTTTACATAGAGTTATATAGGAAAATCTTTTAAAATCTTCTTCTATGAATCCATTAGGCCTAGAGCTTAGATATTTGGTATGTAGCATCATCTAATGGTTCATTACCAAGATTGTTCAAATCATGACCCTATGGTGATAAATGCCCCCGCACCAGGGGTCACTTGTTTAACATAGAGTTATATAGGAAAATCTTTAAAAATCTTCTTCTATGAATCCATAAGGCCTAGAGATTAGATATTTGGTATGTAGCATCATCTAATGGTTCATTATCAAGATTTTCAAAATGGTGGCCCTTTGGAGATAAATGACCCTGCACTAAGTCTTCTCCTCTGAAACCATAAGGCCCAGTGCTTATATATTTGGTGTGTAGTATTGTCAGGGCTAAAATGTTTAAGATTGAGTTATATCAGAATTCTTGTCTGTTTAAAAACCTTGTAATCAGTTGTAGCAATGGTACTCAGGTGAGCGTTTCAGGGCCATCATGGCCCTCTTGTTTATCAAAATGACCATTTGTAGTTTGGTAGTTTTAATAAAGATTCCAATGGTATTTTTGTGATTTTTTCCATGAAATTACCATTTTTAAGTTCGGCCATTTTGATGGAGACTCCAGCGGTAATTCTATGATTTTTAGCTCACCTGAGCACAAAGTGCTCAAGGTGAGCTTTTGTTATCGCCCTTCGTCCGGCGTCCGTCGTCGTGCGTCGTCAGTCGTCCGTCGTCAACAATTTGCTTTAAACGACATCTCCTCTGAAACCGCTGGACAGAATTTAATGAAACTTGGCAGGAATGTTCCTTAGGTGAGGCTCTACAAAAGTTGCTAAAATAAAGTTGATCCATGAAGAACTCTGGTTGCCATGGCTACAAAAAGAAAAATAATTTGAAAACTTTAAAAATCATCTCCTTCAAAACTACTCGCCAGATTTCGAAATAATTTGGTACAGATGTTCCTTGGGTCAACCTCTACCAAAGTTCCTAAAATTATTCCGATCCGTAAAAAAACATGGCCGCCAGGGGCAGGGCTTATTTGCCTTATATGTATATAGAGAAACCTTTAAACAACATCTCCTCTGAAACCACTGGACAGAATTTAATTAAACTTGGCAGGAATGATCCTTGGGTCAACCTTCACAAAAGTTGCTAAAATAAACTTGATCCATATAGAACTCTGGTTGCCATGGCAACAAAGAGAAAAATATGAAAACTTTAAAAATCATCTTCTTCAAAACTACTGGCCAGATTTTAAAATAAATTGGTACAGATGTTCCTTGGGTCAACCTCTACCAAAGTTGCTAAAATTATTCTGATCCGTAAAAAAACATGGCCGCCAGGGGTGGGGCTTATTTGCCTTATATGTATATAGAGAAACCTTTAAACAACATCTCCTCTGAAACCACTGGACAGAATTTGATTAAACTTGGCAGGGATGATCCTTGGGTCAACCTTCACAAAAGTTGCTAAAATAAACTTGATCCATGTAGAACTCTGGTTGCCATGGCAACAAAAAGAAAAATAAATATGAAAACTTTAAAAATCATCTTCTTTAAAACTACTGGCCAGATTTTAAAATAAATTGGTACAGATGTTCCTTGGGTCAACCTATTTATCTCAGGTGAGCGATTTAGGGCCATCATGGGCCTCTTGTTTTTTTCTCCATGAAATTACCACAATCTCAGGCCCCTGTCTTTTCATCATCTTTAGTGATTGCCTCACTTTGAGAAAAGTATATTTGCAAATATACTGCTCTTTCAGCTAAATTAATTGGTCTCACAGACTTCATTACGAGCTTATGCTTACAGAAATGTTAAAAGCAATAATTAAAAGGACCCTCTTGGTCTTTATATTTTGTGGCAGCATATATTGTGGCAGCACTGGCACTCTTGTTTTTTTCTATTTTAAGCCAGTTATTTCCAGACAAATGTGTAATATTATCAGACACTAACTAGACACTATTGTTACATATTGTCCTGATTATATAACACTTTTATCATCATGATCATATCAAGTTAACTAATTGAAAAACTGTTGCCATTAAAAGGTGTTTGTATCTAGTTTTTGCCTATATGTTGTGTTGTATTTAGTTACTCTTGCCTTTGTTAGGAATTGGTTGAACTTAGCTATTTCTAACATGTCCTTAAGTTCGACAGTATCATAATGTTTATAAGATTCATAAACTCTATAACAGGTTTACAGAATCATAAAGTTCGTAACAGTATCATAATGTAATACTTTTAGGAACAGAACAATACTCTAGAGCTGAAACAAAGCAGAATTTCATTGTTCATTAATGTTTTGAGGTATCACCATAATGTACTATATAACAACCCTACCCACGTGCAATAAAAAGAAGAAAGAAAAGTTATTAAAAGGTGAAATGTGAATAGGAGCATTTTCAGTGAGTAGGTAGGGAAATTGTCTACAAATCATTGTTTTAAATCTTTACCATATATGTAGATTGTGTTATTGCACATGAAGTAATGTGTTAAGGATGACTTCATTCTATGTGGATTATTCCCATATTATGGGTGCTAACATACACCAATCCATCTTGCCTGTTTCAGACATGCAGTTATACAACACGGCTGTGGAGTTGACCATAAGAGCACCGCAACATTATCAGCAGGGTATACAGGCCCAATCCTAGCTGGGACACTCAGCACAGAGGGCTCTGTGGAGAGGGGCCTTTGAAGAGAGAATTCATCATGGAAACAGTCTTGTTCAAAGATGTTGTTTCAGAGAGAGTTTTCAGAAGATCTTTGCAGATAACATTATGTGCATGCAGCATTCATCACAGGAGTGTTTTATGCCTAAAGTGGTCTTTTAATACAGTGACCTTTGAATAGCGTGATAATGTGGTAAAAGTGTCTAATTCAGGACTATTTTGCCTTGTTTTATTTGTCTACAAACCTTTTTGTTACCGTAGAAACAAAGACCACAGCCTTATTATTTTTAAGCCCTACCAACTCTGTTGAGGGGGGTATAGATTTTCGATCTGTGTATCTGTAAAAATAAAGGAAAATTGTGTCATCCATTTATATCATTTTCCATTATGATTGTCACACTGGAGAATGTTATTTATATAGAATAAATTGCCTACAGTCAGATTGGTGTTATTTTGTTCAAGAGATGTGTGATTTAGAAGTGTGTATTGTCTTAAAACTAATGCATGAAGCCTATTCAATTGTATTACTGTTCATGTTATGGAACCATGGAATGAAAGAGGTTGACAGTAAAAAATGATGGTAATAACTTAAATAAACACATGTATATATTAATATCTCTTCTCTTCTTAATTGCAAACCAAATTCAAATTACTGGCTTGAATGGCTGCTAAGGAAGTGAGAAGTCAAACTTCTGAACATAACGTAAAGAAACTGTGGTTGTGTGGTGGTGCACATGATATGTTAGTTTGAACAAGGCGCAAGGATCCTTCCTAAGCATTAGTGGTACTTCAATAGTTTTGGCTACCATCCATCAGTATCCTAGGGTAGATCAAGAGCTTGTACCTATCTTGCTTCTGTATTCAAGGGTAGATCAAGAGCCTGCAACTACCTTGTTTCAACAGTTTACTAGAGTAGATAAAGAGCTTGTAGCTACCTTGTTTCAATATCAAGAGCTTGTAGCTACCTTGTTTCAGCAGTATACTTGTGTAGATCAAGAGCTTGTAGCTACCTTGTTTCAGCAGTATACTAGGGTAGATCAAGAGCTTGCAGCTACCTTGTTTCAGCAGTATACTAGAGTAGATCAAGAGCTTGTAGCTACATTGCTTCTGTATACAAGGGTATGTCAGGAGTTTGTAGCTACCTTGCATCTGTAAACTAAGGTGTGGCTACCTTGCTTCTGCAATATACAGTACTAGGGTCGATGAAGAGCCTGTAGCTACCTAGCTTTAGTATACAAGGGTAAATCAAGAACCTGTAGCTACCTAGCTTCAGTATACAAGGGAAATTCATGAGCCTGTAGCTATCTTGCTACTGTAAACTAGTGTAACAAACACGGCCCGGCCCGGAATCGAACCCGATCCGCCGGCGTGATAGCCAAAGGGTCGACTCCCTGACGCAGTTGTCAGAGATTGAACTTATACCCGTGACGACGCATCGTCACATTACTTCCCCCTCCGAGAAGTCTCGACCCGAGACTTGGCCTGGGAAACACGTGGGTAAGGCAACTCCAGTATGGCAGTTGACATTATCCCACTTCTGACACCAAATGTAACAAACACGGCCCGGCCCGGAATCGAACCCGATCCGCCGGCGTGATAGCCCAATGCTCTAACCACTGAGCCAAAGAGTCGACTCCCTGACGCAGTTGTCAGAGATTGAACTTATACCCGTGACGACGCATCGTCACACTAGGGTCGATCAAGAGCCTGTAGCTACCTTGCTTCGGTTTACTATGGTAGATCAAGAGCTTATAGCTACCATGCATCTGTATGCAAGGAATATCAAGAGCCTGTACCTTGTTTCTGCAGTATACTAGGGTCACTGAAGAGCTTGTAGCTACCTTGCTTCTGAATATGAGGGTCGGTCAAGAGCTTGTAGAAATCCTATGAACAGCTCTTTTTTTTAAATCGTAGGACACCTCTCGAACTATTCTCAACAATGGTAAAATTAAACGATGTTTTACACATGGGTAGCTTAACATTTACCTTTTGAGTGGCAATAACTAAAGCGATGTGCATGATCTTAGTGCAAGCTATTCAAAAATTTTATATAATGTATTAGACACTATTAGAAATTACAACTTGCAAAATGGACAGCAAAACGGCTGAGCAGAGGGTGTCTTGTAAAATTCAAGCACAGCTCGGTTGTCACTCATCAGAAATTCATGCCGATTTTGAGAACTTGAAACTATGTTTTCAAATATAGTTCAGTCTGTAAATGAATGCATCATTTTAAAGAAGGTAAGGCGTCAGTTGACAAATGACCCCAGGAGAGGTAGGCCTATATCCGATGTAACGAGAAAGAATATTGTTGACGTCAAAACGTAAATAAAGGGTGTTTTGTTGTTGTTGTTTTCTAGCAGATTTTTTTTCCCTAAAATTTCACATATAAGTACTTTAGAACATATATATGAATTAAAAATATGCATCACCATGCTCGTGTTAGATATTAAGCTTATGGAAGAACATCACGATTTGATTAAAAATTTGTTAAAAAAAATCAAGTCATTAAAGAATTGGAAAAAAGTCATTTCTAAATGCTTCAATATACTTCCCTGGGGTCAAAATTGGCCCCGCCCCAGGGTCACTGGAATTTACATAGGCTGATGTAGGAAAAAATAAAAAACTAGAAAAATCTTTTTTGTAAGAAACCACAAGGCCTGGAGTTTAGATATTTTGGTATGTAACATGGCCTAATTGACATCTACCAAGTTTTTTTTATATCATGGTCCTGGGGTCAAAATTGGCCCCGCCCCAGGGGTCACTTGATTTTACATAGCCTAATGATACCAGGTGAGCGATCCAGGGCCATTATGGCCCTCTTGTTAAATGTTTAACAAAAATATTTAACGTTGGCAAAACCAGACGAGCGTTGGCACCCACATGCTGTGCTCTTGTTTATTGAAATTATAGCCAAATTTGCAATAAAACACTAAATGTGACTTTTTGTATCTTCCAACAGATGGCAAATAAACTTTCAATCATGTTTTTAATACAGGAATCTTAAAATCTTTGGTTTCTTTTTACTGAAAATAAATGAGAAAAGGAAAAAAATCTAAATTAGTGATAACTTGCTGAACGTCCTTAATGAATATGTACGGTATACAGTACATAACTTGCATTCGTTCGTCAAGTATAATGTATTATTTGAACGACTTGGGCATCATAAGGTCGGCATCCGCTGGGTCCCCCAGATGCTCACAGACGGGCAGAAACAAACTAAGGTTATACTGGCCTAAAATAAAGTCTACAAGTATGACAAAGTGATATACGGGATGTGATGACTCCTAGATATACAACTTTGAGCCAGAGTCTAAATCTAGAAATAAAGTTTAGAATGATTTCGAGGGCGACAGACCCGAAATAAGACCTCAAACCGCAAGTAATATGCAATTTCCAAAAGACCATGTTCTGTTTACAGTTCCCAAAGGTAGTTCTGCGACTGGCAAGTTTGACAGAGAAAACAATCTCACACATGTAGAAACTGTGTTGCAAGCTGTACGGTCGAAAATGTGTAGACACTTCCAAGATGGTGGACGATACAAGTGGTCAAAAGTAGGTGATACATTTTCATATCTGTAACACTTTTTCTTGAGTTTGTAAGACCATGATACCTATAGCAAAAAGTGCATGAAGAACGCTTTGAGCCTCGGTACCATATAGAAATATTCATTGCCATTATGCTTTGAGATATCTTGCTTTATGCATAACCAATTGCTGAAATTTAAAATTGAATCGAGGACCTCGCATTGTTTTTAGTTATAATTGGTTAAATAAGCTTATGTTTTCAATGCATTAGGTTGTATCTTGACAATTTCAACGCATACTTTACGTTGGTTATAGTCGTTTTTGTGAAATAAGTCTATAAATACCCGAACACATGTGTTTTTTAAATCTTGAATGCACCGGTGTAGACAACACAATGTCGATGGACATGTTTTCGTAAGCCACTTCTGCTCTTAAACTATTTACCACATTCGGCACAGAGCTTTGTCTGTTTTTCTTCATCTTCATGAAAAGAATCTTCTATTGCATTGATGGTAATACTGAAACAAAAATAGGATATCTTACATTACCTTTATTGTCTAGACAAACATTTTCACCACATTACACTTTCGATTTCAATAAACATTGACATGTTCTGCAGTAATTGTCAACATCTAAAGTTCCTGTGCATCAATAAATGAAAATATTTAGTCTGGCATGAAGTGTAATTTTACAACAAGAGGGCCATGATGACCCTTGATCGCTCACCAGAGTATAGGGTGACCCAAGGAACATTAATCTTTATTAAAACATTTTGAAATATGGCCAGTATTTTTAATGGAGATGCTCCCTGCAAAGTTTTATCGAATTCTGTCCAGCAGTTTCAGAGGAGATGTCATTTTAAGTTTTCAATATATACATATAAGGCAAATTAGTCTTGCCCCTTGCAGCCATATTTTTTAATGATCAGAACAGTTTTAGCAACTTTTGTGAAGCTTCGCCAAAAGATCATCCCTGCCAAATTAAATCAAAATTTGTCCAGCTGTTTCAGAGGAGATGTCATTTAGAGATTTCACCTTATAAACATAAGGCAAATTAGCACCGCCCATGGCGTCCATGTTTTTTATACGGATCGAAATAACTGTGGCAACTTTTGTGAAGCTTCACAAATGATGCATCCTGCCAAATTTAATCAAATTTTATCCAGCGTTTTCAGAGGAGACTTCGTTTAAAGATTTCACCATATACATAATAGGCAAATTAGCCCCGCCCCTGTTTAAAGCAAGATATTTCCAAGCATAATGGCAATGGAATATTTCTATATGGCACCGAGGCTCTTCTTCATGCACTTTTTGCTATAGGTATCATGGCCTCACAAACTCAAGAAAAAGTGTTACAGGTATGAAAATATGTCTTCTACCTTTCACCGCCTGTAACGTCCACCATCTTGGGAGTGTCTACACATTTACGACCGTACAGCTTACAACACAGTGGTAGAATTCTATCAAAACAAGAGCCATGTTGACATGGCCATCCCCCGCCGAATGCTTGCTCTTTAGAAGAGGTGTTGGAGAGTAGAATATTTCATTTGAATCAGAAAAAATTTGGTTATGAAGACTGATGTTTGAAGTGATTATAGATATGCAGTCCGTGTGAAGACCTACTAATTCCCCTATTTTGAGGTCTACAGGTAAAATGTCACTGTGACAAAAATTAAACCTGAAAAAAAAAAGGGGGGGGGGGGCAATAACTAAAAAAAATATGAAAGATTGGGTTCTCATTCTTGTGCACTGCACTCTTCCTCAATGAGATCTATCATCCTATGATGTTTTAAGTTGACATCTCAGATACTTTTTGACTTATGCTCCGGATAAAAATTATGTCTGAAAAGTAACAGGGCATTAACTCAAAATTTATGAACGGTATCATTCTTGTGCACTGCATTCCCCCTCAATGAGATCTATTCACCTATGAAGTATCAATGTGATACCTCAAATACTTTTCGTGTTATGCCCCGGACAAAAATTAATTCTGAAAATAACAAAAGGGCAATAACTCAAAAAATTATGAAAGGTAGAGTTATCATTCTTGTGCACTGCACTCCTCCTCAATTAGATCTATACACCTATGAAGTATCAAGTTGATATCTCAAATACTTGTAGAGTTATGCTCGAGCTCCGGACCAAAATGTGGGACGGACAGACGGACGGAGACTATTACCATATCCCGCGCCGCCTTCGGCGGAAGATAAAAAGGGGGTCCGCGCAATCTTAACTACTCGACCATATCCGTCGGTGCTCGGATAATGGGCGAGGTACCGAATGGCGTCCGCGGTCTGATAACCCGCGGGTTTTTTTAGGGGTAATTTACATCTCTGTGAAAGCTTATTTTAAATGGGGTCCATAGTATATTTAAAAAAAATGATCAAGACTTAGGTTGACAAAGGAAATAAGAGTATTTTCAATGACATCACATCTTAAGCTGCAAGAATCGCGGTTACGAATCAACCAATAATTTGAAAGGTTACGAATTGACCAGAAAAAAAAGGTTACGTATTGGTAAGGTTACGAATTGACTGGATACCATTAGTACAGATGACGATGAAAGAAAAATCATTTTTATCATTTCCATCATTCTGTTTAATTTATTTATTCTAACATAAGGGAGACAACAAACTCCTCGCAAAGATTTCCCTTGCACCGAGGAAAAAAAAGAGGAGATCACTGCGTGAAGATTGACCGCTGAAGTAATAAGACTTAACTCCCCTTACAAGCAGACAATAACACATTTCTCACACTTTACAATATGGTTTATTTCTGAACGTGATGGATAAAGACAAACAAAATTTTTTCGACAAAACAGTATTCTTTATTGATTCAAACATTCGGGTAGTCAGAGTAAGTTTGCATTTCCTGTCTTAAATTTCAGGCATATAGCAAAATTGTGTTAAAATCGTTCTTTCGGATAAGCCATAAATCCGGATGTCAAATTTTCTTTTTCTAGATAAAGGTCACGTAGAGCTGGGAACCGCGGGTTGGACTGTACCACGGTATACCGTGGTATTTAGATTAATACTGCGATATATACCGCACAAAATATTCCGAAAGTTTGTACTCTACGGAAACCACCAAAGTACCGGTAGTATTCGTCCCTGGTACCCCTTGTACCACAAGTTGCATCGAACCGCGGTAAACCGGTAAAACCGTGTACCTCTTAGTGCACGTAAGACGTAATGTTTACGTTCGAATAATTTCTTATTTAGTACCAAGGTACACAATGGCAAATAATTCAAGGTTAAAATATTAAAATATCATCTCAGTACCGATACTGTTTAGTATCCCGAAGTATCCAGTTCTCGCCGAATTACGGACGATGTGAACCTCCGCCGATGTGAACCGCCTTCGGTTCGTACCTAGGACGATGTGTACCGCTTATGAGGATATTTATTAGTTTAGTATGAATGAACATACGCAAAGAACCAATCAATTAAAATAAGTAATCAAGTATTTAAAAAGGTGCCACTTGTTTTGTTTGTAACATTACATACGACGTGCGTTTGGCGGTACATGTGGCGAAGTTGGATATCAATCAAGTGAAATTAATTGTTCTGTTTAATATCCTAATTTTATTTCTTGTTCAAATACATCATTTTATCTAACTGCATTAAAAGCCCCAGGGGTTGATATCAATGTAATGTGTCTGATAATAAGATAATTGGATTGCTTTATTCTTTAAAGTCTTAAAAATCGATCTCGTATTATATTCGATGGGGGTTAATCAAAACTCAAAAAGTTTATTTAATATTAAAAAATGTATATTTTTCAATACAATATTTATAAATATCATGGTTCACATCGTCTCAACAAAATGGTTCACATCGTCCTGGGTGCAGGTTCACATCGTCCCGGTTCACATCGTCGGAGGTTCACATCGTCCGTCACCCGTTCTCGCCACCATAAGAAGTAATTTCAAGAAAAACAGACAAAACATTTCCTCATCTCTAAATTAGATGTATTCCTTAATGCATATATGTATTCCTTCCAAATATAATAAATTGTCAATGGTAATAGAAAATGATTAAAGAATAAAGCCTGTCCAAATCCAACAACAGTAAACAGTTACTATGAAGTTCTGTGTTCTTCTGAACAGCACATATTGGTGTGCAAAATCTAATGTGATACAAATGAGAAATATTTTTACACTCAGAGTGTCCATTTTATTATAGGGTGGCAATAAATCTTCTTTTTTTTTTCCAAATATATATATATATGAAAAAATATTGATACTATCTGCAAATGATTGAATTTTTATGCTTATTTTTTATTACAGGCCAGTGTTTATGTCGGGATAGCTGCTGGAGTTGTTCTTCTTGGAAGACGGTACCATCTTGTAAGTGTCACAGGATTGGATATGTAATTTATGTGGGTAGAAATGTCCACTCAGCTCGCTCATTTCACAGCCATTCTAGAAATCTAGCGGTTGTTTGTTCATTGATCACTAAGGGCATAATCTTTTTCAGAAAATTAATGTCAGTTCCATGGCTCTTGATCTCCATCTTTTGGTGCCGTTATTGGCACCATTCCCCCAGCCATAAAAAGTATGTGTTTTCCCCCATTTTCAAGCAAAATTCCCCCTTTAATTGAAAATTCAAGAGCTCATATATCTGGTTTTCTATGTTGCTGTTCTGATTTGACTATCATATATACAGAACATATAAGGGATCCATAGTATATTGGTATCGTACTTAACTGGATCCGAGGATTGTCACATTTGTGGGTTAGAAACTAGTTGGGGGCAAGGATTTTTCATAGATTTCCCAGGTGCAAAATTACTTCATTGATAAAAAAAAAAATATATATATATATATATATATATATATATTATATATATATATGGTGGTCAACCTGCATTCGGTGGTCAGTTTTGAAATTACCAAACCAGCATTCTGTTTCTTGTTTAACCTCGTTGAATAACTATCTCTGCTAAATGGCCACTTTCTCTTGATTCATTGATAGACCATTTGAATGTATATATAATAAACATATTTTGGCAATAATTAAGCTGCAATTAAAACCATGATTCTTTTTCTTTTATCCCTATAGGATAAGAAATTTTATCATGAATCCATCCTTTGAGATTGTTTTTTATACATATTGTTATGATAGATGAAAATATTTTGAAAAAAAAAAACATTTTGCAATTAACCCTTTCCCTCATATAGACTCATTTTGATGCACTCAATAGGTACCACATAAAGCCTGATCTGCAGAAAACCACAGTTAAACCTTACCAAATTTAATTATAAAGTCCTCATTTCCAGACCACTGAGGAGCAGCGAACAGCATAAAACCTGATCAGCCTGCGAGTTACTCGCAGTCTGATCTGGTTTTATGTTGTTTGCATAGGTCTCTTCATGGTGTCCTCTATGAGGGAAAGGGTTAAATCATATTGTGAATTAAATTGTTTCAGACTTCAGTATTTTCAAAGGCAGAAGATATACCAGCCCATTTTATCAGGAGGAGGTCTAAACTTTCTGGCCATGTCAGGGATATTGCTGATGATGGCTTGTTATTTATAGAACACACACCTGTCATCACACTGAAGTATTTGAAACCAAAGCAAAGTAAGTTCTTAAATCATCCAGTCATTGGAATGAGCACAAGTCTGACATTGGTATTTCTCTCTTTTCAAAATGTCAGTAGGTTTCGTTCTTGTGGGACAGTATATAGCATCTCACACCTACCCCCAATAGTCTGTTCCTTTCCCCGTTGTTAAGCTAATATACCGCCCTAAAAGAACAACAACTTGTACATTATGAAAAGAGAGAATTGTTCAAATCTTTTCTTTTAAAGTAAGTATAGTCTGACATGTTTCAAATTTCATTATACATACTATACATTGCAGTTCCACTATAATTCTGTTTTAGGGACCTAGTTACTGTTTTATACTGGACCGTGTTGTAGTTACACCTTAATGACTTGGGGTCAAGGAATATAAAAAGTTTACAAAACAAGTTCTCACAAATTAAATTAATCACTCTCGATGGCCCTGATGGCAGCGTATGTGGTCGTTATTGTGGGAGGAAACCAAAGAACCCAGAGAAAACCCATGTGCCTGGATGGGTGACCACTGTACCCTGTCATGTACCTGACCAGGAATGAACCGGGGACGCATTGGTGAGAAGCAAAGCGTGTTACCACTAGGCTTTTACATTGGAGTACACAGGATAATGGACCATGTAGTAATGGATCAACAAAAATATTCTGTTTTCGAGGACTGTAGGCACATTTAGCTTCAATGTTATTATTTTAGCAGCATGGAGATTACTTCGAAAAAAAAAAACATTCACAAACAGCATTAAATGATTTTAATTTGTGAATAATACTTCAGGCTGATATGCATTTCAACTGTTCTGTTTTAGCATTGTTTCCTTCCAGCTATTATAGTGAATAATTTAGCCTCATCTTTATATCATATTAGGTGATCATTTTCTTTTCATGGATTTATCAACTTCTCACAAATGGTATCACAATCAAACCCATACTATGTTATACTGTGTAACTGACATGATAATTATCTCGTGTAGCAGTTGGATAAAAAAACCCAACTAATTCAACAGTTTTCACATCAGTGAATTTCCCTACTCTTGGCAGCCATATTGAGTGGCAAATTCCAGGCATTTTTATATGAATAGCATAGAAGTAGAAATTTCATTTTCCTATCATTTCATTATTTCTACCCCAAAAATCAAAATGTATGCACCATTAAAAAGCTCTTGAAATTCATATTTTCAGGATTAAATATTTAAGTATATGAGCACAATAAAGTTAATGCAAAGTAAAAAAAAAAAGAATGGGTTCATCCGTCAACAAAATGAACTTTTTTGGGTATAAAGTTTTTATCATAAAATTCATGAGAATATTATTTTCATATTTAAAATGATTAATTAATGCTATTCAGTTTGACATAAATTTCAGTAATAAAATCACAGTAGTGATTTAAAAACGGCAAGTATTTTCAACTTTTGGCCTGCATTAACTTATGCCCCTAAAGATGGCTGCCAAAAAAGAGTCTTATTAGTGTCTTTGTCGTTGGACGGGAACTATGTATAGAAATGTAAACATTTAAAATACCCTGATTGCTGAATGTGAGAAGTTGACACATACTGCAAGTAAAACCTGTTCAAACTATAAATTTGCTCAATCTGATCTGGTTTCACAGTGATGAGTAAGGGTATGTGGAGTTGAGAGTGGAACCAGCAGTATGTTTTTATGCCCCCACCACATATGGGGGTGGGGGGGTGCATATAGATTTGCCTTTGTTTGTCCATACGTCTGTATGTCCATCCGTCCTGAACTTTTGCGACATGCATAACTCTGAAAGTATTTGTACTATAGACTTGAAATTTCATGGATATATTATTCAGGACATGAACATGCGCACCTGGGTATTTTCATCAAACCATCATTGAAGTTGACAGAGTTATTAGTCCCCTACCGGTGTTCAATGTGTAGATTGTGCACGTCATTTTATTTTTGTTCTTCAACTAAAATTGTGGTTGCTATGGTAACTGAAATAGTGAAAATATGGCAAAAATGGGAATCCGCGATAACTAAGCAAGCTAACTCGATGAAACTTGCTATATGACTAGATGGCAATGTGTAGATTATGCACGTCATTTTATTTTTGTTCTTCGACTAAAATTGTGGTTGCTATGGTAACGGAAATAGTGAAAATATGGCAAAAAAGGGGATCCCGCGATAACTAAGCAAGCTAACTTGATGAAACTTGGTATATGACTAGATGGCAATGTGTAGATTATGCACGTCATTTTATTTTTGTTCTTCGACTAAAATTGTGGTTGCTATGGTAACGGAAATAGTGAAAATATGGCAAAAAATGGGATTGATTACCATATTGAGTGAAGGTGGAGCCGGTAGGGGACTTTATGTGTTGCATACAACACCAGTTACTTGTTTGCTTTTGTTTTTTAAATATGGAATTTTATGCTTGTGACAGATGTAACTCTGAAAGTTTTGTACTACAGACTTAAAACTTCATGGATATATTATTCAGGACATGAACTTGTGCACCTGGGTATTTTTATTGAACCTTCGTTGAAGTTGAAAGAGTTATGGGCCTTTGTTTTTGAAAAATATGAAATTCTATGCTTGTGACGCACATAACTCTGAAAGTATTTGTGCTCCAGACTTGAAACTTCAGAAATATATTATTCAGGACATGAACTTGTGCACCTGGGTACCTTTATTTTGGAAAATGCGACAGGTAGGGGCATCTATGTACTCTGGACACATTTCTAGTTTTTTAATGAAATTTTAGCAATTATGAGTTTCCTCAAAATATTTAATTATGAGGTTAACTTTTGCCAGGCAACACAGTTCATTAGTATATATAGGTGATTAGGTTTCTTTTGGTTATAAGTCTGTTTCAAATGATTATTATTAATTTTTTTTTCAGAAACAAGATTATATAAATAGTCATAATCACTGTGATAATATTTTCTTTCCCAGGTTCGAGACTGCCTGTGCACCTAGCATGCATTAACATAACACCAGCTGGTCATACCTGGTTGATTGAGAACGCCCTGGATAAACCTGTCTGGTTCCAGTTGTTACATCGCACAGTACAGGGTACCAGTATTAATATATACAGTCACGTGGAGATTCGGAAGGTTGGTTTCCTTGATGCTTTTTTATCTCCCGCCGAAAGGCGGGGGGGGATATGGTAATAGTCTACGTACGTCCGACATTTTTGTCCGGAGCATAACTCAAAAAGTATTTGAGGTATCAACTTGATACTTCATAGGTGGATAGATCTCATTGAGAAGGAGTGCAGTGCACAAGAATGATAACTCTACCTTTCATAATTTTGAGTTATTGCCCTTTGTTATTTTTCAGACTTAATTTTTGTCTGGAGCATAACTCGAAAAGTATTTGAGGTATCAACTTGATACTTCATAGGTGAATAGATCTCATTGAGGAGGAGTGCAGTGCACAAGAATCATAACTCTACCTTTCATAATTTTTGAGTTATTGCCCTTTGTTATTTTTCAGGCTTAATTTTTATCTGGAGCAAAACTCAAAATGTATTTGAGATATCAACTTGAAACTTCATAGGTGAATAGATCTCATTGAGCAGGAGTGCAGTGCACAAGAATCATAACTCTACCTTTCATAATGTTTTGGTTATTGCCCTTTGTTATTTTTCAGGCTTAATTTTTATCACAGTGACCTTGACATTTTACCTGTAGACCTCAAAATAGAGGAATTAGTAGGTCTTCACATGGGTTTCATATCTATAATCACTTTAAACATCAGTCTTCATTACCAAAAATTTTCTTTTGAAAATGAAATATTCTTCTCTCCAACACATTTTCTAAAGAGCAAGCGTTCGGCGGGGGATGGCCATGTCAACATGGCTCTTGTTACATTTGCATCTTTAGAAAATAAGAATCTCCATTTTATTGAGTCATCAGCTGTAAGAAGAGGTTACACACAGGGATTACTTATTGTCTGTTTGTCAGTCTGTCACACTTTTTCCATCAAGCTTTTTTTTATCCTGCAACAACAGTTACTCTTTGGGCCAGTTTCACTAAACTTTGTACAAAAGAAAACCTTCATCAGAATAAATTCACAGATGTAAAACAATATTTTTTTCTGTGAATTTTCTTAACAAAAAGTGTTGGGTTTGTACAATGCAATAAGGTCACATTTCTTCATGTTTTATTGTGTAAATAAGACAATAACAGATATTATATAGAACAACAGACTAATGACTAAGATCAAATTTGATCTTTTTAAGTTTAGTGAAACGGGCCCCTGCTCTGCTAATACTACTTCATTGATGGACAAAGCTTGACAAGAGGAATTGCCATGCTCATGGTCTGTAACTCTGGCCTCATTTTTTTTTTTTTGTTATTCCCCTTTTCTGTCTCTGTCACACTATTTCAGTCACGCTTCATTAGGTGACTTATGTGTTCCATGGATCACTCTAGTTCAATTTTTTTTAGGGAAAATTGATGTTGCACTGGACTGCTTCAGTAAAGATATTCTGAACTCTTTAACAATTGTAAAAGTGTATATGACTTTATCAAAAAAAAGTTTTTGATTAACAAATTCATACATGTATTTTATCAAATGCCCAAATTGCAGAAGTAGGGACTATATAGGAATCCTGTCATGTCCATCCTACACTCAAATTACATGAAGACAATGTGGGATGTTGGGATATTAATCACCTTTAGTGAGAGTTATATTTCATTTTACAGCTTTATCCACTTTGCTTTTAAAACAAAATATCAAACATAGCATAAATCATCTTGTACTGCATGGATGGCAACCAGAGTATGTCACTATGTGGTCATTTTTTGTCTTACAAAATGAAAGAACCAGGAGAAACCCCACATTTAGACAACAACCACTTTATTTAAGTAGTAACCATGTTACCTCTTATATGTATGTGACCAAGTATTGAACCTGGGACACATTGGTGAGAAGTTATCACTACACTATCAAGGCACCAAGACAAACATTTTGGGCAAGGATATGCTAATTTTAGGACAACAGCAAATATTATGTTCATGTGCAAATATCCTTATGCAATGCATTTGAACATATGAAAATTTGGTATAAAAATATTTTAAACATTACAGTCAAAACTCTCTTTAGCAGTCAGTCCAGGAAACAAGAAAAAGTGACCACCTAACAGGTGGTCTCTAAAGGAAAGTTAAACATGTAACAGAATGCTAATTTAGTTATGTTAAAACTGACCACAAAGTGGAGGTTGACCACTTAATACAGGTGGCTGCTAAAACTGGTTCAACAATGTTTATTACCAAGATTGCTTTGGTTATTCAAAGAATTCTATTTACTCCTTGTATTAAAATGTTCACTCTTTTACTGATGCTTTTTTTTTTTATTTCTGTTTCAGAGATTTCGTAATATTCAAGTGAATGATATTCTGGTTAGGAATGGACTTTGCAGTGTATCAACTTTAGCGTTAGAGGCGTCCGTGAAAGCTGAGATCTCGTCAGATATCTACAGCAATGGGAACTTACTGAAATATGTTGACCGACTTGTAAAATTGCAGTCAGATGCTAAACAGAAAAAGGTTGGAATCTGGAAAGAGACATCTCCTGTTCAAGAGAAAACTTTAGCCAGAAAAGTTTTTAATGTTGTGAAGAAACTTGTGTCAAGTCCTTTTGTAATGATGAAGTGGTTGTATACTAAAGCTAAAGAGAAGAAGGGGTAGGGGTTTTACCTTTGAGTGTTTGGAGTTTTGTATTTTGAATACATAAACATTATCTGTGTTTAAAATAGCAATCAAGAGAAAAATCTTATTACTACCTTGACAAAGGTAAACAGGTGGTTGGTCACATGAGAAGCATTCTTTCTTTGTCCAAAATCAGGATGTAGCTTTTTCATGCATTGAGATATTTCAAGATAACTTAGTATATGTACAATTATTTCTTCAGATGAGAATGACCAAGGCCTTGTCAGTCAAGGTCACACTTATAGGTTGAATGTCAACAATGGGTACCATAGACTTTTTTTATGTATAACTTCTAATGAACTGAATGATTTCGATTATTTAAGCACATTTTTGTGTCGCCTGCATAGCATGGCAGACACATAGGGATCACTTTGTCCGTCGGCGTCGGCGTCGGCGTCGTCGTCGGTGTCGTCGGCGTCACACTTTCTTGTCCGGAGCATAACTCGAAAAGTATTTGAGGTATCACCTTGAAACTTAAAACATGGATAGATCACATTGAGGTGGAGTGCAGTGCACAAGAATGATAACTCTGACTTTCGTATTTTCTGAGTTATTACCCTTTGTTGATTCTGAGATTTTATTTTTGTCCGGACCATAACTCAAAAAGTATTTGAGGTATCACCTTGAAACTTAAAAATGGGGGACAAGAAGATAATTTAATTTTAGTTCACATAAATATAACTCTCATTTCTTTTCTCCTGAGTTATTGTCCTTTGTTGATTCTCAGTCTTTATTTTTGTCAGGAGCATAACATAAAAAGTATTTGAGATATTGCTTTGAAACCTCACAGGTGGAAAGATCTCATGGAGTGCATTGTGCAAGAATGATAACTGTTGTATTTTTGGAGTTATTTTCCTTTGTTTATTTTTTTGGATTTAATTCTTGTGTGGTGCATAACTTGTAAAGTATTTGAAGTGTTGCCTTAAACATTTATAGTAGATAGATCTCATTGGTCTGAGTGCAGTACACAAGAATGATAACTCAATAATGATAATGATGACTACAAACTTGCAACATATATATAATTAACGTCATAAGTGCTTAATGACGTCATAATTTTTCTTACAGTTAATGTTTTGAATTCATAGTCATTCTGACACTCTTCTGATGAAGACTGTATAGTCGAAAGTGCTCGGGAAAATTATTACATATTGCACTGTTTGAATATTTTATTCCCCCCCCCCCCAAAAAAAATAAAATATATATATATATATATATATATATATGTGTGTGTGTGTGTGTGTGATTTGGTGTTATTTTGTACCTCACAAAATAGATTATGCTTTATCAATAATTTGTCAAAAGATCGATTTTCTAGTCAATTCTTTCATCAAACATGCTTAAATGCAGGCGACACAAGTGTTCCGAGGAACACCCACATCTAGTTTAAGCATTATGAGACATTATCCAACAACAAAGCTCAAGGGGAAGGTCACACTTGGAGGTTAGAGGTCAAAATCTAGTGCAATTAATTTCCCCTTTTTATTAAAATTCAAAGAAACATTTCCTTTCTAAAGAAAGACATTGTTATAAATACAATGTTTATGCACACTTGTCTATAGAAGGTCATTTTTAGGATGAACTAAGAGGCCTCCTTAGTACATTATGTTAATTTCACAACAGCCTGGTAGTAGGGAAGCTTGAACTGTGGTAGCTTTACATTTTTACCTCTTTGTGTTTTAATCAATATTAATTTACCAAACTTATATGAAACCATTGATAATTCTTTGCTGTTTTGTGTAGAATATGAGCTATGATATTGTATGAGAAAACCCTGATCTCTCTACAGTTTGCTAACACATTGTGGCTATATTTGGTAAAAAGTTCATCGAAGATACCATACTGAATATCTGTTATTCAGTTTCTGTTCTTTATGATAGGGACATAAAATAATTTTAACTGCATTTATTTAAACATAAATAGATAAAATTGTGTGCATTTTATTTAAAAATAGCGGTTTTAGAATTGCAAACTTTGATTACCTATTAAAAACAGTAAAAAGACCTTTTAACTGTTTATCATGCACTCAAGTATTATTAAGAAAATCTGGATTTTGTTGAATTTCCTCAGATCTTTTTCCTTTCTAGTTGTGTGATGAAATCAGTTTTACTTTTTGTGTGTGACTGTGTGTTTGATCTTTTCATGACAAACTAAGGTGGACATGCGTATAGAATCATTTTGTCCAGTGGCATCTTGTCACATTGCTTCACTTTCCTAATACCCATTAATGTAGAATTTAATCACTTAAGGTGATGATTCTAGTTACCGTTATGCCTGCACAGTTCTGTTCATTTGAACCCAAATTATTCAATCTTTTTTAGTTGTATATTTTAGACATGAACTCAGAATTAGTATTAAAACATTTTCTTTTATAAAGAATTATTTTTCCGACATTTAAGACTGTACTGTTGCAGGGGTTTACTTAAGGATTTGACTTTCACTTGTCCAGGGGGCAAGTTACTTTGAACATCAACTAGCCCCCCAGTGAAAACAGATTGCCCAATCTTGAAGTTAGTTGGTGTTTATTAATGTTTAAAACTCAGTATGTGCAATATTAAGGTGGATTTTAGTTAATATGTATCAAAGACAATTTGCAAGCATTTTACCCCTGACATACTATAGAAAATAAAAAAAAACCTAAATATTTCATTTACATAAATAAAATTGCCCGCCGGACTATTTTCTTTGAAAAATCACTTGCCCACAGTGATTTTAACCCGGCACGGGCAAGTGGGCGTCCACTTAAGAAAACCCCTGTGTTGTCTGTTTAGATTGTAAAAACAATGATTGAAATAAGTCGATCAGGCTTTTTCAGATTTTTAATGATCATAACCGGAAAAAAACAGTTGGAATTATGCTCTTGGTACATCTTTTCAAAATAACATGATTTTTAGGATTATATTAATTATTGTTATTATTTTTAAGTATTGTCATGTTTTATATCAACAATTATATGAGTACTTAAATGTTTTGTTTAGTTTGTACTAATGATCCTTTTTCTTTGTATATTACCTGCATTGTACTAGTACAAGGTACTAAAATCATGCTATTGATATATTATTGTTATTGTTTATGACGTCATCATTTCCTGTGTGTTTGGTGACATTGGTGTTAGTAAAATATTTGAATCTGAAACTTTGAATTGTGATATCTTCTTATACAGTCAGGCATGCTGTATTTCACAATATTCCAGGATTTTTCTCCTTTCTCTGAGACTGAACATTTCTTTAAATTTTTGCAGATTTCTCCAAAATTGCCATTCACCCCTGGGTTTTTCTTTTCCCATACTGAAGAAAATTGTATTTTCACTCCCCAAAATCTATTAGTAAGGCCTCCTCCCTGTTTTCAGATAAAAAGGCTTGTGTACAATTTAGAAGACCTTGACCAAGGTAAAAAATGTTTGGTACAGTGGTCTCGGGATTCCTCAATGTGACAATGTGCTGAATATCAGCAATTACTCAAGCTACAAGCTCCATCCCTTGATTTAGCCTTTCTTACTCTTTATAAATACATGTATTAGGGCGATTCTTCAAACATTCGATTTAGGATTCTTCGAGCTCCGTGCCTGGTCCCTGGATAATATATCTATATTTCTGTGTGATTCTTCAAAGTCGTTATCAAATCTACCTGTGTGTCCTTGGCAACCAGGCCTCATGGCCACCTGTCCCTGTGATTAACACCTTGACCAAAATGGTTTCGTATTTGTTTTCACACTTCGTCAACCCTCTAGAGAATAAGAAAGCAATTTTAATATCAACACAGCCGTGTAAAACATTTTTGCACCTACTGATCATGTAAAATACTGTGACGGGTCCTCCTTATTAATTAACTATCATTAAAGAAATCAATTTTGTTTGTGAAAAAGAGAAAGAAGAGAGCTGCACACTATCAAAAACACAGCATAATAGTTAATTTATTCCAAGCATGTAAAAATTATGCATCGCCCCCATACATGCAACTAATAAAACGGTTGTCATTAAATGTTCAGTAAATAAATTTTAAAAAAACTTATTTTTAGTATTTTTTCTAATGGCAAGAAATATTTTAGGTTTAAAAAATGCAATCAAAGGTTAAACATAACAAAATTATTAATGAAAATACACCTACATGTATTTAGGTATCAACAAATGTCAACATTAAATTTTGACACCTGAATGATTCCTCAAATACAGCAATTCTTTATTTTGCCAATCATGTCCAACCTCTAGGAATCACGATTCCACTGCATTTCAAATCCACTGTTGTTGTGAAGAAACCTGCCCTCGCCTCTTCCAATCTCAAACCAGTTACCTCCCCTGTTTCCTTCCAACAGATCGATTTTACATCCGAAGTCTTGATGTCAGACACAGACATTTATGTGTATCAAAACCTGCGCAAAATTAGGCACTAAATTTTTACTCATTCTATTTTGCACTTAATATGATGCTATTAGAATTCTCCTCTTCTTTTGCTAGCATATCTAGCCTGACATAACTTGACTATTTGAGTTTACAGTCGCTTCGACAGTATTTCAGTCATACAGCGACGCTCAGCTAATTACAGGTGGAGGAAGACCCCGAATGCACAAAGGCATCCGGGTAGAACCACCGATCTACCCCAAGCCAGCTGGAAGGCTTCCTCACATGAAAATCCGAATGACCTTGCCGGGATTCGAACCCACACTGTATCTAGCCTGAATATGACCAGTGAAAATTACCATCACATAGGGCTGGTCAGCCTCAAAGATGACAAAATTTATCTGAAATTTGAATGAACCCATTTCAATTTTTTTTTGTCTATATAAGGCATAGTGCTGTCTATCTGCAGATTAATATTGTGATAAATGGCATGATATGACACTAAGCCATATTATCCTGACACTTTGCCAACCAGTCCTGGAACTACCCTAATGTGCTGTGTGCCAAGCACAATGGAGATGTATACCAGTACATATCTAACATTATTATTGCATATTACAGCTAGAGGCTGAATCCATGATCTCCTGGTTCGATGTGTGTCAATCTATCAAGGACATAACACAGTTGTTATGGCTACAAAGTAACTTTTTAGGTTATGAATTAGTGAAACAAACACCTCCTCTTTGTACAATATTTTATTTGAATTGCATGAAAAGCACATACATTTGAAAAATCTATCACACAAGGCTGAGAAATTCATTCAAAAATGAAATAAATATACATCTATTTGTATGTAAAATATTGCAAATTGACATGAAATACATTTAGTTTTTACAACTATTACAGTGATATTTCATTCATAAAATATTTCAAGTCAGACAATATTTAAAAAAAAAAAATGAGGTGATGAAAGTATACAAAAAAGTTAATAGTCATCAAATTTTACATCCTTCACATGTTCTCCTGCCATATTTGTTTATCATATTTACTGTGTAATTTAATCAAATAATTTAATAATTCTACTGTGATGCAAGTCCTTTGGAACATGATATAATTATGCATTGTATTTCCTTCATGTTTTCAAGCATAACACTAGAACAAAAAAAAGTGCACAAACTGCCTTCAATTTATTCACATTGCATTTAAAGTGTCTGCAGTTAATGAAATTATTACACTATTATTCTTCTTCTAATATAAATAAATAAGTATACCAAAATCTCATGATAACAATATTTAAGTTGTTTATATTTAAGTTTTATGAATATGGTCAATCAAAACCTTCACATTTAAAACAAATTTGACCAGAATTTTAAATTTTTATCAAATCATTATTATTGTAATATGATTAATATGAAATTTGAAAGTCCAATTCTTCCTATGCAAACGACCTAGGACAATGTTAGTAGTTTTAGGCAAAATAAGAAAATCTAGGAAAGGTACTAATTTTATTTTTGTAGTACAAAATCAAACCATCTTCAGAATGTTAAGATTAATAAAGAAATAAGAAATATCGCAATTGTTGAAGAAAAAAAAAGTTTCCCTTTATCTTTAAATAAGGACAGGTAATATCGAATGAAACAAAAAAATTCACCTAGACAAACACAATCAAATTTATCACATCAAAGCATTCAAACTCTCTTTCTACACATTTTAAAAATTTAATGAAAATGGTATGATATGCAATTTGAGAGTTGAATAAGGACATGAAATAGAGTAAAAGGTTTCTGACACTATTCAAAAGGCATATGAAGGACTTGTGTCATGCATGTATATTAACAAATAAAAACAAAAAAATATTTCACAATCCATGTGAATAAGAAGATAAATGTAACTCAAATATCAAACATACAAAAAGGGACTGAAAACTTATATCTGGACGGCAGAAGAACGTTTGATTCCTTGGGAAATAAAATTAACAAGTTGTACTGTAACGAATAACAGAATATGAAATGATTTCAGTAAGGATAATATTAATAGTCTATTATAAGATACACAAAAATGTGTGAATACATAGACATTTCCTGGTAAATGCTTAAATCAAATGGAATGTTTTTATAGACAGAAAAAATATTTAGATGTTTGGAAAAATTATATCTAGCTCGATCAATGAATACTCTTGAAAGAGTAACCAATCTAAAAAGGTTGTTAAAACAACATTTGAAGATTAATAATAACAGAAATGGTTTTCCTCTAATGCCTTGAGAGTACCAAATTTATCAAACATTCCCAAAGAGAGAGGACAGAGAGACCATCATCAGAAAGAGATAGATATAATACAGAGGAAAGAAAATACAAGTCTATTATTTCCTTATACATATTTGTTAATACATCCGTTCGCTAAATAATAAACTACACACACACACATGTGAAATTCACATACTAAAAACTATAGACATTTAATAACGAAATTAGATATTTCTATAACAAACTGAAACAAGAGGGCCAAGATGGCCCTGTGTTGCTCACCTGAGTAAGATGGCTGTGTTAGGCATAATGACAAAAAATCTGGCATCTGAAGTGTTTTTCTAACATTTGACTAAGTGACTATATTCCTACTTAATTTCAAACAAACATCCTGACCAAATCTATGAAGATTGGGCTAAAACTGTGGCCTCTAGAAAGTTCACAAGGTTTTTCTTAGATTTGACCTGGTGACCTACTTTTTGACCCCATGTGACCCAATTTCGATCTCATCTGAGATATCATGTGGACAAACATCCTGACCAAATTTTATGAAGATTGGGCCAAAACTGTGGCCTCTAGAGTGTTCACAAGCAATTGTTGACGACTGATGACGCATGACGGACAAAAGGCGATCACAAAAGCTCACCCGAGCACAAGTGCTCAGGTGAGCTAAAAACAAAAAAAAACAACATAACTTGATTTCAGACATGTCTGGAAATGTAATGATCACTACTGATTTTAAGGTGATGTGTAGACAATATAAAAATGTGTTTTAATGGTTTGTCAATTGTGAAATCCTTTCATACTTTCAAGGTGATTTTTTTTTCTCTGGAAATAAAATTCTATTCACATATTCATTAATAGGTTATACATGTAATGTCTCTCTAGAGACAATTCGAGGTAACAAATATAAGTAAATAAATTTGTCATCTAATGTGATGAACATTTAAATATAAAGCTAGATGTCAGCTCCAGTATAACACTATATTTGGGCCCAAGATGAAGTGCCATGCTTATAACCTGCATATATATTGATAATTTCTATACGAAGACCCTGCAATTAACTAGTGATATTGTGTACTATAAACTATCAAAAAGGCTATTGGATACACACTGAACATCAAATTGTGCATTAATCATTTATTTTAAAATTTATCTCAGTAAATTCTCTGATGATCATATGAGGTTAAATACTGGGAAAACAAACAATATCAGCAATTCAACCTTAGCTTACATTTTTTTAGCTTTACTGTAAAGTGTCAAAGCTACATTGACTTGCTATGAGTTAATTAAATTTATATGCTACATTGATTCATAATGCAATGAGCTATAAAACGTGAAAGAAATATATCTGGGTTAATAACACATTTAAAGATTAACAAAAACTTTTCAATTTTATGTATACTTAAAAGAAAAAGAAACACAGGGTTAACTTTTAAGTCAGTTTTAAATATGAAGTATTGACGGTATTAGTACTATTACAGTTTAAATTTTTTTTTTTTCAAACAAAGTAAATGCTTAGAATGAGATGGGGTCTACCATATGTATATACATATAATTGAAATGTTTTTGTTAATCTTTCCTTTACTCCTGAAATCTTCCCTTGTTTTACAGAGTAAAACCGCATTTTATGCATAATCAATGGATATTTCTTTTTACAGAAAATTCTAAGTTAAGGAACAGTTCTACATATGCTCCCTCTATCAAATTCCACATATAGACATACAATTAAAATCTTTGAATATAAAAGACGTTCAAAATAACAAAATGAAAATGAGGAAAAGAGAACATTTAAACTTTGAATTCATTTCATATCAATAATAATAAACCAACATAATATATCCAACATAAAAACAAACATGTAGATATTCAAGGTTTCAAATATTTAACGATGACGTCTTCCAATTTCTAAATATTAGAATATCCTTATGTTGTTTTTTTTCAATATACCTTTTCTTAAACATCATTTTCTAATAAATAAAAAAAACATTTAGGTTTTATCATATATTGAATACAGATTGTTATCTGTTTTATAAACTTAAATTCCTATACCAAAATGCTTTGCTCACATCTTTATCAATAAAACTTCTACCAAATGCATATTCATAAAATGTTTAACTCAAATAATTATCTATGATGGGCCTTAGCAGTTACCCGTAGGAGTACAACAGTTTTATACAAAATAATCTCTATGATCAAGGCTAAAAGTTCTCTATATATTAGAGGAACAGACAGGCTGTGTATTTGCACAACTGCTCAATTTCAAATAGACAAATACTCAATTATTTTCAAAACTGATGATTAACAAAACTCAATAAAAATGAGAGACTCAATTTTCTTAGTCCAGTGTAAAATTTCTTACTTTCTTGCTACTACCCAGTACTACTTACTCTGAACTACTCATATTAGGATATTTTCTGGCTTTTTTAAATTATTGAGTAAATCTGCGATATTTGAAAAGGACTAGATACACATGTTCAGTGTCATAATTGTAAATAAGACTTTTTATGATTACATGTATATGGTAATTACTGAAATGAACTAAAACTGACAGGGCAACCTATAGATGCTTTATTACTCAATTACTTTTCTTGATACTCAATTTGTACTGAAATTGAAGGGCAATACTCAATTAAGCTTATCTTGTCCTCTGATATATAGTTTTCATTATTGTTTTTGTTTTTTCAAATAAAAACCCATATATGAACAAACAACTAATTGGTGTTGCAATGCAACAGACTAGTCCCCTACCGGTGAGGTGCATAATTTTTCCATAGCAACAAGAAATTTGTTCAGAGACAAAAAACACAGTGCCATCTATTCATATACCAAGTTTCACAATATTATCTTGAACGTTTTTTTAAGTTATGGCGAGATAAAGTTTTTTGACAGACAGACAGATTGAGGGCAAACCTATAGTCCCCTCCAGTGTAAACACCGGTAGGGGACTTATAAAACTGTCTTAGAAAGCATAACAATCATTCAGCCGTGAGTACCCTTTGGAATATGTTATTGACAATATTTTTCTCTATTTATTAGGAAAATAATCTTATATAAATCATTATGCTTCAAGATTCATGAAATAGAAATATCTTTGAACAGTCACAATAACAAACTAGAAGTCGTTTGTTTAAGATACAAACGAAGCGGCTTTCTGTTTGCTTATTTCAAAAGTATTGAATATATAAGTTAATACAAAGAAATGGAATAATGATGCATAATGATGTAAGATTTAATACGTAAATCCTCATTACCATAATATAAACTTATGTTCAAAAATAAGCTTTAAATTTTTTTTTATTTTCATCTTCTTAAAAAGATATAAAGCATAAATATGGATCTTATGTGATTATGCAACTGTTTACTTTCATGCAGAAAAAAAGGAAAATTTTAAGATAATACTATCCTCAAGATTTTGAGAATTGAAGGCTCTAGAACGCGAACAAAATTTTAAAGCTGACGTCATTAAAAATAAATGGATTTATAAATTTAATTTTTTAATTGCTGCATTACAATTTTCAAAAAGATTGAGTCAAAAGTAATGATACCAGAGCAAAAGAAATTTTTCAAAAATATGCTTTTTGTCTACTGTATGACGTCATAACCACGTGACTTGATATAAAATCCTTTAGGAAATAGAAAGCAGACCTTTTGGCCGATATGCTGTCCAATTTTCATGCTTCTAGCGCATTAGGTGGCCTTGTAACATTAAAAACTGATTTTAGGACCTAAGTTCGAAACTCAGTTTTGCCATAAAATCTCAGTTTTTTTGGAATTTGTAAATTTGAATGCCAAGGTGCACATCTACAAACTAAAATACATATTCTGTAAAAATATTGAGAAAATCGGAACAGAATTGAAGGCTCTAGAGTGCAAACAAACTTTTTAAGCTGACATCAAATCTGACGTCATTTGACGTCACTGAAAATTGAAAACACTTGATTTTAAAAATTTATACTTTTTTGTCTAAGCATTTTAATTTTCATGTTGCTTGGCCATTGGCAACATATATAAATTAACTCTTGAATTAGGTTGGAAGAATAATAATAAGAAGAAAAATAAACATAACAAACCCTATACGTTTTCCGCAAGTTTGCGGAAAGCCGTAATTATATAACCTGATATATACATCCATTATCAATAAATTATTATCGTTATATATAAATGATTATCTTTCATGAATCTATAATTCTTAAGTGATGAAATGTGTCATTCTTTTTCAGTCATGTTTGTCAAAAATACATCTTAAAATATTCATAGAATCTTTTTTCCTTAGCTGAGTTTATCTATCTCACTGTTTAAAACAAAATCAAAAACCCTATCATTTCTTTGTGCTAGAGTTTATCTATCTCACCGTTTAAAACAAAATCAAAAACCCTATCATTTCTCTGTTCTAGAGTTTATCTATCTCACTGTTTAAAACAAAAACCCTATCATTTCTCTGTTCTAGAGTTTATCTATCTCACTGTTTAAAACAAAATAAACCCTATCCATCATTCTTGTTGCTAGAGTTTATCTATCTCACCGTTTAAAACAAAAACCCTATCATTTCTCTGTTCTAGAGTTTATCTATCTCACTGTTTAAAACAAAAACCCTATCATTTCTCTGTTCTAGAGTTTATCTATCTCACTGTTTAAAACAAAAACCCTACAATTTCTACAATTACTCAGCTCCAACACAAGGTCATCATTTCCTACTCAATAAAACAAACAAAAAATTCATTTCAGATACTGAATGTTTGATCTGATAATTTGATAAGAAATGACACAAATGGAGGAACAGGTTTTCCAAATATTCCTCCAATCTGGAATCACAAGAACCAGTCTGTTGTAGATTTGTACTATACATAGAAGATCCGAACTTTGGAGGTGCTGACTAGGACCGCATCGTCAAAAAATCTGGTTTCTATAACTACATTCCCACTGGAAAAAAAAGAATAAATGATTTGAGACACATCTATAAGTCATATAAAAGAAATAAACTCTTCATTTTTATATGTTTTAGGTAAATGTCCCATTTCATTAATTTTGGGACTTTAGTCTACATTAGACACATATGGTGTTGCTGACTTCAGTATAGACAAGCAGAATTATATCGCATAGAGCTAATTCAATTATCCTGACACCAGGCAAACCAGACATAGACCTACCCTTAAACACTGAGCAACATCTCAACACCCTTTTTGACAACACAATGTGGATTAAACCCATGACCTCATTTCACGATGCACACACTGTATCACTCGTTCTTCTCTTTAACAATTTATAAATGTTACAGTAATAAACATTTTTAAATAAGTAAGTTCAAGTGCAAAATTTTGACTTGATTTTGAAATATGCTAGTAGCGAAAGCCATTTCCTTAATGATCATTGTCCTTTTGTTGGAGTCAACTATCACAAAAACAGTATTTCCGTGATATCTAGACGTCAAGCAATTTACAAATGAAGTTTCCATGTGCACAGAGACACACTGGTAAATCCACTGACCTATCGTAAGCCAGCTGAAGGGCTTCCTTACATGAACAAGTAACTGGTGTTGCAGGCAACACATGAGTCCCCTATCGGTGAAGTGCATAATTTTTTCGTTACCAGAAACCAGAATTTTGGTCAGAAATAAAAAACAAAAACAAGTGACGTGCAGAATCTCCATACTGCCATCTATTCATATACCAAGTTTCACGATATTATTTTAAACATTTTTGAAGTTTTCGCGGGATCCAGATTTCCAGGCATCCGGATGGACAGACAGATGGACGGTTGTACAGACGGAGGGCAAACCTATAGTCCCCTCTGATGTAAAACAGGTAGGGGACTAAAAATGTAAATAGCTCTGCAGGGACTCAAACCCACAGCGGTTAGGAGCTAACTAATAGTGAGTCAGTAATTATAACCACTGGGCCAGAGGCTAACTTCTTCCTGAACAGTAATCAAATGGTTGATGCAACTTACTTGAGAACATTGGCTGGCATCATCTGGCTTTCTGGAGCAGCCTCAATCACACTCTGCCACGTGTTTGTTGACCCCGGAATCACAAATCCAAACTCAAACAGCCACTCTGGTATCAGAATACATGGTGAATGAGCTAGGTCATTGCTCACAATAAATTATACAGTTATTTATAAAATTATACAATAATGTTAGGAAATCAGGAATTTTAAATCGTACCGACAATTGTATTCATTTAATTACTTTCAGCTTATTTCATTTTAAGTTGATTGGGAAACATTTTTTTTCAAATTACAGAAATCTTTTTCAACATTACAGGAAATTCATGTACCTGAAGAAAACATACATGTCAGGATGGGTGCCAGCTTTCATGTACCTGACCTCAAGTCAAACCAGAGAGACATTTGTTGCAGTGTAGTGTAGCTCTGTTATTCAGCTATATTTAGAGTTCATACATTTATCTAGGTAACATATTACAAAAATATGAAATGCACCATTGTCTTACTTAACATTCTACAAAACAAGGCTTCAAATTTTTATCTGTGTAAATGTGTGAAATTGAACTGTATTATCACTCAAGGATCTATAAAATATGTAAAACGAAGAAAACTTGTTACCATAAAACTCAATATCCAATGAGTCATTGTTCAAAATTGTTGACATAAAATATTTGGTACATTACCTCTTTTTTTCATGAATATTCATGTACAAATTCATGACCTTATGAATTCTAATTTACTGAACTTTAAATGGTATATGAAATAATGGATTTGTAGAATCTGAGCTACAACATTGTGCAAGCAAACAGAGGAGACTCTGATTAGACAGTTCCCGGAATTTGCTGTCTTATCAGGGTCTGCTCTGTTTGCCAAGGCATCAAAATGAGTCTATATGAGGTAAAGAGTTGAATTTCAGATTGAAAAGAACAAACACAAATCTCACCTTCTAGGCACTTCCCCTTGTATAAAACTTTCTGTTCTAATCTGAATTTTTCCATTGATTCTTTTGAGGAAAAATTGATTTCTCTTGAGACTGCTCGGCACTTCAATATTTTCTTAGGAACCCGTGCTGAAAAATAAAAGAGTGAAAAAAAATTTTTCAAGATAAATATTAATGTCTCTTTTTTCAGATTTAGTTTGAATAAATACTCATTTTCATTGTAAAGTTCTGTTATTTCTGCCATGCACACCAATGCCTTTTTTTCCTTCAAATCAAATGTCATTTATCAAACCAAATGTGATTTTTCCATATCAAAATGCAAGCTTTACATATTATTTAGTTACATAGTCTAGATAATAAACATAATGATTCATTCACGATGATACAAATCCAGATAAATGTATATTCATTTTTGAAGGTTTGAACTAACAGAACATTAACCTGTCTGAGTCAGATACACAATTTTACACCATGATATTTCTTTGAAAACCTGACCAATCTTTTACAGTTTGTCTTACCTAATCATCCAATGAAATACTTGTATTTCTGTTCAAATTTTAAAAATAAATTGCATAAAATGAACAGTGAGGTATTGATAAGGAGTGTGTATAGGTGTTTATGGGTGGAGCTAGTTGTATTGCCACTGCTTTACATCATGTTTTGCTGGCTCAAAATATAAATGCACCCAGAGACAGTGACTCTGTGGCAAGGTCAAAGGAAAGCTGTATGGCATGCGTGACAAACTGTAAATATGTTATTGTTTATATCTAAAATTTTATGGATTCAGGGCAGCGCTCTGCTTCAAGCCGCTTGCGATAAATTCCATACAATTTTAAAATATTAACTACATGTATTACTAATACCTGCTGTTTTCAGCCAGAACATGTCTTACAGAGTAAACTCCTGATCTCCAAGATACTGGGTTTCAGTGAAACAATGATCAGCTCCCAATATTATATATACACAGGTTGACATGCAGTGATTTTCTCATTACACTGGTTATTTCCTTCATAGCTATCATGTGGTTAAGTGCTAAATTACACTGCTTTAACTCAGTAATATGAAAATATACTGAACATTTGCAAAACAGGACACAATGCAATAACAAGCACCGGCCTCTTTTTTTTTTTTAAATGATAGCGAAGGGCTATATTCTCATATTTTTGGGGATAAAAAGCACCATTTTTCATTCAAAAAGAAAAAAAAAAAAAAATCTGCAGTGCAGTAAATAAATTAGCAAATCATCCAGATATGATCAAAACTGCATGAAATGGGCCATTTTCAGGGAGGTAAATGCCTATTAACGGCCTCTAATAATGGAGGACAAAAGAGCCCTGATGCTTGTACTTCACATTCAAAGTGTTGCAAGGGTATATGTAGTAATGGTGCCCTACAAGAACCTTTTATCAGAGATACATCATCTATTGTTTGAATGAATTGCTCCAATAACTTGATAGTACATGCATGAATAAGGTGAGATACAAACAAGCATATCCTGATAGAAACTTACCTTCGTGTTCGACACCTGGCATTGACCTACAAAATATAGAAAAGAATTCAATGGCACAGTTCAAAAATGAATATCACAGTCTTCTTGGAAGCTGTCAATCTGTCAGACATGTCACAAATCAATTTTGACTGAACACAAATTTTCAAATAAAATAATAATATTTGGTTGAATAAAGATGGAAATATGTGTGGAAATTGAGGTTTTAGATTTGCACTTGCAGGGTTTATTTTAAACAATTTTCAGATGTCTGATATTACATCTCAGATACTCCTTCAGTATAGATTTGAGTAAAAAATAAAGATTAATCATTATATTATAAACATTTATTTATAAAACATGATATTTTTACAACTCTGCCACAAAAAATACAAATACAATGAAACTGTGATAAATAGCATTTAGTGCATAACTTTACATGTATGTCTGTCACAATCTACCTTTAACCCTTTCCCTCATAGAGGAAACCATGAAAAGACCTATGCGAACAGCATAAAACCAGATCAGCCTGCGAGTAACTCGCAGGCTGATCAGGTTTTATGCTGTTCGCTGCTCCTCAGTGGTCTGGAAATGAGGATTTTGTAATTAAATTTGGTAAGGTTTAACTGTGGTTTTCTGCAGATCAGGCTTTATGTGGTACCTATTGAGCGAGTCAAAATGAGTCTATATGAGGGAAAGGGTTAAGTTTATTAAAGTTATCTTACATGTATCTTAAAAGTTTTTGCATTTTGAAAATACCTTGTTAGTTTATTCAGTGTAACGTCCCACTAACAAAATTTCAGACATTTGGAGAAGTCCTATATCTACTTCTAAGACAGACATAGAGCTGCCATGCAGGGGTATCATGCCATAGACATGTGGCATGATACCAAAGCCAGTCATATTATCCATCGGGTCAACCAGTCCTTGAACTTGTAACCTTTATTGTATCAGGGTTGTTGTTTTTTCTGCCTATTTCTAAGGTCCGAATTTCAAACCCATTTCCAATTAAAAATTGTAATTATTTTTCCCTGCTTTGTGTATTGTTTGTTATTATTTAATTGTGTGAAAGATAAAATGCCTCTTTAAACAATATGTTACACACACTAAGTTGCTCCCCTGCTTCTAAAAAATTCCTAATTAGGTGAAATATGTTGATAATTATTTCAAAATGGGAACTAGGGTCCCTTTCCCAAAATAGGCAAATATACCCCTGCATATACTGAGCACCAAGCAAAGGATCTCTATATCAGTACCATTTTTTTCAACTTTGGAAAGACTCAACTGGGGATCAAACCCACCTCTCGCTCTCAAAGCCAAGGAACCACTGAGGATGGTCAAATACTTTGATAACAAGACCTAAAAAGATTTTGGGCAAACATCAAAAATTGATTTTTCAATATCGGTTACTCTTTTTACCGGAATCCCCCTATTTACCGGAATCTACCGGAATCCACTTAGATTTTACCGGAATCCACCTTATTTTCATGTCAAATAAAGCATATTTTGACTTACGTTATTGGAAGTACCTAAGAAAATGTGATCACATGAAAGCCAATTGCATTTAGCATTTTTGTTCATTTCCTAACGGACATTTCATGTATTTGACTTACCGGTACCAACTAAGTGGATTCCGGCATGAAGTCATCCTCGTGGTTTTGAATGACTATTTCATCTGATCTTCGTAATAACACTAATAAAAATTGTCATATCCTTTTCATCTTTTAGTTTTCAGTGGTTGGTACGTAGAGCTTTATAAAAGTTAAGTAAACTGAACATGGCCGATTTATTAAGTGGAATATGCGGCATCAACATAGAATCACGTCTCACGAAATAGACAGCGTGAGTTTGAGTACGAGGCTCTATCGCTGACAATATTGGTCTGACTATTTCTTAAATTGCAATTAAATTTTAAACAAAATTATGAATTTGAAGAGTGCTTAACTATGACACTTATAAAGGTCATTTTATTCCTAACCAAAATATACTTTCAATGTATAAATAATGTACATCCCTTATCGTCTTTTCAGTCACCGCCACCTTTTTATTTTAAATCAGATTACACAATCAAAATTTACAGGTTGCAGAGCTAAAAGAATACCTAGCGACTATGCGGTCTTTGATTACCGCCAATTAACAACGAAGAATTTAACGCGAGTAATGAGTGTGTGATTTCTAAATTAAAGAATAAATTAAGAAAGATTAACACGTAATTAAGAGGCGTTTTAACAAGTTCTTGTTAAAACACACACACGCTTATTGAAAAAAAAAAGTTTGCACATAAGGTGTTATGCCGACTAACAGCATTGGGGTAAAGAAACGTAATTATGCGGTTCTTTTTTTGTTAAACCGATTTAATCAAACTGTTTCTTGACAGCTAACAAGTTAGCACCTGCTGTGACACACACACTTAGCAAGTTCTCCGCGGGGTGCAATTAAAATCCGCTACCAAATAATACCTTAACGATGACCGTAGGAGGTTAGTAGTTTATACAATTCATACGTATGCTGTGATAAAAATAGATACTTTCATTTTTTCGTCGTTTTTGAATTATAGACTTATAGTAAAAAAAAATATGTATGGACAGAAAGATAAATGTTAATGCATGGATATTATATATTCCTCAACAACATTAAGGAAATAATAAACTTCATCCTTTCCTCCATAAAATGTTGTGCAAGATGCATGTTACGGTTACATGTTATAAGCAACAAACGGTCACTCATCAACGAACAAGTCAACCTCCTATCTTCCTTGGCCCCATATTTATACAAATCATTATATATCCGCCCATTTTGTGTTTTGTTGTTATTCCATTTGGATTTGAAGTTTCCAATTACTCGTTTAATTGGTAAAACAAACATAAAATTGCTGCAGAGCCTCGTTTCTTAACTTACGATGTCGATTCCGGTCTACCTCGGTATAAATAAAATGGTATATAGTTGGCCTAACATGACAGTCAAAATACAGACAAAA
>CM037794.1:13965364-14015364 GCA_021229015.1 Solen grandis
AATAGCAACAATGTATTTTACTATAAACTAAACCTCTAAAAACATGTGACCTCTTTTTTAATTCACAATCTTTAGGTTTTCAAAAGTACTTATGTGCAAACTTAGAAAAATCTGTCCGTTAGAAAAATCACACTGAAACGCCTTTAAATACAGACGAACGGTAATATGACTCCGTGCCAAAACATGCAAGAATATTTGAGATTGGAGTCGTTTTTAATATGTTGATAAATTGTTATAGCTGTCTAATAACAATTACGTTTCTGCATTTACAACCAATACGTATTTCAAATATTTTGCAATTTCTTTTATTTAACGGCAAATGATTTGTAATGTCTGATGTTTCCTGTTATTTTGAAACATTTTATCAATTTACTATTTCTATCATTTCTTGTATAGTTATTGTAACTTCTTGATACGAGTGTCAATGTATGGAATCACGTTTTGACGACCAGTTATCGTTTATTTATATCCACAAGAAATCCATTGCACATTTTGTAGTATTTGTGACCATGTACAAGCAATGATAGATGTAAAAAAGATACTACGTCTACTTCCTCGATTGATATTTAGAGGGTACCATTTGATCAACTTCTTGCTCTCAACAAGTGAGTGCTAACAAGCTCATCATTCAGTTTGTGTTAAATACTTGATTACTGCATCATGCATCTTTCACTACATTGATACCCTTGGAAAACCCGGTAAAAAAGAGGTGTGTCGAAAAGATCGTTTGTGTAATCAAACTGCAATCTAATTGCTGATGGAAATCAATATTAATGGCAATTCTTGTTTGCAGTTAATTGTTGTGTTCTCAAGCATCTAAAAAATGGTATTTAATACAGTCACATTATGTACAAGGCAAATCATCATTACTTACATCATGTACCACACGCCGTCTATGTGTATTTAAAAGCTTGATGTGCAATTAACTTGATCAAAAGACTATAACTACATAAAAGGTAAAAGTAAAGTAAAATATTCATTTTTTTAAATGTGTAACCATAGCTTTTACTTGATTTCCGAATGAACTGTCGGATTTCTAACACACACAACAACACACTGTTTATTAATATCAAAGAACGAGTGATGTCTCTATTTCAAAGTGCAATTCACTTTTTAAGTTATTCAGTTTAAAATGAGGAAATGTGGAATGAAAATAAAATCATCTGTATTAGATATGATAAAAGATATTATTACGTCTGTAGATATATACATTTTGAAATGTACATATGGAGGAAACAATCAACGATGCATTGATATCTGCACTTATATACTCGTACAAGTTATGATTAGAATGTTAGTACCATTTCTTTTAATCCAAAAATTAAAAACAGAAAAACAATATAGATCTTGATGTCAATAAGCGAGTGATTCCCTCTGTTTCTGTATAACCATGCTAGTGTGGTATTTCACTTATGACACTTTTTTTTTACTACCTGAAAGATTTAGAAAGTGTTTCTTCATATTTAAACGATATATATATATATATATATATATATATATACTTTAAAAATGAAAATATCTTAAATACCCAATAAATTAGTCCATCAAATTGCATTGACCAACTACTTCTTATGAACGTATAAACTGTATGTGTTATATTCATGTAAGAATTATTGTATATAAGATGAAGGCCAAGGTCAATGCTTCGCTTGTATGCTTCAAACAACGATACCAAATATAGATCGTAAACAGCATCATTATCTGTGAAAACAAATACGTCATTCATAAATGTTAATATTTTATTATAATTCACACCTTTCTTACATACTAGTTAACCTTTGTACGTTAAAACGCCTTTGTCATGTAAATCGGATAAAATTCGTAAATCAAGTTCAATCGATGAAAGCAGTACTGTGGAGTGGTTCACTTGAAAGCACATCACTATTAACTTTTTATGAATTAGTATTTGAGATTTATATCAATCTATTTGACTTATATATCGGTAAAATGATATTTGGCGAACACATTGTCTAAGACATTTCTTGATGATTCCTCACAAGGCCTAACTGTAAATACACATTTATATAAATCATAAATCAAGGGGAACTTGAACACCTATTTATCCCTTCTCTGTGGTCGTTAGTTCAGAACTAATAAATTTACCTGTTCAGAAAAATCTTACAATAATTCTGCAATGTTCTACCTGGAAATAAATATGGTTAATTTCATAAATACATTTCCTCTTTGTCTTAACATTTTCAAGGTTATTGTTATGTTTATTGTCCAGTGCGTTCCTTCCAAAAGTAACTGAAACGGTCGTTTACGACCAATAACAAAACTGTTTTTCTGTAATAAATACTCATAAGATGGTGCTGGTGTTTCTGATGCCTTGGAGTTTCTTGAAGACTCCTAGGGCACAAAAATAGAACAGCCGCCTTTTAACACTTCTTTTACATGAAGGTAATTATATCAAGCCGTTTCAAAACCTCAATTTTCTGTACATATTGATATCAACTCCACAAAAAAAAAAAAAAAAAAAAAAATTTAGCATTATTTGCATTCCATAAGACCTGCTTAACTTAACAAAGCATCGGCAATATACAGGAGGTAATGACTCGACCAGTAAAAATCGAGCGAATTAACAGAAAATATGAGGTTACGAAACGGTAAGGTAACTCCATTATATCTGTCTTATGAAAATAAGTATAATGTCGGTTAAATGTTTTGATAAAATAGACAATGAATTTAATGACTAATTTCCGCCATGATTCATTACTTATTCGATAAAATTTAATGAAATTGCTTTCGTTTTCGTTTTCTTTACTACACCCATTGTTTGCCGACTACGAAACGGAAGAAAAAAACTTTTATATATCAAATGAAAGTAATAATTTACTGTTCATAAGTTGATTACAAATATTACTAAGTACACACGAGAAACTCAACAATCATTCGCATAAAAAAGCGGGGATTGATGGGATTAATAAGATAATTTGTGTCTACCATTTATTAAGATTATGTTTTGATAAAATAATTAAAAGAAAAGAACTATGATTGGTCAGCGAAAGGGGATATGCAAGCAGACAAAAAGATGCTCGATGATCTCGACGATTTGTGGTGCACGTTTCTTATTAACTAATTTCATCTTGTATTACGGTAAAGACGCTTTTATCAATATATTTATTTTTTATTCATTTGTTCAAATGTACTGATTTCATTTGATGTTGTGCTTGCCTAGAAATATAATGTTATATTAAAACATATTTGTAATAATCAATGCCTGCATTTTATGGATCTTGATTGCCATTATCAATGTTCTTCATGACTTTTGAATTTCCGCCTCTCTGTCCAAAGTACTATTACAAAACAAAATATTAAGTTATGAGAAACGTTATGTCTGTTGCGGATATTTAAGTTAACGATTAAATTAAGCAATAACAAATAAAACCACGAACGACGTGCATGACGAGGATACATTTAGTAAGCAAATTGTTCAAATGGTTATGTATATATATTGAATCAGTTGTAAGATAAAATTGAATCAATCGGTCTGACTCAATCGAAATTCAGCATTAAGACTAATTCTTAAGTCATATCTATAATGAATATTGATGAACTACTATTACATTATGCTTACAATATCGAATACTGTAAACATGAAGGAATAACCAGCATATATCAAACAACGAAGATGACCCCTGATGTCTCCAATGCACGATATAAGCTTGAAATGTCAGTCTTAAGCCAGGTTGTAGATTATGGTTGAGGAACAGCATTCCTTTGAACTTGTGATATATCTTACTTAGATGGATTCTGACTAAATATTAATTTTTCAAAATAAGCTTAATACTGTCCTTATGAAAATTGACGCATATTATTTTCAGTTTCTTTATCTTATCTTTATTTTCCGCACAAGCTGCTTTAATAAGCTGTTGAAATGTCAGTCTTAAGCCAGGTTGTAGATTATGGTTGATGAACAGCATTCCTTTGAACTTGTGATAGATCTTACTTAGATGGATTCTGACTAAACAATTATTTTTAAAATAAACTTAATACTATCCTTATGAAAATTTATGCATCTAATTTTCAGTTTCTTTATCTTATCTTTATTTTCCGCACAAGGTGCTTTCAGTGCACATGCGGCAGATACCGGAAGGAAAATTAGCGTGCTGACATCCAATGAAAGTGTTTCTTGGCAGAAAGCCGCTGAATCTAGTCACGCCCTCCTATCATATGACGCCATACAGAAATACGGATGGGACGCCATTACCGGTGGTATCCCCGAGAACCAAAGATTCTGGATAGGTGCACGTGCTCAGCATTCTGAATTTGTCTCATGGGAAGGTAAAATTGCATTATGCTGATATTTTACTATATACGAAGATGATTCGGTGAATTAATTCAAGATAAAATATTCAGCATTATGAATGAAAAAATATCATTATTATATCTCTCATTGTAATGTTTAATAGATCTTTTTACACTAGGGACTTCAAAATATTTTATAACCATTCGTAACGATTGAAAAAGTTCTTACATAAAGTTCGGAAATAAATTGAGTAATTTTTAATGGAATTATAGTCGTTGACAAAGTTTACAGATAAGAGATAGTAGCAGCATAGTTCTCAGCTGTCAAAGAGGTCCAACTGTTTGATTGCGATTCAACGTCGCTTCGTCAGGTCATTGTAAGGAAAGGAAATATCGGTAGACTTAATATCATTTTACCTATTATTTTGTTGAAATCATATTGAAGGCTTCCTCACATGAACCCGACCGGTATTTAAACCCTTATCTGTGATTGTAGCTCAATGAAACAGCCGCTAGGCAATGCAGCCACAGTTCCATATGGATTTCGATGGTATTATATAGTATGTTTGCTATTCGACCAAGTTCAAACCAACACGAGGTAGGGATTTGAAATTTTGTCAAATTGACTATGTCTAGCGAAAATATATCAATGTAGTTTGACAAATAGGAAAATGTTTTTACTTTCCTTGTGCTTGCAGTACAGCAGAGAAAAACTTAATCTCTTCTCAGACAAAGTGGAAGGAACCGAAGGACATTTTTGATCAACAGTTGGAAAAGCGTTTTTATTGGTAATATTCTACTTATGTTTTTGCCATATACACTAAGTAACGCTAAATTATATTCACTGGACACATTTTGTAGCGTTCACTTACAACAAGAAGAGACGTTTAAAACAGAAACCACAATTTGATAACAAAACTTCTTTATGCTAAATGCAAGATAAAAAAAGTTGTTGCTCAAAAAAAAATAAAAAAATAAATAAATAAATAAAGAAGAAAGAAAAGGCCCAGGCCATTGGCACACCATAATGATATTTCTGTATAAATGGATAAAACAAAATATCGGGCACTTTTTTTTACTGACGAAGCTATCATCTTTTTTTACTATTACGAGTATATGAAAGTCTACATCATGATTCTTTTTAGGGTTACAAGAAAATTTATAAAAAATACTTAGGAATAAGTCGGAAAAGAAACCATACCATTTATCTTTACATACATAAAGAGCGTTTTTAACCCCGATATATTCATATTATATCATGCAGAATAAGATGGTCAGAGAGGCAAATTACTCTAGGTGCTGCATTAAAAAAATTTCATTAAAACCATATCCTAAATCACGCTCGCTAGGTAAAGTATCGGAGCAAAAACAAAGGGCTAATTTTAAAAGGATCTATATGAAGCCCATTCAGTTTTTCGACAATTTAGGTTTTTCTATAAAGGTGAACGTTACAAAACTTGTCCAGTGAATATATTTCAGTGTTTTTAAGACGCATATGACAAAATTTATATAGAAAATTACCCATAATTAAGTTCATCTGTTTATCGAAAACGTCCCTCGTTTTATACCACTTTGTCTGAGTTCTTTTTCCCGCTATTCCTGCAGGCACAGAGAAAGTAAAATATCTGCCTATTTGGAAATTTATTTTTAACTGCATTGAACAGCGTCAATTTGACAATTTTTCAAATTCTTACTTCGTGTTGGTTAGAATTTGGTTGAATCTTCGCAACATAGGTAGTACTATGATTTAAAGCGGAGTCCAATTTGGAATCCATATGCGAGTTACCCCTCTTCGTTATATAATACCTCTGACGAGGAGATCCATGTCTTGCTAGGTTGTGTTGACTGGATAGGCGGACAAGACTGTGGTATAACAACCCCGGGAGGATCCATTGCAGACTGTCTGCGACACTGTGGCCATGACAACCACTATGTCTTGCTTCAGGTAAACGTGTACAACATTAGTTGCCCTGTCCCTCGAGCTTGAAAAGCATGTTTAAAAACTGCTCGCATTCATTCTACAGAAATGACTTCATTATTCAATTCGGAATATAAATGTATTTTGATTTCTGTAAGATTATATAACGAAAAGTGGAGGACGAAATTCAATCCATGTAGAAAAGAGACTGTAAAATAGCATACAAAAACAGATGTAGGACCGTAACCAAGTGCGATCCCGAGACTATCAAACATGGCTAGACCCCCCACCCCCTGTTCAACAACATGTCTGAACAGAATATATATGTAAAATGAAAGAAAGTCAATAATTCAGATAGTGTGTACACTATAATTATGTAATTATAAAAATGCCTTAAAATACATTACGGTGTGTTTGGATACACATACAAGTAAGTTTAGGTACAGACATATAATTATGTGAACACGGTATGTCTATTTGTATGTATGTGTATAAGATACACATAAAAGAGATACATGTGTATAAATGAAATTTGATTAAAGTGACAGTATATGCAAACAATAAAACTTTGTGAGGAAGACATGAAAATCTATATTTGATAACAATATTGATGTGTAGTTATATGTTTCCACATAAAGCGAAAGTAAATGAAGCAAATATATGTGCGTGGCTGTTTATATGTGCATTGTACTAATGATTAGAAGAATGTGTAGGTATGTGTATACAGATTACTTGCTCTAAAGAGATAAATTTAAATGCACACACACACACAAACATACATATAAAGCTTTGTATAAAAATATGTTTAATGGGTATATAGAAAAACTGAAAAGATGCATAAGCATTTAAAAAGAACCAAGATGAATATTTGTGTTAATTATATGATTGTGATTGTAAAAAAACTCACGGATATGTATGTATAAATGATAGTTGTTAAGGTAGAGTATGAGTGAACATGTACAGTTTGATTAGAGATTTTATATGCCTCTTCTTCTAATGAACACAATACTACATAAATATAAGTTGTGTCTTAAACAGATATTGGAGTGGTTACAAAGCAAATACTTTTTTCTTCTTACAAGAAACACATTCATCAAATGAAACAAAGATACAATGGACAAATGGACCAAAGATTGGGAAGGCGAATATTTTCTCAGCGGAATTTAAAAAAAATACTTCTTATTAATAAAACAACAGCTTGTACAATTGTTGAACATTAAAAAATAATTCAGGGCGTTTATAAACAATAGCAATAGAGATAAATAAAATTGCTGTGATATTAATTGATATATATGGTCCAAATACTGATGACACACACACACAAAAAAAATCAAAAAAAAAAAAAAAAATCGAAAAACTTCAGAAATATATTGGAGAAAAAATTGTTTATACATATAAACATATATTTATTATTAACAGTATCATAGGATTTTTTTCAAATAGAAAATTCCCTTTGTAGATAAAATAAAAATTTAACGATTTAAAAATTCATTACACTATTAAATAGAAATAAAAACTATCAAATTATATTATAAATATTAAGATATTGGATTTAAATTAAAAAACGTTTTTTTGCTGATGATGCAACATTTTTACAACGAATCTGAAAAAAAAAAATCATTCAATAGATAAGTTCATGTTATAACAACTTTCTGGTATTAATCTTTTGTAAATCTTAATAACTCGAAATGTGCAATACTGAAGTCGTATTCATTGAAAGATAAAAACATATATCATTGTGAAGAAAAAGCAACAAACTATTTCACATTTACATCCACAAAATCATAAGGGATAACTTCTTTCAATGAAAAGAACAAAACATATATAAAAGATATAAAATAAAACAAAGAAAATGGGGAATTTCAAAATTGTTTGAAACAATGGTAAGACAGAAAACTCTCATAAAAGGTTAGATCATATGCTCTCTCAGATCTTTTACCTCTTTTAAAGTTTAACCAAATCCTTCAAGGGATAATAGATATATGTTCAACTTAATATGGGATAACAAACCAGATAAAATTAAAGATATATATTTACAATACAAGAAAGAAGAACTAAAACTGACTCAAATATATATTTATTCTTTAAAAAACTACATAAAGTCATAATGGGTAAATAAAAAAAAAAAAAAAAGGAATTTTTAGCCTGAAAAACAATGACATAGATAGAATTTTGGAAAGATAATACATTTTAAGAGACAGTTTATATCTTTGGAATAAATCAAAAGAATGTTATGAAAATAAATACAATAAATAAAAAATATTTTTAAAAACATTAAAATAATTAAAAATAATAGATGAAAAAAATGACCAAACAAATGTCTTTATAATATTCAATTTGAAAGTATCAAAAAGAGTTCTTTGAAATCGGAGACAAAATGGTGTATTATATTGAAGGATGAAAATATTGGTTTGAAATTGGTGTATAACCTCTAAAACAACAATTGACACTTATCTTAGAAATTTCCAATACAAACATATAATGCGAAGGATATAAAGCAACTAACACATTTCTATAAAAAGTAATTAACTATATTCTATGCGATTTTTGCAACAGTCATATAGAAAAAAAACAACTTTTATTTTGGGAGTGTCAACATACACAGCAATCATGGAATGCTGTAAGTTCCTTCTTAGAAATATAACATATAAAAGGATGTATTATGTTATAATTAACTGATATAATACGGTATAAAAAGTAGCAAAGATAAAGATAATATGGTAAACTGCATTATTCTATCAACAAATGTTTATATATTTATCAAAAAGAAAAAAAATAGTCTAATGTAGATGCATTAAAGGAATTTAAAAATCCTAATTGACAGTAGAACAACATGTAGCTCTGATGAATCACCTTTTTACTTGCTTTGTTCTCATTCATCCAATTGTCTTTCAGTAACATGTTTAAGAAAATCAAGATCAAGGGATTACACATGTTAGATCCTTATATTTGCTTCATATTTTCTATCGCATATCTGATTATTCATAAAAGAAAAATCGTATTATGCCCCACAATTGATAAATTGAAATTCATTTTCATTATGAATATGGTTTCCTGTATGCTAACATCGCATTGGTTTAGTCAGTCGGGAATATTTTAAAAATTAGTGAAGATAAAATCAATAATATCTAACCTGATGTCATATTTCAAGTTTGATGATTTTATACGGGCATATTTTGAAGTATACACTTTGCATCAGTCACTCATAAAAAAAACAACATTATTTTTTCTTATTTCAAGGGCTTAGACTGCCGATGTGTTCCGAGGCAACATGCAGAAACGTGTTTCACCCACAAAAACAACATTGCCTTTAATCAAAGATGTATCAGTCAGTGTCCCAAAAATCCTAATGATATATGTGGCGGGAAAGAGTCTTCTATGTCTCTCTACTTTACAGGTGAATTTCTTCTCCGCCCTCATAGATTAAGTATTGTAAAGATAACTCGAAAAAAAATTAAGCGAAACGAAATAAGAAAATAGTTTTGTGTTTATTAAATAATGATATTTTCAACACGTTCAGTGAGTCACGTCATGTAGTTTCATCACTACACCCTGTTAATTCAGTGAACCCTTGTCATGTCATGTAGTTTCATCACTACACCCTGTTGATTCAGTAAACCCTGGTAATGTCATGTAGTTTCATCACTACACCTGTTGATTCAGTGAACCCTGGTCATGTCATGTAGTTTCATCACTACAACATGTTGATTCAATGAACCCTGGTCATGTTATGTAGTTTCATCACTACACCTTGTTGATTCAGTGAACCCTGGTCATGTTATATAGTTTCATCACTACACCCTGTTAATTCAATGAACCCTGGTCATGTCATGTAGTTTCATCACTACACCCTGTTGATTCAATGAACCCTGGTCATGTCATGTAGTTTCATCACTACACCCTGTTGATTCAGTGATTTGTTGACTCAGTGAACCCTGGTCATGTCATGTAATTTCATCACTAACCCTGTTGATTCAGTGAACCCTGGTCATTCAGGAAGTCTCATCACTACACCCTGTTGATTTAGTTCACATTTGTTTTTCATGTTAGTCCTCTCATTAAAGAAAGTCAACGAGTCTTTTATAAACCGTATTTTGCTTTTGCTTTATCGTTGAATGAAAATATATTTAGATCCGTTAATGCTACAATCGCTTGACTTCGCTTATCTCCGGTAACCTCCGTATGATAGCAGAGAGTCATTAGAGTGATTTGAATCCATACTTGGTCTCGGAAATAATTATGATTCAAATTAACTGACATTAATATATGCCGTTTCAGGTCCCTTTGGAAGGAACGTGCGGAACATTAAACATGACCATAAGTACTGTATTGTATTGAAAAATGTAAAAACAACGAGCATAAATAATACAACTGATGAAGTGTTTTTCCAAGCAGACGTCTGCACTTCAAATGTAAGAAGATTTTTCTGTTCAGGTATGTGCAACTCTCATCCCCTTTAAAAACAACAATAATTACAAAACAACAGCAATAACACCTTTCCTTATATCACACATATACTTTCTGCAATGTTTTCGCAATAAACGTAATATTACTTTCACTAAAATATATTGAGTACATATATGAATGGCTTTAGATGATATTGGGGCGTCACAAATCTTTACTTGCATTTCATATAAAAGTTCTTTGTAAATCGCCCATATTTAAAAAATACTGTACTCCCGGATTTTTTCTTAACAATATCAGTTTAAGAATCTCTGGAAAAATGACAAAACATTGTTTTAAATCAGTCTGATTTTAGATAAATCTCAAGCAAAAGTAACCATACGAACTAATATATGCCCGAAAAATAACCGTGGAATTGATGTCCTTTATTTTGTGATTTAAGTTTTTTTTAAATGCCAGCGAGTCTACAAATAAAATTGACACGGAAATATTTCAGTGTAGAATATATTGGTAATTTGAAAGCAACTGTTTTAACAAGAATATTTAAATGCATATGTTAAACATAGAAAAAGGTTTCCATCATGAAAAGAAATAAAAGACGTTGTTTGTTTAAGTAATGATAAAGAGGACAGTTTACATGTTATTTTATTTGTACAAAAACTGCAGAAGATGATACATAGACTTGTCCTTTTACATTCGTCTATAAATTGCAAAATTTTTAGCATATATGAACTTAGATGATAATAAAAAAGGTACGCTTTAAAAATATTAGACATTATACATCATAAAATGATCCGTAACCAAATATTAGACTGAGTCTTGGCTTAAGTCATAGTTCATATTAAAAGAGACGCACATGTTTGGCTTTCAACGCACAAAGCCGACACATTGAATTTATTAAGAAAAGTTAATTTCTATTCTCTGACGTATCTTTTTTCACAGATAATGATGATGCCATTGACAATGAAAATCTCGTATCATGGTTTGGAGCATTCAAGCGATGCAATGAACTTGGGCTTCATCTTACATACAATATTTCTGATAAGTGGATAACACATGCAGCCTATTGGACGTCTATAAAACGCAGTGTTTCAATACTATGGGCGACTTCAGCAGGTACCCCAAATGTTAACATTTTATGTTATATTACAAATTCTAAATTTTATTGAATATGGAATGACAAAATATTATCATGTTTTTCTAGATTAGATAAAACAAGTAAACATGTTTTCAAAAACGGCATTGGTTACAAGATGGATATTCCTTTGCTATTTCCTCTCAATTTGTTTTTAAAGAAAAACACTATTGGACTCTCACACCAAGTTTCTTTGTATGCCCACAGACACCTGTTGTTTTCACATGGGAACAAGAACAAGGGGGTCAAGATGGCTCTGAATCCCTCCCTGAGAAACATTGCCTTAATTGCATGTTATAGTATTATGAGTCATGCTGAATAAATTATCCATGCAGATTTACAGCAAGATCATCTAAATTCCATACAAAAACTGTACCTGCCATCCAAATTTTGAAGGTCATAGCTACACCAGGGCCATGATTTGAACAGACCTGGTTGAGGTCCACTTATAAACACCTTAACTCCATGCCTTGTTGTTTCTGAGAAGAATATCTTTTGAGGGTTTTCCTATACAAGTCTATGTAAAATCTAGTGACCATTAGGGCGGGGCCAATTTTGACCCCAGGGCCATGATTTGAACAAACTTCTAAGAGGTTCACTAGGCAATGTTACACACCAAATATATAAACTCTAGGCCTAGTGTTGTTTTTCATATATAATTAAGTCTGTGTAACATCAAGTGACTTCTAAGGCGGGGTTAATTTTGACCCCAGGGCCATGATTTGAACAAACTGGGTAGAAGTCTACCAGGCCATGTTACAAACCAAATATCCAAACTCCAGGCTTTGTGGTTTCTGACAAGAAGTTTATTTTCTAGTTTTTCCATATAAGTCTATGTAAATCAAGTGACCCCTGGAGCGGGGCCAATTTTGACCCAAGGGCCATGATTTGAACAAACATGGTAGAAGTCTAAACTCCAGGCATCGTTGTGTCTGATAAGAAGATTTTCTCTAGTTTTTCCTATATAAATCATTATAAAATCAAGTGGCCCCTAGAGCGGGACCAATTTGACCCAAGGGCCATGATTTGAACAAACATGGTAGAAGTCTACTAGGCCATGTTACACACCAGATATCCAAACTCCAGGCACTGTGGTTTCTGACAAGAAGATTTTTCTAGGTTTTCCTATATAAATCATTGTAAATCAAGTGACCCCTGGGGCGGGGCCAATTTTGACCCAAGGGCCATGATTTGAACAAACATGGTAGAAGTCTACTAGGCCATGTTTCACACCAGATATCTAAACTCCAGGCACTGTGGTGTCTGAAAAAAAGATTTTCTCTAGTTTTTCCTATGTAAGTCTATGTAAAATCAAGTGACCCCTGGGGCGGGGAGGTCCTTAAGACAATGCCACACACCAAATATCTAAGCTCTAAGCACTGCGGTTTCTGAGAGGAAGATTTTTTAAAGATTTCACTTTAAAAATCTATTAAACCTGTGACTCAAACATGCAATAGACCGCAACCATTTGAACAACTTTGGTTGAGCTTCACCTAAGGAACATTCCTGTAAAGTTTTAACAAAATTGGCTCGGTGGTTAAGGAGATGTCGTTTATAGAAAATTGTTGACGCCGGACGGACGCACAGACGGACGCACGGACGCCGGGCAAAAGGAGATCACAGTAAAAATCCAACCTGACTGATGTATTAAATGCTGAAGTCAACAGAACATGTTTCAAAAAATCATTTAGAATTACATAGTATAGGAATTTTATTTTTATAAAACCACTCTATGATGTTTTTACCTGTCAGTTAATTCAATGATTAGATGTTGATCCCCATTGATTTACAGATTCTAAGTTTCCCTTCTGTGTCAGTGTACACACCGGAGATAAGAAGACGATGGTCCTGGAGGACACAGACTGCGATACAGAGTACAGATACATTTATGAACAGGAAGCATATGGTATGTATGTATGTATGTATGTATGTATGTATGTATGTATGTATGTATGTATGTATGTATGTATGAATGGCTGTATGTATGTATGTATGTATGTATGTATGTATGTATGAATGGCTGTATGTATGTATGTATGTATGTATGGATGTATGTATGTATGTATGTATGTATGTATGTATGTATGAATGACTGTATGTATGAATGTATGTATGTATGTCTGTATGTCTGTATGTATGTATGTATGAAAATTTCAAATGATTACGTCATCTAACATGGCAGTTATTCATGTTTGATGGAATGCCTACTTGAAAATGTGAAAACAAACCTGTTCGCATTCTCGAAGATATTTTTTTTCTGGATTAATAGAACTTTAGCTGAACATGTCCTTTCAAAAAAGATATTTTAGTCACTTGATTTTGACGTCGTTGAAATATAAAAATCATTCATTTCAATATGTATTCGCGCTCCAGCGTCATGAGTATTAATGCCAATCTTAAGCATACCTTAAGAAATTTATGTTGTGTCAATTATGACAACATTGATTTGTAAGCAAATATTATTAAAAAGATCAAAAGATTGGATATATTAACTTTAAATAAGTAATATTGCCGTACCTTAACATACGCAAAAGTCCTTATTCATGAAATTTTATTTATAATGAAGAAAGAAATCAAAGCGGTCATTGGGTTGGTTGAGCAAGATCCCATTGATCTTTTGCAGGAAAGAGTACCTGCGTTGAATTGTGAATTGGGATACCTTTTTGAGTAAATGAGTCGCATTTACGATGAATTAGTATAATTATATATATATACTAGAGCCAGAAAAAACCCTATACGGATAACTTATTTATTATCTTTATTTTTGCAACTTTCCGTTACATACAATTATACTGGACATTTTATATTACATGCAAGTTTCAGCGGAACGGAATGTATATCCCTGCATGTAATTTTTCTGATGATTACATGTTAGTATGTTGAATAGCGTAGTTTATTCTCAATAAAAATAACTGGTATATATAGGTTTACAATACGATAGTACTCTAAATGATAATTTACAATTTGAATAATATAATTGATACTATTGTTGTAGGAATTTCAGCGAAACCAGTCCAAGGTGATACAGTTTATATTGCATCCATCCTAGCTGGATCTGTGTTTGCAGTTGTTGTTGTTGTGATGGTATACGTAATACGTAAAAGAACTCGATGCATGAGGTAAACATTTTTTCATCTGAAAAAATAAAAAAAATAAAATGCTCTTAAATCAATATTCAGATTGCTAGACATTGTATTTGTATCGTACCCCACTAATATAACCACTGCTACGCACCAAAAAATGCTCTGCATTCCGCATATGATTTTATCTAATCATTTGCATATAATGCTGTGATTTATTTTCATCAGGACTCATGAAAACAACGAAGATCAAAAACAAGACGTCACTGAAATGGTCGGGTTAGGTACAACAGATCGAGATTTACCTGATCCTTCCAGTGCAAATGTTGAACCAGTGATGAACATTCCATTTGACAATGTAGATGTACACCAAGTGTACCAAGAACTGCATATATATCATAGTGCCAATACAGATGGAACATACTCCCAACTTGACTCTGTTGAACCCACTTTTTCCGGTCCTGTTCTTGATTCTGAATATATATAAACATAACCAAAACTAACCCAGCTTTCTTCTGATTATGGTTTTGTGCATGTATAAGTGATATATGGACACGAATAAATACACAGTGATACTATTTGAAACAAGCGATACTTATTATTGCACCTTGTTTATGAATTCAATCATGATTGGGAAAAAAACTGTCGCATTTTCCGCATTTGTTTTAAACTTAGTGAGACATTTAAGTTGAAATTAATACAAGGTGTGTGTGGTAAATGCTGATAATTACGCTGACATTACACATACAAGTAACAATCTATTGTTACTATCAATTTTGCTAAAATTAAGCCGCTTTTTTTTTCACAAATATAGTCTCGAGAAATGAGGCCTTAATTTTGTATACGCGAGAGAAAATATGACGAAAAATTGTTTGACATGGTTAAAACAAACTTTCTGAAGCAAAATTTCAGTGTTTCTTGGGTTTTTTAAGGCCTTAAAATTCAAAATGAAGGACTTCGTAAACCATAAACCGCAACTTATGCTTTAAAAATTAAAGGATGAACCTCAATGTTTAACGACTAAATAAACACCTTATGATCAATTTCAAATTCAAGGATTTTGCAAGACCTTTCAGTTATTTTAAGGTTTGTTCAAGGGTTTATGAGGCAAAATGGCATTCTCAATGATCTTTTATGGCAGACATAAATTTCAAGGGGTTTTTAAGACCCGTGCGGATCATGTTTGGAGACAATTAAAACTTAATGTCGTTTAAAGTATTCTCCTGTGAACATCATTATTTATTTTTGAAATGACCTGGGTTTGATACTATGTATTCTACGATATATATATATATATATATATATATATATATATATATTGGATAGCCCCCACAACACTTTACGTAACAATAAATAAGTATTTACTGTTTCTTCATATAAGTTAAATTAACAACTTACAGCAGTCATGCACTGATTGAATTTGTTTCATTTTCTCATTTAGGCAATGTAATGTTAATTAAAATCGCATTCATGAATGGAAGATTAAGCCAATTTTTGTGACCATGAATGATGATACATCAAATAATTTTGATAATCAAATCGCCATGTCATACCCTAAGTGATACGTTCTTTATCATAAAAAGTGCAATAGCTACATATCTGACCAAGGGTAAGACTAGAGCCATCATGGGTGTCTGTATGCTCTTGTTGTCATTACGGCTTTCCGTAACCTGCGGAAAACGTATAGGCTTTGTTATGTTTATTACGGCTTTCCGCAAACCTGCGGGAAACGTAATGGGTTTGTTATGTTTATCAGAACTTTCTGCCTACAGACAGAAAGTCCTATTGGGTTTGTTCTGTTTTTTTTTTTATTCTTCTTCTTATTCTTTTTTTCTTCCTCTTATATTTGTGTTAATTTCGATGTGTTGCAATTCACTCAGAACAATGAAAATTTTATGGCATATATTTCAAACCATGAGCTACCGGATGCAATGAATTTCATATTCATATGACGTCATATAACGTCAGATTTGACGTCAGGTGGAAAAGCTTGTACGCGGTCTACAGCCATTATTTCTGGACCGATTTTCATCAAAATTTCACAAAATGTGTATGTTATACACGGAGTTAAACAATATCGAATCATTTTTTTTGTTCGCAAACGAAAACTTTCTCAGAGTGAAATAAAACATATTTGATATATTCATATCCTTTCCTCTATACAGTTTCCCCTTTCGCTGCTCCGTATGTACTCGTATCACCATACGTATATTTATTGATTCATGCCATTACCCTTCTTTTATTAGTAAATGCGCCGTTGTTTTCTAATTAGCATTTAATTATAGAATTTTGTATTTATCATTTACCTATGGAAATCAAATGCAAGTCATTGCCTTTAAGTAGTTGAATAAACGTCATTGACTTGACTATTTGAGTTTACCGTCGCTTCGACAGTATTTCAGTCATATAGTGACGCCCAGCTAATTACAGTTGGAGGAAGACCCCGAATGTACGGAGGCATCCGGGTAGAACCACCGACCTACCGCAAGCCAGCTGGAAGGTTTCCTCACATGAAAATTCGGGATTTGAACCCACGCGGCGAGGGGTTGAGTGAAAACGTCATTGATATGACTGATAAGAGATATAGGACATAGGTGAAACGCAATAACTAATAAGTGAATTGCAACTTTGAAACTATGCTGATATTAAGGTAGTACAACTCTAATGGGACTTACATAAGCTACAAATATTCTGAATCTGTATTGTTTCACTTATACAAATATTAAATTTGAAGAACATTTACCTTCATATAAAGAAGTTATTAACATTTGAATTACCCTACCACCAATCAGCAACTCAAAAATGGGTTAATTTCAATATACTGTCAATATTTTGTACATATTGGTTACAGATGTTTAAATCACTTATCAAATCATGTGCATTTAGTATTTTACTAGAAAATCATACAGTTATAAAAGGTGTTCACCAGTTTCACATGACAGGTTTCTCTATAACTTAAGTTGTCCACTCAAGTGTGTGTTTTCTATACCTTGGTAAACATTCGCAGTTTCTTAATATTGTAGACCTCTAAGCAACATTAAGACAATGTATCAATACAATTTATCGTTTAGATATAAAATATTTAGAATCTGAAATGACTCACTAGCAAATTTAACTCTGAACTAAAATTAGCAAAGATGATAATTTCCTTTTTATTTAACAAACAGTTTCATTTGGTTGAAAATATCATTTTACTAACTGGAACAGATATAAACCATAAGAAACAAAGGTAGACAATAGTTCGACTTCTGACTGTTCTAGGCGACGAGAGAGTCAAATGTTGACATATTAGAACGGAAGTAATATTTGTTGATATTTCTTTTGATTTTTTTTTCTAATTTGTCAATGATTTACGGATATTGTAAATATTAAGATTTCCTTTTAATTGGAAACTGAATAAAAGGTAACATGAAAATAAATAAATAAATAAATAAATAAATAAAAAACACTGTGAGATGAAAAGAACGATTTGAATATCCGCGATATCGATGCTTTCTGTACACCAGACCGGTTTAGGGTATTTACCGGCATCGGACGATCTTTTCCCTTTCGGTATTGGAGTTGTTCAACCTTAGAGTGCACATGGCACGTAAAATAAACTTTACATTATTATATCTAAACTGAACACGTTTACCTGAAGTAAGATGTAGTGGCTGTCATGGCCGCAGTGTTGCAAACAATCTGCAATGGATCCTCCCGGTAATATTGTACCGCAGCCTTGTCTTCTAATATCCAGTCAACACAACCTGTCAGTTTATAGATCATATTAATTAGCCCTGTTTTAACGTGCATTACCCTGCTATTTACAGTTATTGTTTAGACTTGAAAACACACACACACACACCACACACACACACACACACACACACAGCATTCAGTCAAAAAAAAACAACCTCTCCTCGCGTCTCTGAAAACCCAAGAGTACGCCCAACTATCACTAAAAACTGATGGAAAACCATGCTGAACATTGATAATACTTATCACGTGCTTATTATTATTATCATGCTAAAACATACATCAGGTCATTCAAGACATTGATGCTATCCCAATACCATTGACACATGTCATCTCATGTCGATACAACTATCAAAGAATAACTAAGGTGGCTGAGCTTTTATCCTATACAATTTATTTGGTGTTCATAACCGATTTTCTACTTCTTACCAAGCCCTGTTCGCTACAAATGGTAACTAATGTGCTCAGAGACTGTCGGTAGGATTTACATGCTGAACTATCTATATATGTAATTCTATCTCCAACCATTAAGCAGGGTTGATAGGTCATGTGACGCCATATGACACGTTTCCCGCAACTCTAGTTACTTGTAGTAAATCAGCTGAACTCGCTCTTTGATTCATGATAAATTCGCCGGCAGGCCCCCGGTGCCTTGAGCGCTTTGATTTGTGCCATACTGTTCCATTCATACCTAAGGAGGTCATGACGGTGAACATTGTCGTGGAAATTATACAGATCAGTAGTGTCTGTCTTTCCTTTACGGCTAAATGAAACTGGCGGCTACCGCCAGTCTAAAAACGTTAGAAACTGCATCCGAAGGAAAACACCGACAAAAAGAAATGCTAAATAAAACTGTTTGTGTAAAACATGGAGATAATTTAAGTAAGCATAAATGTAAATTAAAAACGCAGGTGCAAGACGTGAAATAGGGTCAAATTCTTTACAATTGTTTATCTACCCCTGGATATCATTCAAGTAGCATGATGCTTTAATCTGTCTTGGGCGACCGTTCATAGTTTATGCATTCGGATCATTTTGGATATTTCTTCAGTGGTTTTGTCGCGGATTGCCAAATAGATTTGATTAGGTTGGCTGATTACCATCGTCGAGGACCTCCGGCTGACTTATTCCGTTTCACTACATGACATCATACCGTGGGAAATAGGCAAGCAAACCGTCGTAATACAGTAGATATTAATTAAATCATCGACCAATGAAAACGCAACTTTTAAATGCAGCACTCTTCGGCGCGGAGGCTTGAAAGTCATGTAAACAATAAAATAAAGGACTGAGTCCAGCAGTTTATACAACTGCCTTTATGATTGGTTTTAAAACTGATGCGACTAATGAAATGCGCAATTTGACACACCCTAAAACGACCAAATTTAGCCGTAGTATCCCACGGCCTATAGATGATCTATCGATAGGCCGTGCGTATTCGACGATGGCTGGTTACATGGTTGAAGAAAGAATACTTTCTCGATAAATTGTTGTTGAGTTTACAATTTGTGGCGACCGTATTTCAGTCATGTATCAACTGCTGGAGGAAGACCCCGAAAGCACCGGAACTTTAAGATTTTAAACTTGCTGGAAGATTTACACTAATTGGAATCCGAAAAATAGAAAGTTTACAATAGATTACCAAAACATATCTAAAGTAATCAAAAATGCGAATAAAACAAATGATATGAAATACAAATGATTATGAACCTTGATGTAGAATACACGTTTATTTTCGATGTTTTATAAAAACACCAATGATTCTATTAGACACGGACTATTATCTATATCTGCTTTATATGATAATTCTGTAAAAACAGTGACCTAAATTTTCGTAACTGTCTCAATGTTCAGATATTTTAAGACTTTTAAGTTATATCTTAACAGTTATTTTAAAAATGTCAGCCGTGTCTTAACCCTATTTTGTTGTTGGTTTTAATTTCGTCCGTATTATCAAACAACCAATTAACATCCTTAGCATATACAGTGTATACATATATACTACCCAAAGTTTGCTAAGCACCACCGGCTATTTTCCCATAGGTTTACCTGCTAAGACAAGCGACTTTAAAGGCATGTTACATTAAAGTTTACATTAAAACAAATCTTGCTTTTATGCAGAAGTATTGTTTATGTACCAAACTTACTACCAGTTATAAAATAAGCCTTTCGGATCCTAAATACTGGGAATTAATCATAATTAGAAAGTGCGAAATATTGAGAAAACACCTTAAAATTTAAAGTCAGCTAAATTCAGAACTTTGATCTTCAAATATTCCTGTTTTCTAAATGGAATACTTTTAAGGATATTTGTAACGATGTTGACCTGTTCATGGTCATTTTTTTCTGTTTTGATCACAAGATTTAACTTCCATTTATAAAATGCCATTTCTTGCAAAAAACACACTTTTGTGAATTTGCCAACTAATGACAGGAATTGGCTAAATCGTTGTAACTCATTTTTGAGTCTCTTTTCTATCATTTTGACAGGAATAATATGGAGGCTTTAATTTCCTGAGTCAAAAACAAATGACATTACCTACTTTTCTTTGGATTGAACTGATAGTAAATAAATCATCATGAAACTCATTGTTTTCTTTGTTTGCTTGGGTAGAACGTACCCCTAACCTTATTTTAGTCATTTCTAGGCTCTCTGATATTCAAGGGTAGATGTCTGAATAATAATAATATTAATAATAATAAACACATTTCTTTAATGTTCTGTGTGGGTTTACTCAGAAATATTCATAAAAATGCATCATGATATACAACGCAAAGGCTGATGGTATCAGTTTCATTACGAATTAAGTTTCCTGTGAGCTCAAAGCGTGCTGGCATGGCGTTTCTAATCGTTATGAATTTAAATTGGGTTAGCCGGGTGTTAATTCACCCGCGATTGTAGAAATTACAGATAATGACATATACTGTCAGCAGTTCATTTTCACAATTGTGTACATTTCCCAAGTTTACAGGTACGTGTAATTTAAATGAAATATTGGAGGAAGACCCCGAATGCACGGAGGCATCCGGGTAGAACCACCGACCAACCGCAAGCCAGCTGGAAGGCTTCCTCACATGAAAATCCGAATGCCCATGCCGGGATTAGAACCCACGCAGTGAGGGACTAAGTGAGTGTTTAAGTCAGCGACTTTACCCTCTCGGCCAATGAAATATTGACCTTAATCAAAGGTGCAACATATCAAAATAGAGATAACATGTCCGTGTACAGGATAATATATCAACAGGTCAAGTATGATGCACGATTTACTTTTTTTTCTCTTTTTATTGAATCCTTTCATAAAGAATTATACTACATGTGTATTAGAATGTGTTTGTCATATAACTAGAGCAGAGGATTGACATGTGATTAATGATTGACCTAGTTTACACACAATGGAACAATTGAGTTTGTGTGTGATATTGTTTATTAGTTCTTCAGTGAATCATAACATTGTTATATCTAAATAAGGTAAAAACGTTAAAAAACTAAACGGATATATCTATAAGGAAGTTTTGAACTGGTCTCATTGTTTTCATGAAATGCTTCCTTATCTATGCAGGGAAACAATACGTGAGTCGGGAAACAATGGATAAGTCATGCACAGCTCCCAACAATTAGAGAGAGAGAGAGGGGGGGGGGACAGAGAGAGCAAGGCTACGCAAATTATGATTTTTTAACGTTTTAGTTCTAATCAAGATTCGCCGGTTTTAGATTTATTTTCTGTTCTGTTTCTGGTCTTCAACTTCATCCATTTGGTCACCAAGGCTCCCCTTTTAAATAATATAAATGACACCATCACCATGTGAGTTTCACTTCTGAGACGACCCGAAGTAATACGGGTATATGTATGCACCTTTCCAGACTTTGGCAGTGCAGTTTTAAGCAACGACTTGCCAATTCATGCCTTGGTCAACTGCAGTATCAAACAGTATCAACATCAAAACAACATTTACTTCGTGTAAGCTGGGTCAACCATTTACTACCTACTATCTCTGTGTAGCTAATGGAAACACCCGTAGTTGATCTATAAAAAAAAAAAAAAAAAAAAAAAAGAATAGATTTTCAGATACAATGATTTACGAGTACATATATATCCTTATTGTCATAATTTTTCGGCATTACCTTTTAATTTGTGAAACTAGAATGAATTATTTTTGGGTTATGTTTTTTTTTCTACAATAGATGAATTTAAAGTTATGCTATAACACAACATATTTCGATTTTGAATCTGAAACTGACTAAAAACATCTCTTTTTTATGACGATGCGTAAATTAAAATGCAAATATATAAATAGATTAATAATTATTGAGTTTATAATAATTTAAGGATGATTATAATATAAATCAATCGAGCTTAAAAATGTATCACACGATGTACTTGACAGTACTAAGCAATGGTCTATCTCAATCTCGATATATTGCTCATAACTTTATGCTATTCAAACCACGACGATGTTCTGTGTATTAATAAATAACCGAGCATGTCGACATGCCCTGCATTGTTTACAACACTGACAGATTCATTGAATTCGATAATACATCCTGGGATGCTTAGCGTTTGTAATAATGTTTTGATAATGATGTTATATCAAAGAGAAAATATCCTTAATCAATCCATAAATATATCACTAGAACATTTAAATGAAGCATTTCAATGCATGACATGAAGCAATCGAAAATAAGAATTAAGAAATATTGAATAAAATGTGTAAAATTTTCAAACAAAATAACAACAAAAATAATGCTTTCTTGTAATTTACCCCATACGTTTCCCTTTTATCAGTAGAATAATATAAAACTCTTATTAAAGACCCTGCTGGGATACATTTTGAATGACCTACTACGTTGTAAGATACAGGTTTGATTTCATATGGAAGAGTTGTTTACAAACGGACATTTAAGATTTAATACATATATTTGCTTTTACAACACATCTATCATGGCAAGAAGCCGTCAACAGCCAACATGAACTTCTGAATCTGGAATATATATCTCAATACGGCGGGGGTCGCTCTCTGGATCGGCGCCAGTACCAAATATGCATCAATTATATCTTGGGAAGTTAAGCGATGTTTTAAATACTGATTTATGTTCATTTTGTATATGTTGTCTCATTTTATCATCATTTTCATTTTTCCTGATGTTATTGCTGACTGATAGCTTTTCCTGATTGTGGTCGAAATGTCAACATAGAATATTAATGGTCTGAAATATTATGCAGTATTGCGTGAGTACTGTGAAAATAGATAGAACGTGAAGATTACAGACTAATGAAATGATATCGTGGAAGACAATAAGCTCACAAAAAATATATAATACTCGTATATTATTAAATTAATAAATCAAAAATTGAGTTTCAACTACATATTTGCGAGCGGTATTTAACTTCGAAATCCCCCCCCCACACACACACACATACAATGAAATACTGATAGATATATCAATTAATAAAATTTAAAAAAATCGTAGATTTAAAATTATTTTTTATTTGTAATAAGAAGAATTATGATCGGCACCAAAAGATGCGTTTTCGGTTAAGTTAGTTTCTGTTTGGCGAGATACTATTAACATTGACTGATTTAAATCAAAGACTTTTGCTACCAAACAATACATATAATTGTAGATTAATCCGAATCAAAGTATTTAGAAATATGTGTTTTTTATTTGAATATTTTTTTAATCTGTTTTCTTGTAGTTTTTCCGGGTAACGTTTCATTTTGTATCAGGTTGTGCTAGATGGAAACCCAGCTGTATATCGAACCGGATACCCGCAGGTTCATTAGACGATTGTCTAAAAACATGCCCGGGCGACTCCAACTATATGCTTTTCAAATTAATGTCCTATGTATATATTTATTACATGCTCAATCTAATGTAAAAAGGCTATCGTCAAAAGAATGAATGTCTTCATAGCAACCATAGTGGAGCATTGTAGCATTTTTGACTTCTTCTATCTTTTAAGAAGAAACAGGAGAAGAAGTAGAAGAAGAAAGAAACGTTCAGTGTTCATGAATGCCAAAGTACGGCATCCGCCATAGGAAATACGCCTTTAACATTTTCGATGTGATAAAATTTGTCTACATATGCCTATTTTAAACACAACATACAACATAAATGAACACAGTTCTTTAAGTCTTGAGATTTTGTTCTATGATGCAGGGTGATATGTACAGGTGTTTTGAAAAAAAATAACATTTGCATACAGCGGACGTCTGACCCCTGTGATGACAAATGTAGATACAATTCAAATGACTTGTGTGGGTGAGAATTCTGGACGGAGCTTTGTATTACACAAGTGTTCTATTTACAAATTTGAATCAGAGACAATTATTATAATTTTAATTTAATGCCATTTAGTCGTTGTCACTATTTCTATATTTAACTGGTATCGATTTGTCTTCGTTACATAGAAATATCACTCAAAACGGATCTTCATTTTTCTTTCAATATCTTAATTTCACACACTTTATCTTGCCCATTTATCGTCTTAATAAGTGGATCTGTAAACTAGCATTAGATCAGTATCAGGTAAATAATTTCTGTTGATATTACTATACCGTATTTAGGTACATACATGTGTATGATCTTCCCTGCGTCGCTCACAAAGCTTTTTTAATTTTTTAAGCATTAACTTTTGATTTTTTCCGCATTTGCATTTTTTTCAGACAGTTCGACAGCAGAAGGAGAGAATCATGCTCTCATTATGAACTGGTATGAAGCATTGAAGTGTTGCCAATATTCAAATGGCCATCTCTATGCATTACTTACTTCTGGACATCGCTAAAAAGAACTCTCAATATTATATGGACAAATAAGGCAGGTTTGTGAAATTATGTGCGTTGTTTGGACTGTTTTCTAATAGTTTTATTTTAATTTAGATATTTCTTTTAATACTCCCAAAAATAAAAGCATAAGTACAAAATAGAACAACATGAATTTCAATTTTTTATTTCTCACGTCCTCCATGACGTTATCAAGTGAAAAAAAAATGTAATATACTGAGAATCATGTAATGAATATGATAAAAACAACTGATACTTCCTTCTATTTTTTTCATTTCCTATCAAAAATTATGCAATACATATTTAACAGTACTTTGTAATACACAATGTAATAATAAAATAAATGTTGATGTAATCTTATCCTGTGTGGTCTGCAATCAACTGTCAAGCTTAATTAAATGCCGAATTTCCAATTGATTTTTTTTCCCATCCTTTCAATTGGACCCAGTGTGGAATGAAATTTTTTTTTATTAAACACAGAAAAATATGGGAATGATAATAACCGTCAGATAAGCTTACCTCTATCATATTAGAACAGGCTATATAACTTCACATGCACATTGTAATGTTAGCAATGTAAAACAATGTAATTATTTTCGATTTCGTTCTGTTAATTTTTATTTCATTTAATAATGAATTTATTTCAATATATCTTTGACTGTAATGTTATACATATATCAGAAATAAATATCCCGTGTCGTCTGCAACCAACTGTCAAAATGTATTAAATACCGACTAAAACCCAGAAAAATCACTTTGTCTTAATTTTTCAGTCGGGGTCATCAGTGGTTTTTGTGGCAAAAGATAGGGTTAAAAAAATTGGGAAGGTTGATGAAACCCGTATGCCCACGGGGGGTAGGGTGGGGTTCACAGGGAAATATTCACCAATCACACTGTATGTATACACATAGTTTTACAATACGTAAGCGCCTTTATCTTTGCATCGGCGTGAGTACCGATTTAAGATTTTTTTCTCACATTTGTTTTACATAAAAATCTTTCGAAGTTGTAAGGTAAATTATTGATGAATATGTTTTCGTGCTTTGATTGAAATTTATCAGATTCTACTAGAAAAATGCAGAGACTCGTCTCTTATCTTGTCTAACAGAATTTGTAACAAAGATGATTTTGAGAACTTCTCTCCGTCAAAATTCGTTACGTTTCCGGCTCCATATGTGGCCATACTATGAATACAGAAAAAAATCCACATACACAATTTCTGTTCGCTTATGTCAGTATTATAACTACAGGATGGATTTCAAGTTGACGGTCTCGCCGAAGAACGTTGTAACCATCGGGATCAATTAAGTTCAATTTGTTTAACATTTCAATTTGTTCAATAATCATTTCATCCGAAAACATCTATGAATCATACATATATCATAATAAAAATTTAGATAACATTCAAGGCATTTTAAGTTATATTTTTTACTAGAGTTTGAATATAAATATATCTGAATAAATATATATTGACCCCGAAGTGACGCTGCTTGCTTTGGTTCACAAATTGATTAGATAAAAGTAATTAAGATATAGAATGCATAGCGAAATATTACAAAGGTTTTTGATATAATTACAAAACGATTTCGTTTTTAAAATAAAAATATCTAGTTATTTGAAATTAAGCTTTTCAAGCCACTTCCATGTATAAAAATACATTTCATTTTCATGACTTATTATTGACTTGATTATTTTACATGTGTGATGATTCTTGACGTAGGTTACTTTCTTCATTTTGAGTTGCACTTTTCATACCATACATGTTGTATGGGTGACTGACAGTAGCAGCATGTTGGTATGTTATGGTCCTGTCGTATTCAGAACCGATGACGTTGCGGCTTGTGTCGTATATATGAAACTGTTGGAGTGGAATTGCATTGTTCATCGTATCTGTGGCATCCATAGATGAGTAAAGATGGCTTGCGCTTTGGAAATTGTCGAGCATCTCCTCATTCCTTGGTGTAGACATTTGCAATCTTAGGCTACAAATAAAATTGTAACTTTTATTCCGGTTCTGTATTATATGATTTCTGAATTTATCGCCATATTCTTTTGTCTCATGAGTAGGTCGCTGCTTGAAAAATACGAATACAGGAACCTCATTCTGTTTAAGCATGAGTGTAGTTCCAGGACCAGTGTCATTATAATGTGTTCAGTTGATGTACCATACCAAACGCAGTCATTAACTTAAAATGGAATCTTGAACAATTATATTCAAAGTTTAAAATTTACTGCACATTCATAATTATTGATAAATGAAGATAAGGTAGATAATAGATTTTGATTTTCAATCAAAACCTTAGCTTCATATCAAATCGGAATCACATTAGAACATAATTGCAATCACGTTTGAAGCCGCAGACAATGTGCTCTTCAAGTTGATCTCAGTGGAATGTTTGGCTTAGGTTTAGATTTAAAAAGTTATTTAACAAATGCATAAACAGACAAAGAACTTACCGACTTTTTAATCGACAATAGCAAATCAATGCCACTAATAGGACACAAAGGATTATCAGAATAGAGCCTAAAAGCATAAGTATAGCTTGAAGTCCGTTGTCATCTCTTCTTTTCTCAACCTGGTTGCCACCTAAAGTTACGTAATAATTAATTATTAATATGGATTACTAATCAAAAACACAAATAATTAACAGGCGCAACCACATAATTGTACAAGACAACATAAATAATACATTTTTGCAGAAAATGTATTTGTTAAAAGGAGATCATATTTTAATTATAGCTATAAGAAACATTTACTTACCTGTCAAGAACAGATAATTTTTTGCCGTTTTACAGTCTTCAGCATACAACGTCAGTTTAGAGTGAACGTTAAGACGAACGCAGACACAAAGCGGATATTCTTCATCTAAAAAATAAACGTTTTAATATTTTCTTTCCCCCAAGAAAGAGATAATAGTTGGGCAACAAGTTCCTGTAAATATAATGGACAGATGCCTTTCAAAAGAGTTTCACCTTCAAAGCAATAGTAATGGCTGAAAGAGTTTCAAACAGAGGAGGATAATCTAAAACAATTAATTTAAACAATTATCAGCAATTCTTGTAAAGGGCTTTGTAGTAATCATAAGTTGAAAATATAATTCAATCTTGATTTAGAGTCTTAGAGAAAATATCTGTTTGTATATGTTGTATAAGGTCACTAGCCGAGCCAGATATAACAATAAAGCAATTACTTGAAATATTTTAGCAAATTTTACCATTGGATTTAAAGAATGTTTATTTTTATATTATATAGAGAAAAATAGGAATACTTGTGCAGAACAAATACGTCAATTTATTAAATTTTGTAGATTTTGCGAAACTAACTCCCGACGTAACTATGTGTGAACGTGGTTAAAATGACATTATATCCCGATGTAATTTTTGTTGATCATCAATATCCCTATAAAATTTGGGAAGGTCAATAAGAAGTCCGGATACCTTCTAATCTAACCAATAGTATATTTTTTGAAACAGACAAAAATGAATCATTAAAACTCACGGCTCTCTTCCTTTGCATGCAAGTTAAAACAATGTTTTATAATTATTTCTTTTCAACGTATTTATAAATTATTCGCCCAGGTACATGCAATTTTGATAAATGTTATCCTTGATCTTATACAGATGTTATTTTCTGTAAAATGAGGGTATAGCGGGACCAATATGTTTTGTTTATGTTTTTTTTACCTTTAAAAGTATATGTACATAACAAACCAATAAATGAGATGTCTATCTGTGTTGCAAATTTATCGACCACGCGAATATAAAAATATTCTTGTGAAAATATTCGATTTTAGAATCCTGCTTTTCTATCAAAAAGTAAAAGAAAAAGAAAACGTTTTTTTTCCGATAAACGTTTGAAGATATGAGATTAAAAAAAGAAACTGTTATTGCATTACGAACCTTTATGTTTTGTCCACTTAAGACTGAGAACTTTTCTCAATGATATCCAGTAGCTTTTTTTGTTTTCTTTGAACTTGTCCTTTGGTAGATCAAAGTAAAGATGTGAGTTGGACTCTTGACACAACTCTACTGCTTTAAACCAGTTAATAAGACCCGGGGTTTCCTCCACAAAGACAGTCGAACGTCCTAAATTGAGAAATAAATAAGTCAGACAAAAACAAATACATGTATATATGAAGAACGCCTCGGGACAGTACATGTAAAACCTATGACAAAGTTGTCCCTGCCTCGCCACATTATTTCAATGAGAGGATGTATGTGCTGACAATCTACAGAGATCGTTTTAGAAGAGGGCATTAACTTTATAAGGGAATAGGTTGATCATTTTAAATATACCCGTTCACTTTAAACTGAATGGAATTTTGAAATGATACATTCATCAATTTTTGTGTTTGAAAATAAAGGAAAATCAAACACTTTTGAATTAAATCACTTATTTAAGATTATATTTACACTAAATGCTGTATAGTAATTATAAAGCAATGAAGATGTTTCCCTTGTTTGCTGTACCACATACTTTTGCATAAGCTACTTCTGGTAATAGTTGTCTCACATTCTGCATTAATTAGTTCACCAGTGTTGGTTCCATCCGTTATCAGCAAATAGCAAGAAACATCTTTAATATTATATGCACTGAACGTTATGTTTCCAGGTAGACCTGCAGAGAAAATAAAAGGGCCCAGTATTTTTTTTTAATAATAACTGAGAATAGCTTTATTTTTACCACTCTTAGACATCAGATATTTTCTATCACAATAGCTTTTATGCATAATTTATTTTACTGATTTCTTTACGCTGATTTGTTAAATATATATCGACAGACCCTGGGTTATTTAATTTGATCAGTTAGGACATCAATCGTGTATTCTGCTGTCAAAGAAAATCCTTGATGGATCAATGGTTGAATGGTATAATCCTCTACTACGGTGAGTTGCTATGTGTCTATATGAATGTGATCACAGCGAAGTAAAAAGAACCGCTGAAAATGGCTAACTACTAGCCTACAATTCTAACACAATCAATATATAATGTTTTAAGTTTGCAAATGATATCACCTGCATAATACAAAGTTTCTGTCCCAAACTCTCCCCCACACCAGTCATTCGGATTGTTCCGACATTGGTCATCACAGTGGTCAGACGTCCGCTGTATACAAGTCTCAGTCTTTTCAAAACACCTGCACTTATCGCCCTGTATTATAAATAAAAACAGAAATATATGATAGACAGTCATTTCTTTTTCTAGGATCCCATTTTTTACGTTTTTACAAGTGTTGGAGCAACTAGGAATATTTGATGTATGACTGCTATTCCATTTAGTTTTTTTATCTATTTTTTTCCTCCCTCATTCACATTTGGAGATCTCATTGTTTGTTTGTTTTTAACCCGGACTATTCAACGCGTCGTTTTAATAAAAAAAGTATTAGACTGGAAAAAGTCATTTCCTAAGATGTATAGAAGCATGGAATAAAGTCTCGCTCTCCCCTCAAAGACACGAGAAGACAATTTGTATACTAACCATTATTGTAAACAATTATTTTTCGAATAGTATTTTTATTTACGACTGAGCAAAATTTTATTAGACTGATGAATAAATAAATACGTAGGTTATTACTTTAAGAAGCATGTACTTGGATTCCCCAGGACAGTTCTTAAGGCAATCGGCTAGCGAACCCGCGGGTAACAAACTCGATACACAGCTTGACTTCCACCTAGCACAGCCTGTCAACAACAAGAGAAGCGGCAACAAAATAAACATGGCCCGCAAAACTAAAACAAGTTAGCAACAATAACACATAAAAAGTAAAAAGGCACGTTCATGAGTCTAATATTGTGCATTAAATTATGAAAGATAACTTTCAAAGACAACTGTTTTGCCCGGTGCTTGTGTTTTGAGGGTAATGATACATATACGAGGTTCCTTGGGGACACAGTAATAGCAGATTCGTCGTTTTAAAAACCAATTTTGTTCCGGTAGCTTTTTCAGCACAAAAGTGATTTTTTCCTTACACTGGATTTTTTTTTTATATCGAAATAAATAAGGATATTAATTTTATTAATTTCAAAGAAAAGGGAAAGTTATTAAAAACAAAAAAAAGAAAAATTCAAAAAGAATAAGATTACTAATCATTTTGAGAAAAGTAACATTTTAACATAGGCAACACTTATAGTTATGCTGGTATGAAGAAAGGATAGTAATTAAACTAATTTTGGAATAACCACTAGAAAAAGGTTAACAAAATCTTACATCAACCCTTTGTCAGTAAGAATCTTATTTCTGAAGTAATTACAGACACTGAAATAGTTATAATAAATAGGATAAATTTATGAAAGATATCCACTATGACACGTAAGTTTGCACTTTTTTCTAATTCAGTTGCAACAGACGTCTATATTAGTTTATTCTCGGTAAATACCTAAACTGGTAAACAATTAAGATAAGTCATCGATTAACAATACCTTCAGAGGAATAAAATCAAAATCATAGATGAAAACATTTACGTAAGCCAGTTAAAAAAACAACCTTCCCAAGATATAATTGGTCCGTATTTGGCACGTGCGGCGATCCAGAGACCTTTGTCGCCAAAGCTGACGCTAGTGAGCGAGTTCCAGCCGTTTTGTAAGATATACTCAAGAGTTAAGAGTTCATGCAAGCCACCGGCGGCATCTTGCCAGGGTAGAGGTATTGTAGAAACAGCAACGTCCGCATTTACTATTGAAATAATTATACATATGCTAATGTCGATTGAAAAAAATATTTAAAATACATGGTAAATTTGGATGAGTACCTTTAAACAGAAAACTCAAAATAGACAACAAAAATTTATCTGAATATCTTTTGATATCTATAATGCATCACATAAATGATAATAAATAAAAAAAATATTGCCTTTATTTATAAATATCAAATGCATTTAAAAACTGAATTTTAATATTTGAAATTTGATTATTGTAAAATATTTTTGGGATAGCTACACAGGTTTTTTTTGTCATATCAACTATTTTAATCTATAAAGCCTCCCCATGTTATGTACATATGATATAAATCAGTAACGTTAAAATCATAAAATGATTTTAAGATTGATCAAATTATAGACAAAATCATATAAGCAAAATACAAGAATGATCTCATACGTTCATACAATGTACTTTAGTCTTCGGTTTCTAAGCAGAACAGTTAAATAAATTTCAGATTCAAAATTGTAATATTAATTATACGGCTTACCCGAAATTGCATTTAAAGCTTGAAATAAAAAAGCTATTATCCAGGATAAGTTCATTCTAGTTTTCACATTTAGCCAGTAATACATATAAAATAACCCTCAATCCATATTGACACAATGTTTGTATGAATATATCATTCTCCCTGAAAAACTATTGATAAATATGAAAGAAAGTAATTTATTTCCTTAATTTACAACAAAAGACAGGACAATAAAATCTTTGGTTTCAATAATAGAGAGAGAGAGAGAGGGGGGGGGGAGAGATAGAGAGAGAGAGAGAGAGAGAGAGAGAGAGAGAGAGAGAGAGCGCAACCACACGCTAAATGATTAAGTCATGACTAATTATGATTTGCACATTATTGCATATTATTTTGATAATCTGTCTATTAGTCTGTCAGACATTAATCCTAACTTATGTACGCTAATAATTACAAAAACCTTAAAAATGGCCATAAATCAAAGTCAAAGTCCACTAGAGCCTTTCTGAATTAAGAAATATGTATTATATTTATATAGTCAAATATATCATTTTTCTTGCAAGAGGAGCGCTTCGGTAACAAAAAGTCACGAGTTTAATGCCCAGTCGCGACTTAATTGATACGAATTGTCCTGGTATTGCTTACATGGCGCGAAACATATATGTGGTGCGATATATATATATATGTGGTGCGAAATATATATGTGCGAAGTTCGAAGGTGAATAAGCCCTATTGACCTAGCAATGACTTGATTTGACTATTTGAGTTTACCGTCGCTTCGACAGTATTTCAGTCATATAGCGACGTCAAGCTAATTACAGGTGGAGGAAGACCCCGAATGCACGGAGGCATCCGGGTAGAACCAACGACCTAGCACAAGCCAGCTGGAAGGCTTCCTCACATGAAAATCCGAATGACGCTGCCGGGATTTGAACCCACGCGGTGAGCGCTGAGTGAGTGTTAAAATCAGCGACTTTACCCTCTCGGCCACGGAGGCCCCGACCTCGCAATGTACTTTTTGCGGTATCGTGTCACTTCTGAACTTTGATCTTAACCATTCACATTGGTTTATTTTATATCATGGTCTGTTTCTCAAATTATGTCTGTAGATCTACCTTTATCTTTATAATTTGTAAATGACACGGAAATGAGTGAATCATGTTCATATGAAGAAACAGCAAATGTTTTTATGCATCAAGAGGTTTTAACACAATACTTGAGGTACCGGACCGAAATGTCATATAGTGAGATTAGTTTCTTCTTTACAGCCTTAACCCTGGCAATTTTCATTTCCCCACAAGATCCGTTTCATTGTTTGGATGCTTTAAGAAATACAGCAGAATCTTTTAAAACTCTATGCAAATACATTAAAAACTTTGGGGTTACTTTATCAGAAAGTATCCGATGTATTCTAAAACATATTGTTTTATTGTTCGATATGGTTTGAAGCTACTAATAATGTGCTTATTGTTTGCAACACTGACCCACTCATTAATTCCGTGCAAAGAAGTACTGTAAAATCATTAATTTTCGTTGACATTAAATTTCGTTGATTATGTACCTTGGGGAATTGCGTGGGTTCATTTATTCATGGATCTATGTTCTAAAAACGTGAGGTCTATATAAGAGACATTTTAGTGGGAATTCGTGGATAAAGCCCTCAACGAAATAGACGAAAATTAGTGTCCCAGGAAAATTAATGATTTGACAGTAATATATTAAGTGACGCCGAAACATATTCAGATATTAAAACTACTGTTATTATTGTTAAGGGATGACTAAGTCAAATGCTCGAAAAAAATAAAACAAGAAAAGTCACGTGTTCGTTTATCTAAACCTGATCAACCATTGTTTGAATGACAATCCACAGTAAGTAGGTATGTACTAATCGGGTAAAACGGTAAAAATGCTAATAATATAATGCACGAAGATGATAAAGTCAACGGTCAAATAATAAAAAAAAAATGATCATTCTTATTTGTTGATTCATTCATAATTTACATTTTGATGTATTTTCCACAGAAAGTCGCTTGTCTTATATAAGGGTATATACATTTTACTTTTCGAAACATCTAACTTCACTCTTTTGAACAATCGGCATATTTTGTCCTTAAAGATATACAATTATCAATCATACATCGATTTGTTTGATGTTACTATAGACGAGAAAAGGTTGACCCAAGTCTGTTGCCTTGCCCTATGATTTTAAGTTCTTCGAGTAATGGAAGTAAACTTCTGAATTTAAAAAGATTTTTTAATAAATCCTGTAGTTTTTAATCAAAAGTACACGTGTCATATTTTTAGTGATCCATTTCTGGATCTGGGTTAACAGTCTAATGATAATTGAAATTACAGGCATCATCGTTGCCTTTATTGAAAACGTCAATTCTTTTATATGTATAAATTGAGTGACCGGTCCCTGTAATCTTGTACCTAGAGGGTCCACCTTATTAGAGGGATTTAATCCACGGCATTGTAAAAACGGCAATGGTATATCTATCTTATTTTTTAAATACGAGATATTTAAGAAATGCAATCCATTGCCATTAATTTACAATTTTTATAAACATATATTCTTGCACTTCTTATTTGGTAGTTAACAGATAGCATTTAGCACTATACACTTTTCAAAAGAAATGAAACAAGGCTATATGTATGCTTGTACTTCTCATTTGCTATGTATCATTTGGTAGTTTGCACCTTGGTCTTTAACATATTGACATATTTTTAGTCATTAGAATAAAACATTTAGCATTACACACTTGACATTTAAAACCGTCTAACAGAAATGCAATAAGGCATCATTGAAAAGTATACAGACATGCAAGCACATGTCATCTTTCATAAAGCATTCGGAAGTAAGCCTGTTGTAATATTTACACAAATAATCTTCCATATTCCTCTATCTGTATTATGTAAACGTTCAATATGTTTTCCTTGTTGTTGGTATGACCTATAAAAGGTTAAAAAGTTTGAAAATGGTGAAATTCACCATACTTAATAAATAGACATAAAATAGCAGTGGGAAATGTCATTGATATTATGGAACAATAAAGTGCAGTACTTTGAGTTTTCATTAAAATAATTACAGTACTGTAAAGTGCATTGTATCTTAAACGACAAATGTTAGTTTCTTGCGGCAAATGGACATTGTTTGACAATTATATTTTTGGTCACACATACCAATCAAACAGACCATAATTGCTGGTAAATTTGTGTATGTATACAATTTTTCTATCTAGCTTTCTTTTTGTTTGATTATGCTAAACAAATTAAACTATAGATTCACACACACCACACACACACACACACACACTTGCACATATAAAAAATACTTCACGACGACATTATGAATTAATCGGATTAATCGTCAGTTCAGCTTTTGATTGAGTTTTGAAAGCAGTTTTAATCTTAAATGTGTCCAAAATGCATATGCTGTGGTGCGGTTGACATGTTATTGTTGGACACTTTCGGGCATATCTTTTACAAGAATTCGCACAAAGATCAAATTTAGGGGCCATTTCTGAATCAAAAAGATGGCTGTTTGGGAAAAACTTGGAACTCCCTTTAAAATATCTTTAACTTAACATATATAAGTTCCAAACCAAATTATACTCAAAACTGATTACATTTGTAAACTTCTCATATTTCAAGGGATAAGGAAATTGCATTGTCAATTAAAGACATATGGATTTGTCTTTTTATGCTTATAATTCTCTTTCTTTCATTTTTACATTACTTCTAGGGAGTCACAACGTACGAAAATGTGTCATTTGTATCGAAAGTACACATTTTTTGCTTACTTTTGTTCCTGATTTGTCAATATAATGTTGATATAAATAGGCCCTAATGTCTTTCTTAATCGCAATTATTATAATTTCACTTTTTGAACATGGCATCATAGGTTCCCATTTACAAAGATCCCGTGGCCATTTTATATAATGATTTACGATCTTACTTAAGCTCAGTAATATTCTCCTTATCTTATTTAATGTCCTTGATACAATGAAAAACAATTGTATGGCATGGGACAAAAAACTTAGTATTAACAATTGTCCAGTAACTTCAGAACATGGTGAAAGAATACTTAGCAGTCGAACAATTAAAACGACCGGATGGGGAGAAGCTATTTGTATATATTTTTCGTATTGTTTTCAAGCACAACAATTTTAAAACGGAAGTATCTATCTATTCATGGCTTGTTTTCAAAGCAAGTATTTTAGTAATTGTACGTCAGTTATTCATCTTCTAGTTAAACAAAAGGGGATAAAGAAAGTGAAGTATACCCTTTGTTAGAAAGTACTTATTTTGTATGATTAAGCAAAACCTAAACACATTTAATTATGTGTCTCTCGTGAAACGGATAAGATGAAGTTTATCTTGATATATGCAATATTTCAGTTTTATGTGTGTGTTTCTGGAGCTGCGTTGCGGGTAATATGTTCAGTGTTCCCTAAATATGATATTGTACATGATTTTCATATAATAATTGTCAATGCATACATGTTTTCTTATAAGTTAGTTTATTTATGAACTTCATTTTTTCCCTAAATAATATAATAAGTTAAAATCAATAAACCTTTTCATCATATGACATTTTGCTTTAACAGCTGTTTCCGACTTCCGGTTTCATATAACCATCACAAACTTACTTATATTTAACACGTAACATATAACTTTTAGTCAGAATTACAACACTCCGCGTCACGCACGTGCATTCTCTCTCTCTCTCTATATATATATTTATTAAGTGTGTCGATTTCAACAGCTAGATAAAATGTTTTTTATACAACTAACTTCGATCAAATTTCTTTCCAGATATTATTTGAAACTATGTACTTGGTGTTAGATTACAAATAGTATTTTGTTCACAGTCCTGTCATTCATATTTTTTGTTTGTTTGTTGTTTTAATCACAACTGACTGTCAGTATATAGTTGATATGAAAAAAAAAGGACCAGAGGCTCGCTTAATAACATTTTCATGAACTCTTTTAATAAAATTAGATATGAAATAATAATTAATATCAGATCCTTTATATATACAATATGAAATGATTAAATTCTAAACAGTAAACGCTTAAGTCTTGAGATGCATTTTCTCATTATAAATGAAAACATTATCATCAATTCATAGTATATGGCGTCATACTATTCAAAAGGATGCACTCTTTTTAACTGCACAGGAGGGATACAATTGTTACGGGGACGTTTTTCCTTACCTAATCTAGTTATTTTATCTACATCATGCATTTTTTTCAATTTTATTTATTTCTACCTTCTTACGTCGTTTTTAATGTAGGCCTACCTTGCACTTGTGAACCTTTATGGTTCGCGCTGTGTTTTTATTAAATATAGAAAAATTCGTGGAAAAGCCAAAAACTTTTTTATTGTTCAATACATTTTGACTATTTTTTTTTCAGGTAATACTTTTATATTCACATTCGTTAGCCTTCTTTCATATTCTCATGTCCATTATTTTGTCAATATTTTCAGTTACCATGCATTGAGCTTCATGTTTATTTTCTGATGTGACACATTTTGAATATATAACTAGACCGACAGGAAGCATCCCATGTTAGAATCAAACGATTACATTTAGTGTCCAGGGTGGGGGTAATGACACATAACCGATACATCACAATAGGGGAGAAATGACACATACATACACATTGCTATATTTTTCCTCTTACGCTTAGAATTCTGAAATGGTGGAAAAAATGGCACAGGGGAGAAGGGGAGAAATGTGTATGACTGGTCGGGTATCTTAATCGATAGAGGTTAAGGCCTCGGGTTCAAGTCTCTTTCAGAATGCTTATTTTTCTCACCATGAGGCTCAATGTTTACGTTTATGTTTACGTATAAAACAAAAAAAGATATAGAATAAAATTATATATTCAATACATTATATTATTCTATGCAAATTTGACACTAAAAATGTACTTATTATATTCATGAATTTTTAAAGGAAAAAAGACGATCATAAACAATTGATTTTCAAAAGAATCCACAGCAGTCTGAAGTTTCGTGTAGGGTTACAATTTTATCATTTGAATATTTCAAATGTTTATTATACTAAACACATGGTCATAAACTAATGCGTTCAAAAATAAGACTAGTAGTAAATCATATAAAACAAATAAAGATTGCATGTATAACTAATTTTTCTAGTAGTTCTACTACTATTTACACCACTGAAGTGCCTTGAATAATGTCTATATTGGTTCTATGTTAACTTTAAACATTTCTTCGGCCGACCGTACGTTGCGTCATGCAGCATATCTACCTTAAAAAAGCAACCCCGCCAACCCCCCAACCCCCCCCCAAAAAAAAAAAAACAACAACAACAACACACACACAAAAAAACAAAAAAAAACAAAAAACAACAGCTACAAACAACAAAAACACCAACAAATAAATCTCCCACACAAATAATGTTAAAATTAGATCAAATCTAATTCTTCCCTAGTAGAATTCTTAAAGAATGAAATATTAAAGTGATTATATCAAGATATGTCATATGTTGTTATTCAGAGTAAAGATTGATTTAAAAAAAATATCTGAAAGTGTGAGATAAGTATGCTAGGGAATGAAACGTTCTACACGTCAGAATTTAAAAGGACAATGTTTTTCTTTTACGACTCTTCAAACAAACATGAGTATATTAAATTCAATAATAATTTTGCTCTGATGAATGCACGGAGCAATTTTTAATTTCGTTATATTTTGTATGGCCATATGGAGTTTCAACGCCAAACGACACATTATCAGTCAGCTGAGGATTTTTTCTTCATAGGACAGATCCAGTAACTGAAATAACATTGTATCATTTTTTCAAAGAAATAATCATACAGTTATGGATTATATCCGTAGAATCTTCTTTAATGCTTATTTATTACCTTTCTCCCATAATTTTCTGTCTGTCTTTGTTTCTTTGAAATTGTCTACACACATTCAAACTTACAATTTAGGTTTGAATAATTTGACATCAATTACCAATTTATCCGGTGTATTTAATAGTTTGCTTTATTAATATAGACACACAGGATACGTTCCTAGTAAGAAGCATGACAGATTCTAATAATTTATGGATTATGTTGTCTCTGTCATATAATATTGTTCTCATAATTTCACACAACGACATAAAAGAAATGATCATTGCTGGAATAAGCAACAAATACATAAAAACACACAGATAATATATCCAAATGACTTGATTTAAATTTTACCAAGACCTAGAACTGGATGTTAAAGAAATAAACAGTTTTTCCTTCTTCTTAGAATCAGCCATTTCCATCCATAAATCACAATATCAAAAATCATGGAACAAGGCATTCGATCTGGATCGACGTCTTCTCGACTTTAATTACATTAAGGAAAACGGCTGGAGGCCCATTTTACATGTCATACCAGAAAATGAGGAGTTTTGGATCGCAGCAACAGCAACACCAACACCCTTTGTGTCATGGGAAGGTATTTAATATTTCTTAAATCAGATTTTTTTTTCTGTTCAATATTGTTTACTTCAAATCAGTAAAACAATTTTATTAAGATGTATTCGGTCTAAACATATAAATTCTTGACAGAAATGTGTATGTTGATACACTGTATGAACAAATACAAAACACTTTTTAACGGGAACACAAAGATTACCTAACATAGTCGAAAAAAATCGATTGCATTCAAAAATTCTCGGAACATCATGAATACTAATGAAACAACAGGCTGCACGTATTTCTCGCCCGATAATATTTAGCTGTGACAGCATTAACATTTGTTTACTTTAGGCAACCCTGCACTTTCAGTTCCTCGTGTTTTTCTTGAGCACTGTCTGTTACTTAAACAAAGGATAAATTACTTCATTTTCCCATGGTTATTTTGTAATGTCAAAAATTATAACGACGGGAAAATGTTTCAAGTGTGAGAAATGCCTTAAACTATCACAGAAAAATTCACATCAGTCCAAGGTCTTTTTTCCTTTACATTAAACTTTCATTTCGATAATGGCGGTAATTGATACTGGTGTCACCGGCCGTTCTTGTACTAACGTACTACTACTACGCAGATGAGGTTTTATAGCTTTAGTGTTCCAAAAAGTGAAGTTTTTTTCATATCCAGTATGCATTTGAAAAATGAGCTGAATACATCTTTGAATATTATTATTAGAATATAAAATTATGTTGTTAAGAATTCACATAATTTATATAAATCACTTCAATTGTATGTACCCAAAACGATTACAGTTACACGTATGTGATTTTTTTAATAAAAATAAGGTAACACGTATGTGATTTTTTTAATAAAAATAAGGTAAACGAGAATCATTTGAAATTCTAATCTTTAATAAAAATTATTTGTAAATTATGTAGTAAGGTAAGTTGAAAAAAAACTTTGATGAAATCTTGCTAAACATGAGGATTTTATAAACGAAGTTATAAAATTAGTAATAGTGACGTCCTGCATATGTTTTTAGATATAATATCTACCATTTATTTCATTTTCATTTCTTGTTTTTGAGATCAAAGAAAGTTATTTTTTGCCTCTCAATATTTCCTTTTAGTAACATGACAATAATGTAAATGTGCACATACATTTTTTGAAAAGATATGTTCATATCTATCTCTTTTAAACTACAGACAATATATAAGAAAAGTAGTTATTTTTTGTATATATGCTGTACTTTAATTGATAATATTTTTTTTGTATATTTATATCTGTATGGACTGAATAGCAATATTTTTTTATAAATGAATCCGAACTTATTTATTCATTGATAAATTGTTTAAATATTGTTGACAGTCGTCTGGGCTTAATGTGTTTATAAGGTTGTGTCAGATGGCTGGGTGGTCCAAACTGCACAAAGGAAACAAAACATGGCGGTTCTATCGCCAACTGTTTACAGGAATGTCCTGAATATCCTGTTTATATTTTGCTGCAGGTAAGCGATTTCCTTTGTGTGTAAAACAGAAACTTTGAGTGCAAAACCTTATACAGAATATCAATACAAATTAAATCTTTATATTAGTTGTAGGGTATAATTTCGTAAAGACCAAGATTCTCTCCTTCCCCTGTTATCAAATAGCGTATATATTATTTTATTGGTACTGAATGCATTCAGGTCAGTTAATGTTTGTCCATGTTACCAATCCTGGAAAAAACACTACACTACGGCATGAAATCTAACTATTTAAAATGTAAAGATGAGCTTTAAAGCTAGGATAAAAATAAGGTAGGTAAACAGTTCATTGACGCGGACGACATTTTCTCTATTTCGCTTTATTCTTCCGTTTATGTTATATATATGGTTTAGTCCATATAATCATATATATATATATATATATATATATAGGTTGCGAAACACGTTGTCTACTAATGCTGATCCCTTTCTTCATCTGGATCTAATATGTAGCTAATGAGTTTGGGGTTAAGACGTCTACTATCTGAATCATTCTTGATAAAGTATATTAAGAGCAGCAGCATGTATGGTATTCACTGAGGATGATTGCGTCTCTTTAACTCTTTAAGGACAAACTGTGCCGATGTATTTCCAAGGACAAAGCTGAAACATGTTTTGAATTGACAAACATTCATAACTGTAAGGTTTTATGTCTCAACAACGGGAATGATCGATGTGGGGGTGCACAAAGTATGTTTTTATCAGTCTATTTCAGAGGTAAGTCCCTTTAACTGCTATTTTACTTCCCTATAATGATAGAAAAAATGATTATGATAAAAGCTCTCTATTTGCTAACGCGGATTTATTTTTTCATTTTGAAATACTTTATACGCCAACTTCGAGGGAAATTCTGGATATTTTCAACAAAACGCGCTGCGGTAGGGACAATTAATAAAGCACACATGTCCTTTTACATAAACCTGTACGGGAATGCAATAGCCATGTATTGGAAAATTCCAACACAATTGGCTCTGTAACCAACTAGCTACAAGCGTTTTATTCACGAGGAACAATAAAGATGCGCTGTCATCTGAATAAACGCAGATGGTTCGGTGTCTTTACATGTTAAAACCTGCTATGCGGGTACAACTAATTAACAAAATGGGGCACTAAATCATCATGATAGAAGGATAGTCTATACAATATACAACTCTACAAACAACTGCGTCGGTGTTCATGAAATCTGAACAAGCATTTCATATGATCGAAATGTTCATCAAGCGGGATCTCCCAAATATTGATCAATACACCAAGGCATGCAATGTTTCAATATATTCTAAAATACATTTGTTTGGGAGTTGACAATGAGGATCTGTGATTGCGAATAAGAATTCAAAAGTAACAAACGGGTTCATTACACTATTGTATTAATCATCTACAGACGCATAGTCACAAAATGCATCTATCCGTGGTTTTCTACCGATCATCTGTGAACGAGGTGTTTAAAGGAAAGTCTATAAATAAGAATTTACTGACATTATCGGTGTCTTTATTAAAAAAAGTCATTTTTTTTCGAATGTTTAAATTCAATGACCGGTCCCTGTAATCGTGTGTCTAGCGGATCCAACTTTCACAGGGATTTAATCCATGGCATTGTAAAAATGGCAATGGTATATCTATCTTGTTCATGAGCATATAAAGCAATTTCGAGGACTGATTTAACCGGGTTCATATTGATATGACTTCATGCCACTTGTCTTTGGTGTGTTCTCGTAGAGAGGAACTCAAGATGATAGCGAAACTGTCGGTGATATGTAAAATACCTAGGCAAACCAAAATGTATATTTAGTGCTTACAGCGCCTTGATTTGTTGTAGGCTTTCATTGCATAATTAGTGATTCTGACTGATTTTATTGACTCACTTAGTTGACTCACAATCAATTAATTCATATAACTTTATCTCATAAAAGCATTGTTGACGAGAAATACCTTTTTCCTTACTTTCAAAGACCAGTTTCCATCCGAGCTAAACAAGGAGAATGGAAGTACACATACTTGTGTGCATGCATCGAGGAAAAATTCGAGAACTACTCTTGCAGCAACCAAATCATGCTATGAAAACTTCACGCGGAGGTACATTTGCAATGGTATGTTTTATTTCTTCAATGATATTAATAAATGTTGCCATATTCGAGTCGAACTTGAATCTTTAAGCAATATCCTCTTTCTCGTTGTTTTCTTCACTTGATCTATGCCCAATTTTATTAGAACTATTACATATGGGTACCTATTTTTTAGTTTATAAAATTATACTTCTATCTATAAAGTAGGAAAATAATTATTATTGTTACGGTTTAGTATAAAATTAAGACAAATCCAAAAAAATATGACTGGATTGAAAAGGCGAAATATTGAAAACAGTTTCGATGCCAAAACTTTTATTTTCAGGATCAATAGTTGAAAACGGGGGTTTTCTGTCATGGCCACAGGCATTTGACAAATGTGGAGAAAAACATGCTCAGTTGGGTTTTGAACAGATTAATATTGCTCGAGGCGGTAACAATTATTGGACTTCATTGAGAAGGAGCTTTGAAATTGACTGGATGCCTCAAATAGGTATTGCCCTGTTTGATATCCTATGCTTTTTCAAAATCAAAAGTCTAGGCTAACAAAATATTGATTCCTTCTTAAACCCATCACATTTCAGTTAAAAACTCAATGGTAACCTCCTCCTATCTAAAAACTGCAAAGCGAAGACAATTTAGTATTTCAAAATTTGATGAATGCAAAATGTTATTGCACGAATTAAACAATCAAATTTAAATATATAATAAATAATTATAAAAGTGTGTATATTTTATTTCCATTCTAAAACGGAGCATGTTTAGTGAACAAACAACAGTCAAATCATGTAATTAAAATATGCCAATTTAATTTCGTTTAATTTAATTTTAAGAAAAGAAAACTTATTAGAAGGCAAACAATAAACATTGAAATTGGCGTAAATGTTCCTCAACGTAATTTTCTGGATTAACAAACATGTCCAACAACACAATCCCTGGTATTACACAATATAATGGAATGTATTACGGATATCATTAGAAGGGTTACTACTATGTAAACATGCTATTTAATATGGTTGCTTGACCAAATATCCTATCAATATATATCTTTATAGATAACACAAGTCACAAATGTGTGACCGTCAAGAAAGACAGTCTCCATCAACTTGTAGTACAGACGGACGACTGTACACAGTCACATCGGTATTTGTACCTGCAACTGCACCAGGCAGATATTTCTGGTGAGTTAGCTGGCACTTTAGGTAACACAGCAGGCATTTTATGTGAAAAGCCGACAGTTTAGGATCGTCATTAAATGTTTGTTTCTGTGATTTAGAAAATTTTATGCAATTTAGCATAGTTTGTAAGCAATTAAGGCAGGCAAGTACGCATTAAGAGTACTTCATGTACGTGTTCAGGTGATTGGAAGGCATATGTATTTCAAATACAGTAAACAGATACTTAAATAAAGTTAGCATGGCCATTGTTACATTTTCGAAACCAAAACAACTTTATGCTTCTAAAGACCATGAAGAAGAAACAAAAAAATACATTTAAGTTAATATTATGTCCATGTGACACATTTTTCAAATGTGCATTTATGAAATATGTTGTATTGTCTAGTATTTTTCAATGAAACATTCTTTTATATTGCGTTACATTTGTTTCAGGCGGAAAGGAAGAAATCCAGGAGTACCTATTGCAGCTTGGCGTATTTGTTGTCTTTGCCATTTGTGTAATTACAGTTTCCGTAATCTGTTACTGCAATGGACTGAAACGGTAGGAAATTTAACCATCCATTGACATAATTCATATATATTAAATGAAAATTTAATTTGCTATCACAATAGCTGTAAAATCATTTTCGTCGACGTAAAGTCTATAAACACACCATTAATCGAAAGAATTCTTACTTAGATTTTACATAACGTATATACATACATATACATCTTTACTATGACAAAAAGTTTTAATTATGCATTAGTTAATTTTTCTTTAAGAAATTTGAATTTACAACATAAGGTAAATATTTGCCAAATACAGTTTTTTTTTTCATTATCAACGTGGGTGTATAAATAAATTTGTTCTTGAAATAACATTTTCTTACGATATGACAACCAGTGTATAAATAACCATATAATAATATAAAAAGGAAAACAAAATCGGGACAACCTTTAACTCCTTAATCTTTGTTATTAACCGTTAACAATGTTTTTATGTCTGCGTTTTCAGATCTTTTAAATAAACTTATTATGATTTTTTTCCGTTTCCTGTTCAGTTTTATAATGATGATTTAGTTACGGCTTTACTATATATAGTTTCATATGAAATAATAACAGCCTTAGTTTTGTATCCATAACCCACTGCATAATTATTCATTGGGTTTATATTTGTTGAAAAAAATAATTAATTAATCCCAATTAAAAATTAACATTTCACTCTACTTCAATACGTTTGCATCAAAATTGATTAAGTAGATTACCAAATATATTTTTGGTTATTTGTTGCATTAGATTATGAGAGAAATATATCTAATACGAATTGTACTGAAATATGATATATGTGGGCAAACAAGTCATTTGTGGTTAGTACATGTAGTTTTAATTTCATTATTGAATTGTTTTCTATATTAAGTGTTCAATCTGATTTCTAATAAGCTTGTAAAAAGGATACATTCATGAATAAACGGAACAAAACATTTGAATTTATGTTTCTAATAAACTGTAACGGTTTCAAAGTCGCATTTTAATTATATTATTTAAAACTGATATCTTAATATAATATATAGACTATATAATATATTATAATATATAATATAGACCGCAGACTTGTCATTTTTGTGAAATTCATATATTTTAGTATTTGCCTTGCATTCGTTATAATTAAGATTAAAAATCAAAATATTTTTTCAAGAAAAATTGATACAATAAAAGATCCATATACATTATCACAAGTGATTGACAATGTATTGACCCGTATAAAAGTCCGCATTGATGTGTCACGTATTCTTCATATAACATATGATAATCAGGTTTCTTCTCTAAGATTCACTCATAGTCCTTACAAGTTATTTTAAGCTGAATAATGGTTTCCTGATAAGACTCCTTAACTTTAAACACTGTCATAATTACTTGACTGTAAAGGACAAGTTTTTCATACGTGAACGCCTGCCTTCTTTCAGAAGTAAAAAAAATCAACTTAATCGAATTTGAGCCAATTAAAAAAAGTTTTATGCTAATTATATTTCCAGTAAAGAACAACGAAGGAGTCGCTCTCTTGGGGCCGCTGGTGTAAGAAAACAGGCTGTGAAACCAAACGAAGAACCAAGAAGTCCCCCAGAATCACGACCTATTTACTATTCATCTGTAACTCTCAATAGATATGTCGTCGACAATATTATGAGTGGACAACCCCAGAGTGAATACAACAAAATTAGCAGTGTGCAGAAATCCAACATCTCAGTTTACGACAGAACCCTTACAAGCCGCCAGCCTTTGTTAACTCATTGTCCAGAAAACGAGTATGGCTTTGGATCCCAAACAACTAGTGAGGAAGTCCCACCAATAAGAGAAGAGGACCAAACTTTTAAGTATGCGGTCCCAGAGAAGAGAATATATGCTCCAAGAAATCTTCGTGAGACGGATGCAACATTAAATGCAGACTTCTCAGCAGTAAGTGAGGAGGTCCCAAGTGTGGAAAGAGAAATCTCAACACGTAATGAAAACAATCCAACAAAAGGTTTTGCTTTTTCAACAACCGACTGTTCAAAGAATGTCCCAACTGTTAGTGAGGCAACGTGTAATTCTCAAACAAGACCACGTGTACTCATATCTGAAATGGAAGTGAAGATGAAAAATCATTATTACTACAAATTAGAAGCTATGGAATAACTCTGCATATCTAACTTAAAATCGTTTCAAGTACACTCTGCAGATCTGTTAACATATGGCATTTCTTACATATGATACATGTCAACATATCAAACGAAGCTTAACTGATTTAGTCGGTCTGTTAGACATGACCATTGTGACATTTTACTGAAGCCCAAGTATAGACTTGAGTTTATCCTAATCTCACGTCACATGCTCCGACGTCGAAGGCAGTAATCAAACTGAATGAACTGAAAATAGATTCATACATAAAAATAAAATGAGATAAGAAAATAATAAATGTAATGTTATAGAATAGAATCAGGAAAAATGTTAAAAGGAAGTTGTTGTTTCAACTTTCCCTCATAGAGGAAACCATGAAAAGACCTATGCGAACAACATAAAACCAGATCAGCCTGTGAACATAATACAAACAAGAAATATCTTTAAAAAAAGATATTCGGCGTGGCTAATAATTGTCAATTGGAACATGTAAAACCGATTAAAACTATTTTTAAGTAAGAACCGTCAGCAAAAATGTTTATAAATAACAAGATTATGGGAGGTATTGTGAAGACTATAACAATCTGGATTTAAGTTTAAGTCCCTGTTATTGTTCCGCTACGTTTTGGACCACTTTACCTCTACAAGATAACTTAGGTACCCTAATAAAACATTAGGAAACCTTGGTTTAATTCGTGAAAGGCCATCAGGTTCGAAATGTAGCGGAATCATAACAGGGACTTTATCTTAATTTACAAATTAAAATTAGCTTATCTTCCAACTTCAATTAAATATTATGCACTTGCTGATTTTTTAAAGTAAAGACAATTCATATGTAACCAAGCGAAACAGAAAGATCATAAATAGAGTATATCCGATGGTTTCCAGATCCGCACAATAACTTGCACAACTCCTCCGCAGTAGTTACATCCCCTGAAGGCTAAGTCCACTTTAAAAAAAAGAGGAAATTGTGATAAAAAAGACATGCACCTGCTTTTTATGTAGTTGTTTTAAATCATACTGCAAAAGCAGCATTCCTAAATTGATAAGGAAGTGTTAAGTTGCCTCTCATGTTTAAATTGAAAAAGAAACCTACGCCGAAAAACATCGTCTTAATTATGAATGTATTATTACCAGTGTCAGTCCTAATTATCATCATTGTAATACTTTACATGGAATTATATCAACCATATTTAGCTTTGTACTAGAAAATTTGCAATAAAAATGTTTATCAATAATCAATCAATACTTTTAAACATGTGAAAATGTACATGCATTTACATCAAATTGCAGTAGAACGCTTATTTAATTTCCAGTTTAATATTCTTATATGTAAAACAAAAGGCTTTTCCAATCAATAGGGAAAACTACTCCAAGGAACGCAAACAAAAAGGTCAAATGTTTCAAACAGAGCTTTGCTCTCTGCATATTATCGTATTAGTTTCTGTAATAATTACTCTAAATTTTTGTCCTGTCATCATGTTCAATATACTCCATCAAAATAACTTGTTTTCTATTTCTTCCATATCACCGGAATTACTTATTTTGGTAGCATACTTCTGACATGAGTGGCATAAGTCTGCCCTAGGCCTAGCAACCGAAATACATGTATATGGACCCAGCTCCGATCATGTTCTTTGAAACGTAGGTAAACTAATACTTCTATAGTTTAGTTGCTTGGCAATTTCTTCATAAAGCAAATGCATATCAGAGAAACATCTATTTGAAGGTATAAGAAGCATTGTTGTTTTTTTTTGTGAAAATTTTGGCAGACGACCTGGTAACGTTAAAGCGGAGAGTCTTTAGTTGAGTTTGCTTTTAGAATTGCCATATTCACTGGGTATGAGTCCATCTTTGTCTAAAGACTTGGCGATATTATCATTTATTGTTGGTTCGAACCCATGCTGTGAAACACAGTGCTTTTTATTGAAGACAAAAACATTACCACTGTGTAACATTTGAGCCTTTTTTAAAAGTCTTTACAACTTAAATAGCATTATCCTTTGGCTATTTGATAAAGGTTCCCCTTTCGTTGGAAAAATATAATAACAAATTATGTTATATTTTCACTATACAAATTGCTTGTATAATCCATATCCTTTGAGGAAAATATATTCTGCATAAATTATTTAATTAATTAATTAAAATAAATTAAGTCAAACAAAAAAAAAATAACATTTAAATAATTTCAAGGCTAAAATATATGCATATAATCCCTTCGTCAAAAATGTTGCAGTAAGAATTTAAATGAGTGAATAATGAAAGAATGCAATTTTGTACTCGTTTGCTATGAGAATATATCCGGCCTTTACTGTTGAGCAGTTTGTTTTTTAATCAAGGCATGACCTGTTCGTGGGCTCTCATGGACATCTTTTTTTCCTTCTTCACCAATCTTTACACACTTTAAGCAGTCAATCGGTAGATGTTAATGTACATGCTTATATATCCTTATGTCAAAATACTTTTGCGTTTCTGTATTTGCATATGCATAGGCATTAGTATTGCTTGCCAATAATGTATGTATTTGAAATGTTTATAAGTAAAAGATTAAAGGTATGAATTATAGAGAACTTTTTACAAAACTGTAAAAGATGAAGATAGCAAATGGTGGAAAACATGTGAACCTGATAGCGCCCATCTTAAAGCGGACTAATTGGCTTTGCTAAGAAGTTATGAAAGTAGCTAAATTAAGTCGGAGGAATCAAAC
>CM037794.1:14015464-14065464 GCA_021229015.1 Solen grandis
AGCCTCTAATGGCCGATGCCTTCACTAGCCTCTGATGGCCGATGCTTTCACCAGCCTCTGATAGCCGATGCCCTCACCAGCCTCTGATGGCCGATGCCCTCACCAGCCTCTGAATGGCCGATGCCCTCACCAGCCTCTAATGGCCGATGCCCTCACCAGCCTCTGAATGGCCGATGCCCTCACAAGCCTCTGAATGGCCGATGCCCTCATCAGCCTCTGAATGGCCGATGCCCTCACAAGCCTCTGAAGGGCAGATGCCCTCACCAGCCTCTGATGGCCGATGCCCTCACCAGCCTCTGATGGCCGATGCCCTCACCAGCCTCTGATGGCCGATGCCTTCACCAGCCTCTAATGGCCGATGCCTTCACCAGCCTCTAATGGCCGATGCCTTCACCAGCCTCTGATGGCCGATGCCCTCACCAGCATTTAATTGCCGATGCCCTCACAATGGCCGATGCCCTCACCAGCCTCACAATGGCCGATGCCCTCACCAGCCTCTAATGGCCGATGCCCTCACCAGCCTTTGAATGGCCGATGCCCTCACTGCCTCTGAATGGCCGATACCCTCACCAGCCTCTAATGGCCGATGCCCTCACCAGCCTCTAATGGCCAATGCCCTTACCAGCCTCTAATGGCCGATGCCCTCACCAGCCTCTGAATGACCAATGCCCTCACCAGCCTCTAATGGCCGATGCCCTCACCAGCCTTTGAATGGCCGATGCCCTCACTGCCTCTGAATGGCCGATACCCTCACCAGCCTCTAATGGCCGATGCCCTCACCAGCCTCTGAATGACCAATGCCCTTACCAGCCTCTAATGGCCGATGCCCTCACCAGCCTCTAATGGCCGATGCCCTCACCAGCCTTTGAATGACCAATGCCCTCACCAGCCTCTAATGACCAATGCCCTCACCAGCCTCTAATGGCCAATGCCCTCACCAGCCTCTAATGACCAATGCCCTCACCAGCCTCTAATGACCGATGCCCTCACCAGCCTTTAATGACCGATGTCATCACCAGCCTCTGATGACCAATGCCCTCACCAGCCTCTAATGACCGATGCCCTCACCAGCCTCTAATGACCAATGCCCTCACCAGCCTCTAATGACCGATGCCCTCACCAGCCTTTAATGACCGATGTCATCACCAGCCTCTGATGACCAATGCCCTCACCAGCCTCTAATGGCCGATGCCCTCACCAGCCTCTAATGACCAATGCCCTCACCAGCCTCTAATGACCGATGCCCTCACCAGCCTTTGAATGGCCGATGCCCTCACCAGCCTCTAATGACCAATGCCCTCACCAGCCTCTAATGACCAATGCCCTCACCAGCCTCTAATGACCAATGCCCTCACCAGCCTCTAATGACCAATGCCCTCACCAGCCTCTAATGACCAATGCCCTCACCAGCCTCTAATGACCAATGCCCTCACCAGCCTCTAATGACCAATGCCCTCACCAGCCTCTAATGACCAATGCCCTCACCAGCCTCTAATGACCAATGCCCTCACCAGCCTCTAATGGCCAATGCCCTCACCAGCCTTTAATGGCCAATGCCCTCACCAGCCTCTAATGACCAATGCCCTTACCAGCCTCTAATGGCCGATGCCCTCACCAGCCTCTAATGGCCGATGCCCTCACCAGCCTCTAATGGCCAATGCCCTCACCAGCCTCTAATGACCAATGCCCTCACCAGCCTTTAATGACCGATGTCATCACCAGCCTCTAATGACCAATGCCCTCACCAGCCTCTAATGACCGATGCCCTCACCAGCCTCTAATGGCCGATGCTCACCAGCCTCTGATGGTGAATGCTCTCACCAGCCTCTAATGACCAATGCCCTCACCAGCCTCTAATGACCAATGCTCTCACCAGCCTCTGATGACCAATGCCCTCACCAGCCTCTAATGACCAATGCCCTCACCAGCCTCTAATGACCGATGTCATCACCAGCCTCTAATGGCCGATGCTCACCAGCCTCTGATGGTGAATGCTCTCACCAGCCTCTGATGGCCAATGCCCTCACCAGCCTCATTTGGCCGATGCCTATTAAATCCTATTTTACTCACCCCAAGCCCACAGCAGATGCCTATGGTATTGGTTGGTGCAACAATAGCTGATGCATATTGTTGGTGAAAAACTATGCAATCAATGGATCGGTCAGCAGTCACTTCTTTACCCTTCTCATTTTTAGCATTTCCCCGGAATTTTCCGCCACGCGAACTAAGTTCGCCCTAAAATTTCGACACAGCAACAATCATGAAAAAAACTTCTCCAAACCATCTTCGATGTTCAATAGAAACAAATCATTACCCACTCCTGACAAACATACTCCGTCTTTGAAATACAGTCCAGGGTTATCAACTGTAATTTCCTCATGATTGATGAAAAATCCCCCGCCATGCTCAAATTAACCCATGGCAATTAATTAGTTAATTGACTAATTGTTGTACCGTTATTGATTGATTAATCAATAAATTGTTGCTGTGATTGATAGTTTATGTAATTATAATTTAGGTGTTAAATTTAGATGATTTACATTACAAGTCACAAGATGCAAGTTCTTCATTATAAATAAAGCATCTTTTATTACTTCCGCTTTTTTTTTAATCTACCATAATCTAGCAGAAGTAAGTATGAAGTACTTCTTCATATCAACGGGTCTTAGCGGCTGAGTTGTTAGAGTGCCTGCCCCTTAATAGGGAGGTTAAGATTGCTGCCTGCAAGAAATTGAAAAATATTACTCGTATATCCTTTGCTTGGCGTTCAGCAGACAAGGGTAATTCCAAGACTGATTGGCCCAATATGAAAATAATGTGACTGTGCGTGGTTTCATGTCACATGTGAGGCAGTACTATGTTCCTCATGCAAGTAAGACTCCAAATGAGTGAACTGAAATACTGTCAGTGGGATGTTAAACTCAGGTGAACATTTTTTTTTACTTCAGAAACCAAGCAGAGGTGATGGAAGTCCTGCTACAGAAGGGAGCAAACATCAACTCCCTGAACAATGGAGAGTGTAGTACACTGCATGTGGCCGTCAACAAACAACATTTAGAATGTGTCCGTGTTCTCCTCAAACACAAAGCTGACGTGAATATACAGGTAGGGGAGGCACTCTGTCTACACCAGAAGGGGACTAGTCTGTAATTGGGATCATATGGGGGAGAGGGGGCATTTTTTAATTCTGAAAATATTTGTTTATAGGGGTCTATAGAAGTTAGCAGGTTTTAACCTTAGTCACACAATTTCTTAAAGTCAGTTCATTGAAATTTGGAAATAGCTTGAGCTTCAAGCTTGTTCCATTGATTTAGTCAATTAGACAGTTGTTAAAACATTCAATTTTGGATTTCTGTAGCTTCTTGCCTGGTACCAAGAAGTCCAAGATAGTATATGTGTATTGCCTTTAATTTCAGTGGGATGTTAATATCTAATCTATCTGGCAATAGCCAAATGTGGTTTGTGCAAATTTATTTTGACTAGACTTGTGTTCTTATTCCCTGATATTTACACCATTAAAGAGACTGTATTGTCTTTCACATCCTTGAACCTCAAGAGTTAGGCAAGTAACATCTGAAACTCTAACAAACTGTATCATGTCCTGCCAAACATTCAACTCTCAATAAAGGAAACTTCATTTGTGCATGTTTTTTATGTGTGTTTTTATGCAATGTTTAAAAGTTCTGAAAAATAAAATGATGAGGGTATCTGACCACAAGCAATGAGCAAGTTTATAGGTAAACAATTTATATTTTTGTGTTGCCAAATATATATTTCTAAAATACTCCTGTAGGCATGAAACAAACAAAAAAATGCATCAAATATCCACAAATGTCAAATTTTTAACCTTAGGTTTATATCTGGCTCAAATTCCACAAAAAATACTTGGCGCCAAGTAATACTTAAATTCTTAAACTGGGTAGAAATGCATTCCTGCTTTATAAAGTATTCAAGTGAATGACTAAGCGGAAATCAATCCTTACCTTTATAGCTAACAATATTTGTTAAGAAATGAAATATATAGATGTTTTTGGCAGAGAAACAAGAATAATGAAATTCGCCACTGAGTATTTAAGTAGTTTATAGCGCTAAGAATTGGTGGTGGTATTCGACTCTGAATGATAGTTTGATGTGGCTTTCTTCCTTATTTTGAAGGTCAAGGTCAACTGGTAACTAGGATTAGTCATTGAGATATTTTGTTTATATTTCAGGATACATACGGAGACACGGCCCTGCATGATGCCATCGGGAAGGAGAATTTTGAGATACTCGACCTCCTGGTTAACTTTCCCAGTATTGACTTCACACTGAAGAATAAGCGGGGATTTAATGTGCTTCACCATGCCGCTCTCAAGGGGAATAATGAGTAAGTCACAGAAATAAGGGGGATTTAATGTGCTTCACCATGCCGCTCTCAAGGGGAATAATGAGTAAGTCATAGAAATAAGGAGGATGTAATGTGCTTCACCATGCCGCTCTCAAGGGGAATAATGAGTAAGTCATAGAAATAAGGGGGATTTAATGTGCTTCACCATGCCGCTCTCAAGGGGAATAATGAGTAAGTCATAGAAATAAGGGGGATTTAATGTGCTTCACCATGCCGCTCTCAAGGGGAATAATGAGTAAGTCATAGAAATAAGGGGGATTTAATGTGCTTCACCATGCCGCTCTCAAGGGGAATAATGAGTAAGTCATAGAAATAAGGGGGATTAATTGTTAACTAAATGTAGCTTCAAAAAATAAATAAAAATAACTTTTTGTTGCTCACATCTGCTCTCAGGATTGGTGTAAAAAGGGTTAATTGTTGGCTCATTTAAAATGGATTATGTTATTTGAAATTGGGACATTGACAATACAATAACTTACATTTGTATAATCCAGAGTAGAGAATTATGAAATGAAACAATTACATTGTGAGTTAATTTGCAAAAAATTGAAAAAAATCTTTGAAGTCAGCATAAATTACTTACTCATGAAAAATAATATTTTAGAAATAAAAAAGAGATCAAAGCTGAGTTGTGTTTTGAATCTTCATTTTTATGAAGCTAGAGTAAATATTTCTGTTTTGGTAAAGCCTCAAGCTCAAGCCAGAGTGAATATCAGTATTTCTTAAACTCCTAACACTGTAAAATAATACATTTTACCTCCCATGACAGTGCGACTGAGAAAATTTTACTGAAGTGTCGGCAGATTGTCGATATGAAAAAGGATGACGGGTTTGCACCTCTCCACCTGGCTGCGTTAAACGGTCATCGAGATGTTACCAACACACTAATTGTCACAGTGAGTAGCAGGATTCATGTGGTATTAATGTCTTTGGTTTTTGATAAAGACCTTTATTTATGAGTACATACACGGTTTATACTTCTTCTGAATAACCCAGCTGTAAAGAAGGAAATTTATCTATTAAAATAACCTACAGTGATAAAATATTTTTAGCCTGTATTTTTTTTGTTTTGTTTGTTTGTTATACGCCCGAAGGGCTGTATTATGTTATGCCGCTGGTCGTCCGTCCGTCTGTCCGTCCGTCCGTCTGTCCGTCCGTCCGTCTGTCCGTCCGTCCGTTAGCAATTTCGTGTCCGCTCTGTATCTTTTGAACCACTTAATATAAATGAAAACTATTTGGCAGAAGTATCACCCAGAGTGAGAGGATGTGCAGAACATAGGTTTCAGATGGCTAGGTTCAAGGTCAAGGTCACAATTCAAGGTCAAATATCTTAACTGGTGCAAAATTAGTATTTTTGTGTCCGCTCTGTATCTTTTGACCTGCTGGATGTAAATGGAAACTATTTGGCAGAAGTATCACCCACAGTAAGAGGATGTGCAGAACATAGGTTTCAGATGGCTAGGTTCAAGGTCAAGGTCACAATTCAAGGTCAAATATCTTAACTGGAGCAAAGTAGTATTTTTGTGTCCGCTCTGTATCTTTTGACCTGCTGGATGTAAATGGAAACTATTTGGCAGAAGTATCACCCACAGTAAGAGGATGTGCAGAACATAGGTTTCAGATGGCTAGGTTCAAGGTCAAGGTCACAATTCAAGGTCAAATATCTTAACTGGTGCAAAATTAGTATTTTTGTGTCCGCTCTGTATCTTTTGACCTGCTGGATGTAAATGGAAACTATTTGGCAGAAGTATCACCCACAGTAAGAGGATGTGCAGAACATAGGTTTCAGATGGCTAGGTTCAAGGTCAAGGTCACAATTCAAGGTCAAATATCTTAACTGGAGCAAAGTAAGTATATTTGTGTCCGCTCTGTATCTTTTGACCCGCTGGATGTAAATGGAAACTATTTGGCAGAAGTATCACCCAGAGTGAGAGGATGTGCAGAACATAGCTTTCAGATGGCTAGGTTTAAGGTCAAGGTCACAATTTAAGGTCAAATATCTTAACTGGTGCTAAGTTAGTATTTTTGTTTGTGTCCGCTTCAAACAGATCATGACAGGTCCAACCACAGATAATAACTCCACAATTGACCTCATATTCACCAACATTGAAGACTGTATATGTGGAACCAAAGAAGCATATTACACTGACCATAAACTATGTTGGGTTAGCTGGTAATGAGGTAACTCTTGATTAAAGCACTATTCACATAATAAGAAACATGAAAAACCTATTTGTAGCCACTGTTATAATAAAGCCCTTGAAGATTAACATTGCCAATCCTTCTTGTTGAAATAATACTTTATATATACATGTTTGTGCTTATCCTTTTTGTCTTAGGATATTCCCTGACAATACATACCTTCGGGCGTATATTGCCCCGCTGTCAGCGGAGCTCTTGTTTGTTTTTGTTTTTTTTCCTGTTTTTTTTTGCACAAATTCAATAACCAGTGAAATATGGCATTTAAACATATTAAGCAAATTAAAACTGCCTTGAAATCAAAGCTCTATACAGTATGATAAGATTCCTTTGATATCTGTGCTTTTAGGTTGCTTTGGATAATGAATGGTTTTAAGAACATTTTTTTCAGGAGAAGAAAATTTGCTTAAGAGTTTAAAGACTTTGGGTTAGTGATAGAATACATTATTCCTTTGTTTACATGCTAGTATTAGCCTTTAGATTTAATAATACTGCATTCTGTCTCATCAACAGGGCCAAGCAAATATAGAGATTCGAAACAATCGTCAGCAGACGCCACTCTTGTTGGCAGTGAGCCAAGGCCACACAGGAATAATAGAACTGCTGGTTACCAAGGGAGCAGATGTGAATGTGAAAGATGAGGATGGGGACACATGTCTCCACCTGGCATTGATGCGACAGACGTGTCGGCTGACCGTGAGGATAGTCCACTTCTGGAATCTGTATGTGTCCCAATGTGTTGCAATATCGATCATTTGATTTAAAAAGAAAAAAAAAACGTATTCATACATGTCATTTACATGGTATTATTGTAAATATTTTGTGTAAACAGTAATTGATTAACAAAAAAAATGGAGTCTAATTTATGGATAGATCTTGTTGAGGTGAAGCGCTAGTTCAAGTTTTATTACTCATTACTCCCGTTTTTTTCTTTTTTGAAAGTAATTGCCTTTTGTTAATGTCATTGTTTAAAATGTTTTGTTCAATGCATACCATAAATAAGTCCATAACCTAATACTTCCCTAGATGTAAAATAGTACAAAGCTAGTACATTATTGTCAAACCTCTATTATTGCATTTCCTATATTTTAAAAGAGTCCAGCAGTCTTAATTTATTAATTTCCAAAAGATTCACTAGTTAGTTTGCAATTTCCTATAATATGTACAAACCCTATTACCCTACAGTATGTCATTAAGTCATCCAACACCTGCTTTTGGAGCATTTAACAGTTCTAAAAATCTGTGTTTCATATTTGATATAGTTGAGTAAAAGGAGTGAAGCATGGCTGTTTATCACCTTCATTGATAGCTCTATTTGCTGTTATGTAAGTAAGTAATTATGTAATTTCCAGATCCGGACCCAGTTAGGGATGGCAGAAGATGAAGACACGGTTGGCGCAGCCATTGCCTGCTACCTGGCACAGCAGGGCGCGAGTTTGAACCACAAGAACCACGCGGGCAAGACACCGTTGGATGTGATCACGGACCCAAAGGTGGCAGAGGTAGTCAAACAGTTTGAAACCGCAAGGTAAGTGTGGATGGACAGTGGTCAGTTTCTTTGGAATATACTGAAAGCAGTCCATGTTATGAAATGTATTTCAGTTAGTCTTGTGACTCATGCCAAAATATATATAAAACACAATCATAAGACATATACAACCAGTGTGGCCACACCACATGGTATAAAATGTCATTTTAAGCTATCACAAGCAGCATAATTTGCCTCAATGTTGTTTTCTTTCTTCACCAATTTTAATGGGATATAGCGTATGCGAAGCGGAAAATTGTGCTCTGTACAAAAGCCCTAATGAATCTTTTGTCATATGTACGGTATTTCCTAACATTTGGAAAAATATTATTAGCTATGTGCTTTACATGTTAGTAAAAAGAAATTCATGAACTCAGAGGGTTTTTCCTGCTTTTTAGGAAAAAACTGTACATCTGACAAAAAAATCAATGGGCTTATGTGTAGGGCACACAATTTTCTGCTTGGCATACACTAACTGTATACCATTAAAATTGATAAAGAATAAAATACGTAAAAATGTTTTTACCTCTAAATCGATGCAAAATATGCTTTTGCAATATCTTAAAATGACATCATTTACAACGTGGTATGACTACACTGACACAACACAACTTGAAATATTTACATGATCTAAAAAATAAAATAATATGAAGAAGGCCATTTTTAAACATGCCTATACGTATAATACACTCATTTAAAAATCAATGGAGAACAGAGGTAAAGGTTATCTGTATGAAGAGGAGTAAATTGATAAAGAGTGTTCAAATTACTGAGATGCATTAAAGATACTGCCACTAGGGACTGGGCATGTTTTCCTTTCATATTTCGAGAGGTGAGAGTGAAACTAGGCTAAGTGCTTATAAATATATATACACTTAACCTAGTTTCACTTTTATGCCGCGATTTGTAGATAGTGAGAACTTAAGAAACCACTACTCGTACACCAAAACTAAGATATTTTGATTAAAAGATGTGATATCATCATCCCCTATGGCCAAATTGTTAGAGCGTCCGCCTTTGGAGCAGGAGGTTTTGGGTTCAATCTCCAACCGGACATACCAAAGTTGTTAAAATATGGTATTGGTAACTTCCTGCTTGGTGCTCAGCATATAAGGGTAGTTTGAGAACAGGTTGACCTGGTGTCAAGATAATGTGACAGGGTGTGGTATCATGTCACATGTCTACGGCAGGATTCTGCAGTGTGGCAGTACTATATCTGTCTGAATTAGTCATGGTCTCTAACTGATTGATGTTAAACCCAACAAATAAATGAAAGACATGATTGCTTTAAGCAAATTGTCATCCTGTGAGCAATTTAGGGCCATTGTGGCAATTGTTAATTTTGTTACTATTTTCTGCCAGTGCTATTTTCTTAGCTACCTTGGTCTAGGGTCAGATTTCAATGAAACTACACAAAACTCATTTGCCAAGCCTACTTGTTTACATTGATTGATTGAACATCTTTCTTAGATGATTTTTTTGTTGATTTACAGCAGTGACTGTTTTTCCATGCTTCCTCTGTCTCAAGACTTTATGAATGCAGTACCTATATAAAGGTGGTGTATGTCAAACTGATCCATAATCTTCAGTGATAGTTCATGTTCTTAACCCTTTCCCTCATATAGACTCATTTTGATGCACTCAATAGGTACCACATAAAGCCTGATCTGTAGAAAACCACAGTTAAACCTTACCAAATTCAATTACAAAATCCTCATTTCCAGACTACCGAGGAGCAGTGAACAACATAAAACCTGATCAGCCTGTGAGTTACTTGCAGGCTGATCTGGTTTTATGTTGTTCGCATAGGTCTTTTCATGGTTTCCTCTATGAGGGTAAGGGTTAAGCTCACCAGACAACAATTTGCTTTAAACAACATCTCTGAAACCACTGGATAGAAATTGATGAAAATTGGCATGAATGATCCTTGGGTGGCCCTCCACAAAATAAACTTGATTCTCAGAATTCTGGTTGCCATGGTAACCAACAGAATTTTACTTTAAATGCTTCAAAAATCTTCTGAAACCAGTGGTCAGAATTTAATATGGTCATCTCAAAGTGCTCTACAATAATTGCTAAAATGAAGTTGATCCCTTAAAAAATGAGTCCCCTAGGGGGTTTACCTAGTTTCTTTATATATTCTTTATAGAAATTTTCAAAATTCTTCTATGAAGCCAATGGCCAGAATATAATTTCATATAGAAAAAAATGGCTGTTTAACATAACTGCTAAATAAAGTTGATCCCATGAAAAATGAGGCCCCTAGGAGGGTCAGCTTGTTTCATTATATAGTTCTATATAAAACATTTGAAAATTCTTCTCCTGTGAAGCCATGGCCAGAATTTGATTTTTTTCATTTAGCACAAATGGTCACCTCGGGGCTGTCTACCGGTATTCCAAAAATAAAGTTCATCCCTTGAAAAATGTGCTTGTTGCCTTATATATTCCAAATAGAAGATTTAAAAAATTTCTTCTATGAAACCAATTAGAATTTCATTTCTTTTACAGTGTATGGTTTCCACATGGCTGTTTCCTATAATTGCTAAAATGAAGTTAATCACTTAAAAAATGAGGCTCCTAGGGAGTCAGTTTGTTTCCTTATATAATCTATAGTCTATTAAGAAAAATTCAAAATTCTTCTTCTATGCAACCAATGATTAGAAATCAATTCCTCTTGGCACAAATGGTCTTATCATAATGACCTCATGACTGCCTACCACTATTCCAAAAATAAAGTTGATCCCCTGAAAAACACGGCCTTTAGATGATTGACTAACCTAAAAATTCTTTGTATCTGTTACTTGAATCAGGTTACTGCTGCAGGTAACCATGTACGATTAAAGTGACTTGAAGGCTTTTAAATAAGCTTATGTATGCTGGTGAGCAATCTAGGGCCCTCTTGTATTTGTTTGGTTAATTTGAGGTGCATTTTTGCAGAGGTATAGTATGTTCCATATGGTGTAATAATTCTACACTGCATTCGTATCTTGTTTCAGTCGACGGTCAGAACAGGTGACGAGTGTCCTCGATGATCACATGTGCGAAGTTTGTTCGGAGCAGGTTGCTTGTGTCATGTTCCAGCCATGTCAACACATTGTAGTGTGTCGGGAATGTTGCATCAAGATGAAGAAATGTCTGCAGTGTAAAGTTGTCATCACCGGCAAAGTTGGCTCAGGTTAGTCTCGGAAACAAATTTTCTTGAATTAATGCTTATCCCTTTCAAAGTTTCTTAGATTGGATCAGTACATTCACCTGGGAAAAGTATAAATGATATTGATACATAGAAACCAATGCATATGTCAATAACAAAGATGCATATTGATCAGGTCTGATCAAATCCGAGCGACTGCATGTATCCAATATCAATCGTCTTGAAAACAGCATTGATAATTGGTATTTATTTAACAACCTTCACCTTTTTCTGCATAAATGATATATATTCAATGCATACATCAATACATACATGAACATTCTTCAGGTCTGACTAAATCACAAGAAACTACATGTATCAACGTGATATCGACGTTGGCTAGAAATGTTCATTTTAAAAAAAAACCGATGTAATCGTTGTCTGCTTGTTACACTTGTTTAAATCCTCCTCCTTTACCCGAGTATCCGAAATACATATCACATACCTATAAAACCATTAATCATCACCTTAATGATAGAACTGGACAAACATCCAATCAATTATGCAAACTGTAAGCAGCCATCTCCCATCCATTTTGGTAATTCATTGAAGTTTGCACCTTTCCACTGTTTGCTTTTAAAATGTCGCCTGTAATTAATGCTCGTCAGCGACTTTGGATAAGGAGGTGCGAAAATCATAAGAATTGATTGGCATGGGCCAAAAAATCTTCTTGGATGAGGCCAGGTATTCAAATGACACAAATTTGAATAACCCAGGCACATATTATAAAGAAATAAGAAGGATAATGAGCGGGACCAACAAAGTATTTTGAATGACGCCGGGTATTTGAATGAGAGGTGTTGGTGTAACCGGGGTTCGACTGTATATCAAGCAAGTAGGTAAAATGGAAGTTCTGAAGGTTTGTACCGAAATTCTGTTATTTTTCCAACATAGTACTGTATATGTTTTTCAGACGGTAAAGACATTGTGGCCATGTCATCCAACTTCCCCACAACATCAACGAAAGATCCGCAGCACTCTACTCTGCAGCGAAAACTGAACGAGATGGAGGAAAATATAATGTGCTCCATCTGTATGGAGCGTAAACGCGACATGGCTTTTCTGTGCGGCCACACCGTGTGCAGCATATGCGGCGAAGCGCTCAAGATTTGCCACATGTGTCGCAAACCTATAGCAAAGAAGATTAATCTATATTCATGATAGCATGAGGAATTTAGTATAGATTTTTTATGTCTCTTTCTTGATAGATATTTCGTCCTCACACATGAAAACTTATAGCAAGAGAAATTTGAACTTAGTATATGATTGTACTTCTTTCTGCTTGTGTTGAAATATATGTTTATGCTATATTTGTAATAGCATAAAAATTAAGGATTTCAAGCATAAACTTGATGTATTACTATATTATGAAACTTATTGAGATATAAATTATGTATGTTTCAATATGCATGGATGTGTCATTTCTCTTGATAATGTCTCTTAGAGAGAAAATATAGAGAAAACTTCACAATCATACTGAGACTCAGATCTGGTATCTATAATTTACAGGGCACAGTTTTATCAACTGCGCAAACAAGTTTCTCTTGTGTTGTGGGGAAATTATACCATGGCAACTTGTCCTGGCTTTTTTTAACAAAAAAAGATACAAAATCATTCATTTAAGTATTTTTTTCTTGTAATACGCACACACAGTATGTGATATCTTTTATCTACACATACCCTATTGATCTATATTCATGTAATAGATACACATTTGGAATCTGGACTGTTCTTGTGCATTTTGTCACGTTGATTTCATACGCTAACTAGTCAGCAAGATGGCCTGTAATTAAATAAATCATTGAGGTATCTATATATTGAATATTACACTAGTTTTTCTCATATATAAAAAAACAAGTGTTCTGTAATAGTTGAAGATTGGTATTTCTCATATATTTTCAACCCCACCCCTTCCCTAATATTTAAATGGGGGGAATCATTGTTTGGTCATTATATGTAAGTCTGCAAGTCTGCCTATCACAACTAGTGACTACTGTGTGTCTTCTGAGCCCGATGCTTGGGTTTGATGAAATTGTTCACACGAGATGTGCAGTGGTTTGGTTTTAGTAACGGAACTTCAATGTCAAGGTCGCTCTGAGAAGTCAAAGGTCACAAGGGTGGTATCCCATGCTGTGTATTTCCTAATCCCCTGTATGGATCTTAATGAGACTTTGCTTCACAGATAATGGGCATAGCCGTAGTTGCAGTCATGACCTCAAGATCAAGGTTATGCTTAGAGGTCAAATTTGACACTGGTGCTATTTATATCCACTGTTACTAAGACATTGATATTGGGGTTGGTGAGGCATATGTTTTCATGAAAAATAAACATCAGTTTTGATATATGTTCAAAATTATAGTAAATATCAAATTGTAATCTTATCTCTTTCTTTCTGTAAACCAAACATAGTTTAGGATCAGTTACAAAGCTGGCCTATCTAACATTATCATAATCCTGACGTGTGTATGTATATATATATATATATAATCAATATTAAAAGTGTGTGTGTATGACATACAAGTTGAGTTTGGGTACTGACTGCAGTGATTTACATCAAAACTTATTTAGTTTGAACTATTGTCTGGTTACAGTGGTCAGTATTCGAGTTTCGGAATAATAAATAACCGTTTATATATTATCTGTAAAGAGGCGTTCCAAATGTTAACCACATGTGCACAGTTTTGGTTCCTCCATCTTGAAGAGTTGATTAGAGTAACCAAACTTTAGTTGAATGAATGATACTATGAACCATGGTCAGGGCGTGAATTCGGCAATTCTTGCATGATTTTGTATAGGGAAAAAAAAAATTGTTGAGTGCTAAATTTGTGATGTTCTGTTGATGTGGCATAATTTAGTCTTTTGAATGTGATATGTGTCCGGGGCATTTTCATCTTGAGCCTGGGGTCCTGTGTGGTGATGGTAGAGAAATGTGGTTTTGTAACATGTTTATAATCCCAGTATGGTTTATAACACAAAGGAGAAGCTTAGATTTCCACTGCAACAAAAAATAAAAAGGTTACATATCTCTAAATATTTGGTATATATATAGAATGAAAAAAAAATAGAATTGTATATTACTTTAAACTTATATTGTTTTTTCTTTTAAGCTAAAATTTAAATCAAAATGAATTTCAAGCATTTTTTAATGCCATAGAAGGAGAAGAGCTTTTACTAAATTAGACCTGCTGTTTGATATGTAATTTAATATAAGTTTTAAATTAAATAGAAAAAGGATTTTGTATCATATTTAAGCTTTCAACCCTGTATTCCATGATAAATATCTGGATAAATACCTATGCAACCAATATAAAACCTGATCAGCCATCAAGTTATTCACAGACTTTTTAATGCTGCTTAAAAAAGGAAAAAAAATTTAAAATTTTTTAAATGGATTAAAGGATTATAATTAAAATTTGCTTAAGTCTGAGACCAGTAAAAAACTCTTCAGGATTGTTCCAGTTGTATTAATTTTACATCTTTGGGATAGCTGCAGATTTTATTAAACATTAAATAGATACAAGAATCTGGGATTTTTCATTAAAAAAATTGAGGTAGTACATTGTTTAATGATAGTTGTGTCGGCTTTATGCTGGGATGCTAGGCCGTGTCAGTGATATGTCTGATGCTAATCCCTGACACATATTTGCTTATGTTCACCACATTGAATTGGACTTGTCTGTGATATTTTGTGTTGCAATGATTCTTAACATATTTACTTTGATAGATGAAGAGATGCTAGTATTAGATTTTCCATTACAATCGTCTTTAGATTCATTTTGTGAAATTTTGTGGTTTCAAAATGATGACAGTTAGCTTGCGTACCAAAATGTTATTTAACCTATGTAATGAGAGTTTTCAAGGAAAATGACTTGAAATATAAAACCTGATCAGCCTGTGAGTGACTTACCTGCAATACTTGATGGAGGTTTTTTTTTGTTGTTTTTTTGGGAACTTTTTATTTGCAGTTTAAGACAGATTTTGGTTTGAATCCTTTGGCTCAGTCCTCAACTTCAAAATAATTGCTCTCTAAATTCAAAATATCAGGACTGCTCAGCATACTTCTTAGAAGTAAAATTGACTGAGGGTCCATAACTTACACAGTAAATCCCCCCTGATACGACTGGTCATGGGACCACAGTCAGCTAGTCATATAGACTCATTTTGACGCACTCAGTAGGTACCACATAAAGCCTGATCTGCAGAAAACCACAGTTAAAGCTTACCCAATTTTATTACAAAATCCTCATTTCTAGACCACTGAGGAGCAGCGAACAGCATAAAACCTGATAAGCCTGCGAGTTACTCGCAGGCTGATCTGGTTTTATGCAGTTCGCATAGGTCTTTTCATGGTGTCCTCTTTGAGGGAAAGGGTTAATTGGCTTATCCAACCAGTGTAAGTGTGAAGCACATGGCAAACAGTTGACCTACTTTACTCAATGGAACATATGATTTTTGTTTGCGATATTGTTTGTGAACACTTGACCCAGGTGTAAACAGAATCTGTAAAAATATTAATAGATGGATGAGTTTCATACAAATTGCAGAACCATCTAAAATAAGGTGGTCTGATTATTGAGTCAAGCAGTACAGTAGAGAACACGGTCCTTAAAATCTTAATATTGAGGTGGTCTTTATATTTATGAAGTCTCTAAATGAGATTTTACTGTTTACCTACAAAAGGTAATTTCCTATCAGGCTGATCTGGGTTTAAATAGGTCATATGGTTGTTTTTCTGATATTTCTCGAATGGTAGTCGAGGTATATTCCTGGATTGTTAGTGGCACTTACTTGTCTGTAGTTTTGCTGGTGTAAATTGCTTATTCTTATAATTTGGTCCATGTTTTGTGTTAACTTGTTTGACAATGATTTGCTGTGAAATGACATCATTCTTGACAATGGTAGCATGCCCATTGTACATTCCACTTTGATATGTACAGTTTATTCTCTTTTTCCACTGCCTTTTCATCACTATCATAGTGTTTCTTGCTGTGTTTTTCTCATACATTTTACTAACTGCTGCCAACTGTTTTTTAGAGGTGTATTTTTGATTTTTGTCGACCGTAACAGCTTGTATAAAGGCCTAAAAAGAAGTAAAGAGCTCTTGACAAGCCTCTGAAAAGCTTAGACTCAGGTTTGCTTCAAGCTTTTACTAATTTATTTATATATTTATTATTTTTGGTATCAAGCTGAAAGCTTGAGCTAACTTTGGAATCATGTATAAACTTAGACTCATAACTGAAAAAGTAAATATAAATCCACTTCAAAAATAGTCCCAAGCTTTGAAGTATAACACACTATTCTTTAAGCTTCTACAATTTTGACTGGACAGTCAAAGATAGTATGCATTTTAACCATCAAATATACATCAATTGGATATTAACTACAAGAAATCATAGACTGACCAGTGTTTTAAATGGTTCATAAGTTTTTTTCTATCATTCAAGAACAATATTTCTCTGGACGTAAGATTCAAAATAATAAATTCTAAGGTCATTTATAATGAGAACATAGAAACACTGGGGTTTATTTAACCCTTTCCCTCATATATACTCATTTTGACGCCCTCAATAGGTATCACATAAAGCCTGATCTGCAGAAAACCACAGTTAAACTTTACCAAATTTAATTACAAAATCCTCATTTCCAGACCACTGAGGAGCAGCGAACAGCATAAAACCTGATCAGCCTGCGAGTTACTCGCAGGCTGATCTGGTTTTATGCTGTTTGCATAGGTCTTTTCATGGTGTCCTCTATGAGGGAAAGGGTTAAGATCAAGAGATCCCGACACAAGTGGTGTTGATTTACCATAGATAATAATAGGTTTGATAGATCTAGTTCAACCTTTTGTCATGAGCCATTTCATGCAGTGATTTGTTATGTTCTCTAATTTGTTGAAGATTTATGGTCATAAGGAAAACATTTTTATTTTCACTCTCACTTTTGTTGGAATGTCAGCTTTAATGTACACATTATAATGTTTTGATGTTTACAGTTACGATGCATTTCCTACAAAATGTTAACCGTCCATTGTTAAAAAAGAACTTTGCTTTTTGTTATTATGTGCTACTTTTCATCGTCGTAGAAATGTGCTAATTTGTGAACGTGTGAACGATCTTCCTTGATATTTTAATTGGACACTTTATTTTCAGTATTCAGCAACTGTTGTTTATGTTTTTGATGAAAAAATATTTAATTGGGTTTATTTTATACAGTCAGATCCATTTTGTTGTTGTGATACTTACGTAGCCCAAATTAATGACATGATGAAAATCATTTAACTGAACTTTATATGGTATATGAAACAAAATGTTGTTATTTCTTTGCTGAGCAGACTGTAGAATCTGAATTACATTTTTTTCTTTTTTTTTTACAAACAGAGGAGATCCTGATCAGACGCCTCCTTATAGGAGTATTCTTCATGTTGTTTGCATTCGCGCTTAGACGTGCATGGTGGTGCGGTTTTCGGCGACTTTAACCCTTTCCCTCGTATAGACTCATTTTGGCGCACTCAATAGGTACCACATAAAGCCTGATCTGCAGAAAACCAAACTCAAACCTTACCAGATTTAATTGTAAAATCCTCATTACCAGACCACTGAGGAGCAGCGAACAGCATAAAACCTGATCAGCCTGCGAGTTACTCGCAGGCTGATCTGGTTTTATGCTGTTCGCATAAGTCTTTTCATGGTATCCTCTATGAGGGAAAGGGTTAAGGCTGAGCACCTCTAGACAGGTGCACTTACACATAGAGGCAAATGCGGATACAAGGGATCCGGATGTGCTTTCCTAGCTCGTTCCGAATAGATCCCCTGATTCTTGAATGTGCCCAGTGGCACGCACCAATGCACACAAAGCCCTTTAACCACTGTCTAGAATAACCAGTGCTAGGCTTCAAGTTATGCGGGGAACACTTAAAAGTATCCTAGAAATTTTCCAAGGTTCGACCGGTATTTGAACCCTCGATCCCTGGATTTGCATTTCAGCACGTTACCACTGAGCCACAGCTGCAATAGGAGGAGTCTGATATAGATCTTCTCTGTTTGAATTGAAACATTTTCACAAGGTAAAGGGTTAAAATTATATTGGAGCAGTTGTAGACCCAAATTGTTTCATAAACTAAAGATGATCAAAGAAATAATTAATATCATTAAATACCACCATAGGGCATATTAAGTTTTTAGCTCGACTATTCAAAGAATATGGGGAGCTATTGTAGTCACCCTTGCATCAGCGTTGGCGTTGCAGTGCATGCACCTTACTGTCAACCTTATATCTCAATAACCATTTATGGTATTGACTTGAAAGTTTATGAATATGTTCAGGGTCATCAGACAATCAAGGTAGATAACTCTTGATGGAATATATTTCAAAATTATAGCCCCTTTTTAACTTAGAAATTTTGGTTTAAGTTTTGCATGCAAGGTACCATCATGCTTATATCTCAGTATCCAGGCATGCAATTGATTTGAAACATCTTTATTATGTTTAGGGGTATCATACTATCAAGGAAGATAACACTGGATGGAATATATTACAAATTTTTAACTTAGAAATTTTGGTTAAAGTTTTGCATGAAATTCATGCTTATATTTCAGTAACTATGCATGTTTAATTTGAATCTCCTTTAATATGTTCAATGGTATCATACTATAGTGGCAGATAGTTTTTGACTGAATATAATGCAGATTGGGGCCACTTTTTAACTTAGACTTTTTGGTTAAAGTTTGGCATGCAAGCTACAAACCAGTTTGTATCTCAGATATTGTTCCAAGGAGGATAACTCCTGGACTGAATTTTATACATATTATGGCCCTTTTCTAAGTAGGATACTTGGTTAAAGTTTTACATGCATTTTTATTATGCAATATGTCTCAGTAACTAGGCATGAGATTAATTTTAGACTTCATAAACATAAAATTGTAGGGGTATCAGATTTTCAAAGTATATCATGTTTGACTATTATTATATACAAGGTATGTGAGGGGCAAGAATTGAAATAGATTTCATTTGATTTACCAACAAGCATTTTGAATAGTTGAGCATGCTGTCCTCTGACAGCTCTTGTTAGAATAATAAAAGGGAAAATATGTATATATATATACATTTTTTTGTTAGCAAAAACATTAAATGTATCTAAGAAGACAATGAATTATTTTCTGGAAATGTAATAATGAGTCCTGTTTAAATTGATGTCTTTGAGAAAAATATTTTATTTGATTTTGTTATGTTTTGATTTGAAATGTTTAGAAAAATATTCTTTGTACATTATAGAAGGGCTATTGTATAATGAAAACTCTTAATCCATCACTATGTTGACAGTCCTGTTATATAACATGGTTCAAACAGTAGATTCTTAAGTAATTAATATATTAATATCAATCTGTAATGGACAGTTCTAGTGTTAACAGAGCTACACTGGGATAATAGGTAGTCAATGGTTGACCTGGCTTACACAAAAGAACACCTGGTTCTTTATGAGAAGGTCACCTAGCCATGCATTGGAATGTGGGGCTTATTTTAACCCTTTCCCTCATAGAGGAAACCATGAAAAGACCTATGCGAACAGCATAAAACCGGATCAGCCTGCGAGTAACTCGCAGGCTGATCAGGTTTTATGCTGTTCGCTGCTCCTCAGTGGTCTGGAAATGAGGATTTTGTAATTAAATTTGGTAAGGTTTAACTGTGGTTTTCTGCAGATCAGGCTTTATGTGATACCTATTGAGGGCATCAAAATGAGTCTATATGAGGGAAAGGGTTAAACTGCTAAATTCTGGAAAGGTGCATAACAGTGTAGTCATATATAACACATTGATCAGGGTTGAGGCCCTTGATTTGGGTTATAAATCAATGGATCTGTGTTGTATATGATAAGATTTTGTGCTAAGTTTTTGTTGTCAGACTCTGATGGGTAACCTAGGTGATGTATAGGATATTTATGCATGATAATCTTTTTATTTTGAGTTGATATTTTGCACTGATGGAATTAACTATAAATTGTAATGTTTACAGCATTTATTATACATATATTAAATAATTAATGTAAATACACTGTAATAGTTAAGTAATGGAAACTTATAGTCATGTGTAATATTTTAAGATCTATTAGGACGATAGATAGATCTGCATTTTCAGTGTTTGAAGTATTTATAAGAGGAAGCTTCTTTGATTGTATTGAGACTTTGTGACATGTACTGGATATTTAAGGGAAGGAAATGTATGGAAAAGAGGCATAGAAGGAGTTTGTGTGTGTGGAAAAATATAGAATTTGTGTTGGGGGAGGGGGGATGTTATGAAAGTATGTGGGTTGTGAGGGATTTGTTTTCTCTAATAGGAGGGTATGTTTGTGTTGTGCGAGGTATCTAAAATTTAATTTGCTAATTATATTAAAAGGTCATTCTTTAATGGGAATAGGATGTAGCTCTTTTTCTAGGGTACTTACGTTACTAAATTAATTCTAATATTGGTGATAGGGTCAGGTTGCTGAAACTGAATTCAATGTTTGTGATGAGGTCTGAATATTTGTGATGGTGTTAAAATTTAGTGATAGGGGGTCGGCATTTTAGTGATGTGGGAGTCTGATGATAGAGATGGGTCTGAATTTAGTCTTTATGATAGTGATGTGGCCTGAATTTAGTCTTTATGATAGTGATGTGGCCTGAATTTAGTCTTTATGATAGTGATGTGGCCTGAATTTAGTCTTTATGATAGTGATGTGGCCTGAATTTAGTCTTTATGATAGTGATGGGGCCTGAATTCTTGAGATTTGGGCTGAATATTGGTGATTAAGGCTGAATTTCTGATTAAGGCTGAATTTGTGATTAAGGCTGAATGTTTGTGATTAAGGCTGAATTTCTGATTAAGGCTGAATGTTTGTGATTAAGGCTGAATGTTTGCATAGTATCTTAGTACTAGACATTGATTAAGAACTTTGCTTCAGTCTTTTTACCAATCTCTATTATGGTGTTTTCTATTCTCTGATATGGTTTAGACACATTCACTGTCTACTCTAAATGGTGGTTAGTGGACATCAGGTCAGGAAACAGTTGTGTGGCATTTTCACAGGGACATCTGTTTTAATCAAAATCCAGTTCAAATATCATGTAATTAAAGGTGTCCTATATTTAAAAATCCTGTAAAGTGGTCTGTTAAAACAGCTCATTTAAAGATGACTGGTAGATGTAGCAAAAATGTTGGTCCAGACTTATAAACACAGCAAGAGAAGGTCACATTGCATGGAAAAACGGGACACGTTCTGCAACATGGTGCCTTCACCAGTTTTGGGTAGCGAATTTGGAAGTTCAAACTGTGAAGTAAGTGCATCAGGAAGAGTGAATGTGATTAGTCATTTGACGACATACGAAAATTGAATTTCTAAATATAGATTTTATAATTCTTAATATAGGTTCAATATAATTCACAACACTGTTGCCTGTAATGGAGAACCCTTTCATTTTTTTTCTATGTTGAATTGGATAACCTTAGATCTGTAGATGGGTATTGATAGACCTAATACACACAGATCGTTCAAAATCAACATCTTAGTAAGTGACCATCTGTGATCGAGCTGCTTTAAGAAAGGTGACTGCCACACAAAGGTGCCATTGTACTTTAACCCTTTCCCTCATAGAGGACACCATGAAAAGACCTATGCGAACAGCATAAAACCAGATCAGCCTGCGAGTAACTCGCAGGCTGATCAGGTTTTATGCTGTTCGCTGCTCCTCAGTGGTCTGGAAATGAGGATTTTGTAATTAAATTTGGTAAGGTTTAAGTGTGGCTTTCTGCAGGTCAGGCTTTATGTGGTACCTACTGAGTGCGCCAAAATGAGTCTATATGAGGGAAAGGGTTAATAATGGTATCTGCAATAGAAAGATAAGGTGAAGCGGTCTTGTATAGACTATCACTATAAAACACTCATGTTAAGATATTTTGTGAAGCTCAAAAAATATTGTCAGAGCCTTCATTTATCTATAAAGGAATCACACTTGTAGCGTTACGTTAAGTCTTATCCCACCCTACACTCACATTACACAAAGGCAAAGTGGCACGCAGGGGTATTAATCAACTTTAGTGATATTTTTAAACCGACTGTAGCAACTTGTAGAAGAAATGAGGTGAAAAATGTTATTTGTAGATACTTAAGAATATGTAAATATGTGTAAAATACTGTAAGGTTTTGGTTTTAGAAATTACATAGAAACAAACTTATAACAAAGTAATAAATTTCCACCAAATGTTATGTATATCTTACACTTGGTATGTTAGAGAAGGAAGAGTGAGTTATTTGTATTTGTGTCCGAGGTTGTTTGTGATAACAATAATGATTAAGCTGATGATAATGATGATTAAGCTGATGATAATGATGATTAAGCTGATGATAATGATGATTAAGCTGATGATAATGATGATTAAAACTTGTTACACCATCATGCCAGTAAAACATGTGTGAAATCACTTTCTTTTCATTTGTCTTTTCAAGCCCTGTTTCCAAATTTAAAAAAAACATGGTCTTAATGCATTTGAATTTTTTAACTTTATCTTCGTTAAAAAGTTATTTAACAATTGATCTCTTGAATATTCATCTATGTTTTTTTGACTTGATGAATATTCATTTACTGAACTTTAAAATGGATTTTTTTCTTTGCTGAACAGACTGTGTAGAGTCTGAGCTACACTATTATGTAAGCAAACAGGTGACAGAGTAGCAAGGGCTCAACACAAAAGGGTCTCAACTAGTTCTAAAATACATATAAGTTACGACTCTTTTGTGCTGAGCCCACGGATCACTAAGCTTCTGGGTCCTCTCCATCTGTATTGCCAATGCAGCAAAATGCTTCTGTAAAAGTAAAGTGTTTAAAATTTGAAAGCTCCTGGGTTGGACCAGTACTTTGTCCCATGGAAAGCCATGAAAGGTGGTTGTCCCCACTGAGGTTCGGATTTACAACCTTTGGACCTACTGTCTTGTACATCACCACTGGACCACAATACCCTACTGATGTCAGCCATAATTGACTTGGAAACCTAATTGTCTCCCTTTGGAATTGTCAGACAGAAATTAACTCCCTTCATGTACATCACCATATGGTGGACTGCCTTAGTGTAAGGTTTGCTTGTCACCTGACTAAATGTTTAGGTGGTGTGCTCTTGAGATCAATAGTTAGGCTGATGTTACGATATATACACTGTACTATACATGTACTGGGTACTAGGAATGACAACAGATAATTGAATATTTGGAATGATGGATAATTGAATATTTTGACTGATGGATAATTGAATATTTGGAATGATGGATAATTGGATAATTGAATGTTTGGAATGATGGATAATTGAATATTTGGAATGATGAATAATTGAATATTTGGAATGATGTATAATTGAATATTTTGACTGATGGATAATTGAATATTTTGACTGATGGGTAATTGAATATTTTGACTGGTGGGTAATTGAATATTTAGAATGATGACAAATATTCATTCATGATTTTTTTCTTATCTTCATGTTTTTCTTCATATATGATAATCTTATTTGGATATAGCTGGATGTGAAAGTGTCCACAGTGTATCAATATGCAAGACAGCAGGTCGTTGTTAGTTTGTCTCCAGTACCAAAGATTTACCATTTAAATCAAACTCCAGCATGGTGGATTGGCTCAGCATCACATACTGCCATACTGAATTACCATATGACCATGGTGTATACCAAAAATTATGCTATTGGTTACCAGTGATTTACCTGTAACTCAGCTATTTTCAACTCACTGTGGCAGAGATCTGTGAAAGATCTCCTGCATTGAACCAGTGGTTCAGATTTGAAGGCTGTAGCTTAAAATATCATAAGTAGGTCACTGGGTCATGATTGAGGTCATCCATGGTCAAAGTTAAATTTCACAAACATAACTGTACCTGTGCTCCAAGATTGAAGGTAATAGCTCTCTAAATAAGCCTATGTAAAAAAACAAGTAAACCTTGGGCATGGCCAATTTTGACCCCAGGGCCATATGATTTGAACAAACTTGGTAAAGGACCACTAGACAATGACACACACCAAATATCTAAACTCTAAGCCTTGTTGTTTCAAGAAGTTTTTACAAGTTTCCACATACAAGTCTATATAAAATCGAATGATTCCTTGGGTGGGGTTAATTTTTTAACTCCAGGCCTTGTGGTTCCTTAAAAGAAAATTATTAAAGTATTCTCCTGTGTAAGTCTAGGGCCATAACTCCTGACTAAATTCACCAATAACCATAATTTTAGCTGAGAGATTATGGCTATATATATCATCATGAAGATTGAAGAAGGTTAAGAAATGAAGATGCTAGAGTGTACACAAACTGAAATCAGGCATTTTTTAATCTTTCATGGGTTATAACTCCAGACCTTATGGGCAGATATCAGCCATAATTGAACTTAGCCCAGAGATTATGGCTATGAACAATGTCGTAAAGTTTGAAGAAGATTGATTAAAAAATGATGATACAGTGGTCTTGGGATTCATCAATGTGGAGAGTCATTGAATACCGGCCATGACTTGAGCTACAAGATTGGTCGCTTGATTTAGCCCTTCTTACTCTATATAAATATTACAGCGAGTCTCAAACATGCAATTTAGGATTCCTCAAGCCTGGTCCCTAGATAGTATATCCTATATATTTTTTGTATGGTTCATCAAAGTCTTTATCAAATCTACCTGTGTGTCCTTGGCATCCAGGCCCCATGACCCCATATACTAGAGTTTACACATAGTGAAATCTGACATTTTATTTTTTTATTGTTCTAAGCCTAACTCCATACCGAATAGTTGGATATCAGCCATAATCGAAGTTAGCCTGGAGATAACATTTATAAACGGTGTCATAACGTTCGAAGAAGATCAATTACAAAAATAAAGATGCTAAAGTGTACACAAAGTGAAATCTGACATTTCTTTTTATTGTTCTAGGCCATAACTTCATGCCTAATTCAGCCATAATCATACTTGGACAATAGATTATTACTACACATTGTCATAAATTTGAAGAAGATTGAAAAATACCGGTAATGCTAGAGTGTACACAAGTTACTGTTGACGGACGTCTGGACGACAGACTTTGACTGACCACAATAGCTCATCTTGAGCACTTTGTACTCAGGTGAGCTAAAAATGTTAAGTTGTGCTTCACTGAAGCATGGATGAAGAATAAAACAAGATACCAAAGTGTTGTAAAGTCTGTTTATTCCATCAATTTATTGTGGTTTTTCTCAGCAGTATGTCTATACTGGCAAATATAAGTCATCAAACTATGCAAATAAAAGAAATCAATCCCAAACAAAAACGACAAAATTCACAAAAATATATAATATATGGGTGTATCTATACATGATATTCACATCACCCAAAAAGCTGTCAATCAAGCCTCAAGATTTTACCTTCACTGACCCCTAGACTTTGATACTTAGCTGTTCTGTGCGTGAATTTGTCTGATGCTTAAGACATAAGGAATGGAATTGGTTCTAACTCTACCCCCAGACAGAAGACTGGAAACAAATGATGGAAGTCTTAACGTCGAATACTGGCTACATCTTGTCTTGCAACACTGGATACAATACCCCTTTGGTCATAGAAGATTTATTAAGAAATCATTAGTTCAAACACTATAAAAACTGATCACTTTACGTTTATCCCAGACCTTTGGCCTCTTAATTCTTCAGCCTACATGATTTTCATAATTCAACTACACTTTTTCAAGATCTTATACAATTCTTGTCAGCCATGTTATAAATGGCAGGTTCCCTTATCATTTTTTGTTACTTGGAAAAGACATATAGGAATCCAACTATAGCTGGGTCATTATCTTTTATTTAGCTATTTAGGCATGACTTCGGGCATTTTCAGGCAATGTGAAGTAAAAAGTAACTCATAACACACTTTAATAACATACAGACATGTTAGCTTCATACCTATGAAAATACAAATCCTATACTAAACAGATAAAACAACATTCTTCATGATGGTAGAACATGGTCAATTATTAGGCACAATAATCTTCTGGTCCCACTTCGTTGATGAGTAAATGTGGACGGTTTTTCCAGTAAATACATAAAAAATTATAATTAATTATGTTTCTATGGCAACGGAATGTAATACCTGACCCAGTTCTTGAAAAAATACTTTAGCAAGATTCCAAGTTCTAACTTACATAATATACCAACACTAACCTCAATGGCCATGGTTGAAATTCAGCCTGAAAATCATGTTTAAGTACATTTTAGATTTTCAAGAACACATGGTCAGTTCTTTTCCAAACAGCAGAAAGGCAAAAATATGAAGAATAATCAGAATATATGGAATGAAAATTGCAAATTTTAAGGCAATGTCTGGAATTTACTAAAAAATATATTTTGTCTTCCTGGCAGCTTGTTCTTCAAACAATGTTATCACAAATACTGACAACTTTCGTAATAAACCGAAATATATGAACAAGACACTGGCGTACAGAATTGGTCACTACAAGGTGAATAACATGAAAATAAATTGATCAGTGACTAGTCATCCTGGTATCACATTTTCTTTTTGTTTATTGGTCCACAATTTGTTTAAGATCAGTTACGTAAATTGATAGTTTAAGATTAAGATATGCATGAAATGACATTAACAACAATTTGTTTCTCATTTGATAATATTACTTCAAAGTCCTGTTTATCCAAAAAAAAAAAATACAAAAAAAAAAAATTTACAAAAGTACTAATGGGAAAAGGGCATTAAATAAAAGCAGGAGATATACATATTTTTATTAATATATAACTTACTCTAAATGAATAATGCAAAGCTTGTGTTTGATTGGATGATTCCAAGCTAAATTCTGATTGGATGATATCAAACTGAATATACACTGGATGATAATTAACTCATTTATGATTGGATAATATTATTCTAAATCATGACAGGATTTATCATAAATAGCTACATACACAGAGCCTTTTTACTTGGTTCTTTGTTATAATATGGGTAAGGGAGAAGAAGATTTATTTTCCAAATTAACAGCAGAATCTAACCATAAATTATTTATGATTTAACCGTTTTTCTAAAAATAAGTTTTGATTGGACAATGACCAACATATTGTGTAAACCAACAAACACTGGACTATAATGTTAAACTCTAACAAACATTTATTTGTTCAAAATGGCTCGCTAGTAACATGCTTTGACTAGAACCTACACCATTCTAATTCAATGAAACACAAACAATCTCACTTCTTAAACCTCTCACCTTCAAAGCAATGGCTACTTAACTCCTTTTTAAGAGTGAAACTAGGCTGAGTGCATAAATTTATATAAGCACTTAGTATATTTTAGCTCTCACCCCTAGTAATCCTCATCGGAGAGAGAAAAATCTGCATATCACCGCATGAAAATGAATAAAAAAATAAATACAAATAAATAAGGAAAATTTTTTAAAATTAAAAAAAAAAAATGAATTAATTTGTTTACAAATGAAAAGTTTTGTTCCTTCTAGTAGATTATGTTCACGATAAGATGCTCCTTGTACGTAACATTAAATATGAAATGAATAAATAATTTTATTTACAAAATTTTAGTATTTTTATACAGAATCATAAATAATTGAAAGTGTATGACTTTCTCCATGGGTTCAAATTTGTTGCTATGGTAATGAATCACATGACTAGATCTGACATGAGACAAAACAGTCCATCAATCGATCACAGCTTAGCAATGGAGACACAAGGGATCTGGTTTTTCTTTCTTTCTTTCAATGAATTCATCCTTTCAAATGAAAATACAATTTTATATAAAGCCTCAAAAGATGTTACAAAAAGTAAAACATTTCCAGTGTAGATTGCAAATTGTGCCATATATTTACAGTTTTAAAAATGGTATTTATTTAACATTTGGTTAAATAGTTTAAATATCTGACTACCAACTACTTCACTGGTGTAATTGCTATATCAGTTTTACAATAAATTTCTAAAAAAGGTTAATTCTTTTACAGCTTATTTTGTCTTTCATTTTCAACATCTATCTACCTTTGTCCTTTTACATTAAATAACTATAACATTCATGTCATTTTATGATATTTAAAAAAAAGACAGAAAAAAAAAAAATCTATACAATTTCATCTCTATCCATTTCAACCTACAAATAAATCCATACACAATCCATCAAATTACATAGAATCTTTGTTGGCATGGCATTAACATCCCACCTTCATATTGGGACAAAGTCTTCACCAAACTCCATGCAGTAGTTACCTCCCCTTACATTGAAGATAACCTCTGCCACCACAAGTAAAAATTAACAGAATAATTTAGCTAATTTATCTTTTTTTTCCAAAAAAAATTATTTTACTGTGAGTGTCATTTCCCTAAATATGTTTTCTTTAATAAACATCAAATATTGCCTCATGGTAAAAAAATAAATCATTTTAAAAAATATTTTTGTTGTTGTGACAGCAGACGGAGACGCCATTTTTGTTAGTTTACCATCACGTGACATTGTGATGGCAGTGATTTTTTTTTGCTTGCAAGGTAGATAACTGTGTGGAGTGTGAGATACAGTGTTGACTGTGATATCCTACCATAGCAGGACACACTCTATACATCACCTTACTACAGGCAAGTGAAAAATAACACAGCATTATATTAGATACAAAACATATTTCAATAATAAAATACTCTTCAGCCTGTATCATGAACCACCTTTGTTGAAAACACCAACTATCAAATGCCAAGGAACTGATTTCATACAGAAAATAACACTCATATTAACCCTTTCCCTCATAGAGGAAACCATGAAAAGACCTATGCGAACAACATAAAATCAGATCAGCCTGCGAGTAACTCGCAGGCTGATCAGGTTTTATGCTGTTCGCTGCTCCTCAGTGGTCTGGAAATGAGGATTTTGTAATTAAATTTGGTAAAGTTTAACTGTGGTTTTCTGCAGATCAGGCTTTATGTGGTACCTATTGAGTGTGTCAAAATGAGTCTATATGAGGGAAAGGGTTTTAAACCTCTGCATAAAGGTCAAATATTAAAACCATTAAGGATTCAAATAAACCTCTTTATGGCACCTGCCTCGACTTTAAGACCAATTAATCACTAGTACTGTTGATTACTAACTTATTATTAACAAATAACCTGCCAAAAAGGACACCTCAGCTTTCAATAAACTGCTTACAAGTTTTCCTGTATATATGACTTCCTACATCTTTCACATAGGTAACAAAGAAGGCTAAAACCAACATATTTAGTCAGTTGAAAAGCAGCATCAATTGACCTGAAAGATGCCAGTGCTTAATCCAAATCAGCAAGCAAATTTGCAGTATAGACCGAATGCTGAATATAAATATAAAGTGGGGTGGGGGATCGGTGGGGAAATGGCATGTACAACCTAAAGCAATGTATTTACAAAAACGACAAGAAAATTGATGAAAAAAAAACAACAAAAAAAACATATTATGATTAGGTATTTTTTCAACACACAGCAAAACAGTTTGAAAGGATGACTGTGAAGGAAAACTACGCAGGAAAAAGAAAACTGAAATAATAGGTTTTAAGATTAAAATCAAATTCAGCAAGAGTCAACTTGACATAAACTTGAGATTAAATGCAAAATAGGAAAATCAAAAACCTGATTGAGATTGACCTAAATCCAACTTAACCTACTTGAGATAAAGCTCGAGCCAAACTTGGTATGAAGCTCCATAATAGATCAAACTTATGAACCTCAACATAAACATGCTGAAAACTGAACTTGCTAGATTCTCTAAGTTACTCTTAAGTACACAACAGTCTTGGATACATTTGTGTATACAGTGCTTGTGTGTATATACAGAAAGGCAGGGTTTGGAATGTTCAGTATGAGCTAGATAGCCTGTCTTTAACAACGGCTTCAATACATTTAACCATATCAAAGCACTGACGGGTACAAACATTACTATCACAAGAAATCAAAACCAACCGTGGTGAAATCACAATGATTGGTGCATTCAGGGTGAAGAGTTCTATCAAAATATAGGAATGTTTGGACTACAGTTTGCTGCCCTTATGAATGTGTAAAGTCAGATTAAGGGACAGTATCGGTAGGAATGTATCTCTCTGTAAAAATCATGTATGTCTTCTACAGACGCTCACTTAACAATATGTAAATTACATATCAATATATACGTTTCAAATAAATCAATAAGTGCATAGCAATAAATGGCACACACAAACACAATGGAAATATAGGTCCTATTCTTGGAATGTAAAGAAAAACAGAAGAGAAATGACTATCACATGTTATCTTTACATACATGCATGTATGCACTAACAACTAATGAAAGCAAACTGCCAGCCATAAGAAAATAGTTTCTTTCCTTGCTGCTTTAATTAGAACCTTAGTTTCAAAATAATATAAATGATAAAAAAATGAATGCAAATTTATTTGACAGTATACATTATGAAGCTAGAATATATAATAAAGCTAGATGTCCAAATACATTCCATATCATGAATATTCATCCCTTGCCCCTCCCAACTTATGCATATTTATTACTATATCATCAAGGTATACACAGCATAATGCAAAAGCTTCGAAAACTGCATATAGTTACATCTTGACTAAAAGTTGGCTACTGCATAAATAGTGCATAGACAATAAATATTAAAATAAATAAATATGTAGAAAAAAGAAAGCCATAACACTGAAAAAAAATCTAGCAGCACATTTGGTGTTTAGTATCATAACAAAACATGAAAATAGTATTAAATGTTTGTCATCAAATGTGTAATAAATTAACCCTATATCAGTGTTATGACAAGAACTTCATGCCAAATTCTATGCAAGTAATAACCCACTTTTCTCCTAAATATACTTTCCAAACCATTTTTTGAACATGAAGTGTTCCTCCATATTGACAAAAAATGACACTTCACTTGAGTAAAATGTAAAATAATATATTCAAATTTACTAAATTAATTTTAGATACACTTTTATGACATAAAATTTTCTTTCAAAATCCTTCAATAATTCAAGGATATCCATCTATTCATTTTAATATTTTCAAAGCTGATGTTCATATATATATATATAATATATATATATAATTGCCCTATTATACCACACAGTATGTGGTATTTAACACCATTAACTATATAAACAATTTGTACAAATTTACTCCGCTCTACACAAATGGAGTTCCGTTATTTCTACAATAAATTAAGAAAACTGCTATAATAAATATATGCATACGCTGCTTTTAATAAATAAACTATGAGATGATCAAGTTTTGTCTGACTAGTCAATCCTCCTGCTGGTTATATATATATAATACTTTAAACATCCCTGCAACTCTTTTGTGATGAAAAAATACTACGTTAAGAAAAAACATCAATCAGCTACTTGATAAACATTTACACATTTCAAAAGAAGCAAACATACAAAATATTATTAAGATATACATCGCAACAGATTTCCCATATATTATGCAAACATTCACAAAAATACCGGTATCTTTGTCTCTCCATATAAAATTAATAATGAATATATTAGGAACACCTCAGTTTTTATCAGCATTACACAGTCATCAAATGAGTATCAATACCCCTCAATGAGGTATCAAACTTTCTTTGGAGTTTAGAGTTGAAGACGGCCTACACATTCTCCAGTACAATTAATGGAATGTTTCCTTGTGCAGTTTATCATCCCCATGAAATACTTGCTGGAGAGAGTCTACAAGCCAAATCGTAATCAGATGCTTAGCCAATCCCCAACAGCCTCTCTTGAAGTACAAAATTATCAGAAAGATCTGAAGTATGTATGGGAATGCAAGTTCTGCATGTGTATTTACAGGAGAGTATATATGCAAAAAACATCAATTAATAATGAAAGTTAACACACTATACGCTTCCATCCTCTAATGCATGTTTCACTTTATGAGATGACATCTGTGCAGGACCGAGTACCGCTGCCTTGCATGACTCCAACAAGCAATGGAAATGATTCTGCTTACGAGTGTATGGACATATATTTATCCCACAATCCTCTGCCGGAGTAAACTTCTTAAATCCCTGATTTGTTATATTGTCCATTTTTGCATGATGTTTCCTATGAGTGAGAACTTTGCTGGAATCTGTACATGTGTACGTACATCGTTTACAGTGGAAATGTGACATCTTTTTATTAAATTCGCATCCTTCGGTTTCGCAATCCTGATTTATTCGATACTGCTGTAGCTCACCGCCAGTAATGCTGTCAATCCTCTCGTGTCGCAGTGTGTGCTGTACGAGTCTTGACCGATCGCTGAATCCATATCCGCAATCATCACGGCGACAGTGAAAGTGTGTAACACTGTGGCGGTATGCACATTTCGGATAACAGCATTCTTCATTGTATCGCCATCGTGAGTAACCCTCGGGAACCGAGTCATCCCTTGGACCTCGTGTAGTCGGCAAAAGCTGTCCTCCAGATTTTACTGGTTTCTGATGGGTTCCTGTAATTGACCCATCTGATCCTTTGACCCCTTTTCCGCTGTTGCTTCTCGGGCTTGACCCACGTCGCTGTTTACTCAAATTAATTTCGCCAGAGTCCATAAAGCCATCATGGCGTGTTTTTGTTAATTTTCGTCCTGATCGGCTGCTACCAAGCTCCATCTTGATTTCACATGAATCAGACGAAACATCTCCAATCTCGTTGGCGACATCACTCTTTGATCCGTCCAAATCATCGCTCTCTTCATTACTGTTCTGACCAAGCTCTGCTGGTAGTTTATTCTGTTCCTGGGCTTTACTTATCATTTCTGAAAATGTTGAAGGATTCAGGTTTAATGATGAGGAGTTTTTGTCTTCAACGTCGCTATTGTTATCATCCATCTCTGCACTCTCCGACAAACACTTGGCCTCATCTGGATCCATATCAGCCTGAAGACCATCAATACTATCCTCTGACCCTGTCTGCCTCCTTACAGCAACAGCTCCATTATCAACTGCTGTTTTCACAACTTTCTCTCCTTGATCAGACTTCTTCAGTTTAATCCCATGCTTTCCAATATGTGACCTGAGTCTGGCGGGATCCGAGAAAGCCTGGCTACACTCATAACAATGGAAATGGTCCTTCTTCTTCAGTTTGCAGAATGGTCGTCCACAGTTCTGTGATATGGCATAGTGCATCCGGGTTTTCAAATCATTCCAGCTTGGCTGCGGAATCTGATTTATACCTCTTTGTAAGAGAACTGTAAGAGGTGCTGATGGAGTCTGCGGCATTGATGGACTGGTGCCTGGCGACAGGGCACTAACAGCGATTGCAGCGCCACCTGTGGTGATCAGCTGAGGCGAGCTTAGTGAAGCTGGTAGAGCTTGAACAGAGCTTACTGGTAAAGAAATCGGAAGTCCAGATAGGCTGACTGAAGTAGATGTTATTCCAATGTTAGGAATTGAGAGATTTGTAGGCTGAGTTGAAATTATAACCGGTCTCTGTGACAGTGGACTTTGCTGAATATCCGGATGGGGTAAGATCAGTGGAATGTTTCCAGAATTCTTGATGTTTGTGACCGGAATATAGGCACCGACTGTTGTCATGACAGAGTTGACTGAAGCAAGCGGTGAGGATGCTCCAGATGTCAGGTCTTTAATCGACATTGATGCTGTTGCCACAGTCGCTGGCATGATTGGAATGTCCTGAGAAAAACCGGAAGCCAGAGTTTTATCCGATCTTGCTGCAGAAGATGAGGAGAGAGTGCCTGTCTCTGAATAAAGATGTTTTTTCTCATGTTGTGCCATGGTGCTATGACGAATGAAAGAGTAGTCACATTTCGGGCGAGTGCAGTGAAAATGGCGATTGGTTTGGTTGTTTGGACAGTGCATTCGGCGACAGCTCACGTTGCGATCAAAGAACTCGAAACCTTCTAGGATCTTAACAAAACTGTGAAAATCTCTTGCATGAAGGTTCAGCACATCAACTCTATCTGTGATGGTGAAACACCGTGGTCGTGCACAGTGGAAATGCATCTTTCCAACAAAACTGCATTTGTCATCCGGACATGGGTCATCTGCGGAAAATTTCCGGAATCCGTTCACCACCTTCATCATGCTAGGGATCTCGTAATCTTTCACAGCTACCTGAGACTGCTTGATTTCTTCGTCTGTCAGTTCAACTTTTGGAATTTTCGGCAGGTCCATTTTTGGATACTTTGGTGGGCGTCCGCGTCTTCGCATGTTAGTATCTTCCAGTCCAGCGCCGCCTCTACCACCAGATCGACTGTAAGATTTGCCTGCAGCAGCGCGAGCATATTCATGAATGCGATAGTGTTCAAGTCTGCCAAAGGTTGGTCCAACATAGGGAACCACATGGGTGCAGCCACTCTGTATGAAAAAGAAAGGAAAACATTGATAAAATCATAACTTTATTGATATTAACCAAATTATTAAAATACATTTTGATGCCTAGGCAAACACAGCAGACCCAGGGTCTCCTATGTTTGCTTAAACATATTGTAGCCCAGATTCTACTCAATTACAGTATCACTTACTTGTTTATATAAAGAATGTAAATGAATTTGAGCTTAATATTACACTTCTTTTCATAATATAAATGCTGTGGCCAGGCCTGATTTCCAACAACATTTAACATTAAATAATTCTGAAAATATCAAATGAAGTAGGATATATTTCACTATTAATGATTTACAAAATATATTAACCGTTCCCATGCTTAATTTCTGGACTTTTCCTGTCTTAATTTTAGACTATACCATTAGTCATGTATGGGAATGCTTGTTGAAAATTTATTGACTGAAGAGTGAACAGCACAGACCATCTGCACTGGTTGCAAAGGCAGTGACTATGTAAATGACTATGAGGATATAAAAGCTGAACTGACACACAGTATTTAAAAACAGAAATATACGTAATGATGATGATAATATGTCACATACCCAGATACAGTGATAGTGTTTGTCCTTCTCACTGTACTGACATGCCTCCGGACAACTCTCCGTCGCCTCGTACGCACGGTACGCTATCGGCGTGATACGGTCCTGTAGCTCGTGAAATCTACAACAGTTCATCAATTTTATTTTGATTGGGAAACATTTATCTACAACTTGTCCAAGTACAAATCCCTCATGGCAGTTCCTGGGTTGTACCAGTACTTCTGCTCCTTGGAAATAGTATACTGACAATAGACCACTTCACCAGAGAATCGACAAAAGCTGGTATAGTTCAGTTATTTAAATTGACCAGTCAGTATGGGGAAAAATCTCAGATGTATTTCCCATTGAACAATGTGTGAAATTTTACACTAGCATGATAGAAAAGGTGTTTAAGAAGAGCTTGTTGATTTATGTAGGTTTTCAGCTCATTTTGGAGTAAAATGGCATATAAAGAGATGTTATGAGCTAATATGCCCTTTTCAAAAATTAATTTCTCAATCATGCTTACAATTTAAAAATTTTAATGTAAAAAGAGCATGTTTTTTTTTCAGTAAATTAAATCCATCAGTACAGTTCCATTGTAATGGAAATTCCAATATGTTCCGACACCTGACCCCATGTCTCTCATTCAGTAATTGTTTTTATGGGTTCAATTATGTCAATTATGGTCCAATTTAAGATTTATATACCGCATATAAGGCATTGTAATAGATCTTCACTGTACTAAAATTTTCTATGAAATTTTCTTAGGACTTTACCTGGCATGTTCTCGGACACCATCCTTGGACTTGAAGAGAACAAGACATCCGTCCATCTTGCAGTGGTAGTGGTCCTTATACAGGTATTGGCAGCGCGGGTTGCACGGGTCATTGGCTGTATACCTGTGGGAAGGGTAGTTCTGGGTTTGAATTGAATTTGTAGGTTATATAGTCATTGAAATTGATATTTTGGATGAACAAGCCAATATCATTACACATCTGAATCTATATAGAAAAAAAAACAAATTTATATATTTACAAACTTGAACAAGCCTAGAGAAGAGTTTACCATTATATCTAATTCAAAAATTACACTTAAATATATAAATAGTACTTTAAAACAACAACAATATATCCATAGAAATACTTTTCTTAAAATTTAAAGGGCTTTGGTAATTATTAGTTCTTAAATTAATAAATGAGTTATTTCCCTTTATACATGAGGTTGAATGTTTATGTTACAGAAAAGAGCCATACCTGACAAGGTAAGTTTTCCACGAGTCGTCTTTTTCACGCCTCTCTGTGTATATGGATTTTGGTGGCTGCAGAGTAGTTGACGGTCCAGTTAACAAGCTGGGAACTGTCATCAGAGTTCCTGGACTCATCATGGTCACAAGTTGATTTGGCAGAGAACCAGGCATTGCGCTATTTAGAGATGTGAAATTTGGTAGACTGGGAGACAGCTGGGCTTGTTTTAGTGGCTGCACCGGAGATGGCAAAGATGAAACTGACATTGGTAACGGGTCAGGTTTCCCGGAAAAACTTGAGATTGGAAGATTTAGTGAACCACCCAAGCTTAAACTGTCTTCATCCTGGCTTAGAGATTTTTGTATTGGTTTCATAACTTGATGCTGGTATCCATCTCGACTGGAATCCAGCGAGCTTTCAGACAAATTTGATGCATCGTCATCGCCGAAATCCATTCTAGCTTGTAACCTGTCGATTGGTGTGGACGGTCGACTTGGTGAAGAAGGTGTAGAAGCACTGATGGGACTCTCCAATTTTGGTTTCTTTAGCGACAGCGGTTCCGTCTGCTCATGATCCACCAATTCCCGCTTCATTCCTTGAAACGTTGGAAGGGTGGGAATCATTGGTGTGCCATTGATCAGAGGAACTTGGGCTACAGGAACGGAGGTGAAAGTAGTTCTGGGAAGGATGAGTTTATTAGTGCTAGGCTGAAGCTGCGGAGGCTGGTGGTCCCGATACTTTCTGTACGCATTCTCAAAGTCACGTCTCTCATGCTTGCGCTTGTGAGAGTACAGCTGGGCCGTAGAGTGAAGGACGTAGTCACAGCCTATAAACCAAAAAAAAGACTGTGTTCTGAATGTTAATGCAATTTGAGTCAGTGATGCAAACCAAAATCAGCTGAAAGAAAATTATATTCATAATCATTTAAATCTAATGTCTATAGTTCTTCTCTAAAATCGTATATTTTCTGTGAAATACAAGAAATAAAAGAAGCCATATTCAGGAGCATTTGTTCAAGGCCATATGGTTAACTGATTCTTTGTCTGTGATCGACACATACCTGAGCGTATGCAGTGAATATGGTTGCTGACTTTGGAGTAGCGACACCCCTGGTACATGCAGTGCTCATATTTCATGAATTTCTTGAACCCGTCCCTTCCGAGAACCTCGTCTTTCTGATGATAGCTCTTGTGCTTCTCTGGAAAAATATAACCATATAAAAATCAGTATTCATTGATATCATTTCATGTTATTTTCTTCTTTTTCTTTTTTTTCAGCAAATAACTTGTCAAAATTATTTTAATTACATTCAAGAATTGTATATTTTGGACAATGGTACTATTAATCACAACTGCTACTACGATATTGAGCTAATTTAAGTTATCATAAGGAATAAAGTTATTTTCACTCACCCATATCAGCTTTATTCTTGAATGTAAACTTGCAATCGGACCGCAGGCAATGGAAATGGGTTGTTCGTTGTCCGTAGAACGCACATGAGAGTGTTCCACAGTCTTCCGTTGCTCTGAACCTTTGAAACCCCTCGGACATTATTGCTGAGTCTTTACGGTGGTAGTTTGCATGCATCTGTACATCGGATGTACTAATGTAAACCTTGTCACATCCATTCTGTAAAGAAGAAAAGTGATTCAAGTTACATAACTCCATTATAACTTATCTTACAAACAGAAACAGGGTCTAGACTTGGATATAAATTACCTCCCTTGAAATACATTTTTTCTCAATTTCAACAATGTCCTTTTTTTATTCATCTCTTATTAAAAGAAACAAAACTTGTTAAACATAAAGTCTAAACATTTGTAAGCATTTAATGTGTAATGACCTTTATTAATAACATATATAATATGGAATGGAGTTCAAGAAACATAAACTTTTAAGGTGAATTTATTAACAATTCAATTAAACACACCAATGACAAGAATAACTTAATAAAACTTTGCAGAAATTGATAAAATTGATTTGAATTCATATTTTAAAAATAAATAAATAATCAAATTCATACCTGCAAACAATGATAATGTGTTTGTTTTCCATTATGCGTGCACTGTCCGAACCGCTTGCTACAATTATCAGTGGGTGAAACCGGAGAAACCCATGCTGCAGCGACTCCTCACGTTTCCGATGCCACTTGTAGTGACGGACCATCTCCTCCTTCTTGACGAAGACCTGGAAGTTGCAGTCGATGCAGTGGTAGTGTTCCTTGTAGCTGAGGTCCAGGCAATGTTGACCGCCACACTCGGTGCCATTGTTGTACCTGATGAAATAGGAACTGCAGCTATACATGAAGATGACTTGACTTGACTTGACTATTTGAGTTTACAGTATTTCAGTCATATAGCAACGTCCAGCTAATTACAGGTGGAGGAAGACCCCGAATGCACTGAGACATCCGGGTAGATGCAAGCCAGCTGGAAGGCTTCCTCACATGAAAATCTTAATGACCCTGCCTGGATTCGAAGTCAGCAACTTTACCCTCTCAGCCAATAAATGAAGATGATGAATTTACTGTAAATTAGGACAGGACTTTTTGTGACGTGAGGGTATACTGATAATGACTAGGGCTATCACTGATGGTGAGTTATACCCACGTATCCCACCTTGGCTTCATGTAATGTGAGATTAGGAGGGGAGGTAACCAGGGTAATTCCTATACAACCCCCAATTCTGTCAAGCATGGCTATAATAATATGTAGCTTTCTGTGTTATAATTAAAGTGAGATATAACAAAATATTGTTAATGTGTACTGCAGTACATATTGCAAGGAATGTGATATAAAATACAGTTTGTATTCAAATGATTTGAAAAGCACACAGTGCTTTGTGATTATAATTTGAGTAAAACCAGGGTTTGAATTTAGCCAGATTTTGCACTTGCTATTTTTAGCAAGTAGTAAATTTGTTTACTTGCTAAATGAAAAATCAACTCGCAGTTTTAAAGTTTTATATTCTTTACTTGTAAAGAGTCAAATGTCAGTTTTAAAGGCACAGTGCAAAACTTGAACCATAGCATACAGTGAAAACAAACTGAGCATATAATTTTAGTTTTGGGCCCCATATGGCAGAGTGGTAGGTCTTTCGATCTCTCCCTCCAGACACCGTCTTGTAACTGCAGGCTTTGGATCATAGTTCTTTAACTAAACATTAGCTACTCTATTTCCACTCGCAAGAAAAAAACAAGTACCAGAAATTGTAACTGGCATTTATGAATTTCCACTAGCACTTAGCAAGTATGCGAGCTTAAATTCGAACACTGTAAAACACACTGGACTGTTATAAAAATATTGCCTTTCCACATTATTTTAACAAAGATTAAACACACAAAAAATTCTGCACTTTTTCTCAACATAACTCTTAAAAAGATCATTTACATCTCCAACATTATATCGTAAAATCTATACAATTACCATTATAATAAATTAAATGTTTAACCAATTCTTTTTTTCTGCATAGTGAATATGTATCCTCAAAGGAAAAAAAAAATACAGGGTAAACTTTGGCTTCAGTTTTAAATAGGAAGTATTCGACGGTATTACAGTTTAAATTATTTTGATAAAGATTTATTTTTCAAACAAAATAAATTCTTTTGAATGAGATAGGGTCTATCATATGAGGTTCATTGTAAGGTAAGGACAGATTCTAGTTACCCTGCATTTCTTTTTCCTTTGAGTATATGTTTAATCAAAGAAATGAATTAGCAATTAAGATTTATTATCAAAACTGAAAAATAAAATTAATGCAGTGTAACACAAAACATTATTTTTTCTCAGAAAAAAGTTTTTTTAAACAAAACCTACATAGTTTGCCCTGTTACAGTTAATATAAACTAACTTCCCTTCTCTCTGAATGCAATAAACAGCAAGAATACACAAGTCATTGCTATTAACGCTGAATTCATGATTTTAATTGAGGAAATTACCAACTTGCCTCTTGGAGTTGAATCAATTACAAAGAACAATGTAATATGTAAATGGACGCATAGATCAAATTTTGATATGAACAACTGTCTACATCAAGATTGGTGGAAAATTTGTGTGAATACATGAATACTTTTATGATTACAAAGATGAGTGTAACTGGTGTATGTTACAAAAGAGTAGGTATAAAGATTTAATAATAATGTTAAGGAAAAGAAAAAAAAAGGATAAACAAGACAAAAATAAAGTGACAGGAAGACAGATATTGAGAAAGAGAGAGAAGAAAAGAGACAGAGAAGGAGAGAAAGGGGGTAAAAAAAATATAAAAGAGGAGACACTTTTGTTAAAATAGGAGATCTAAAGGATTGTTGGCATCTGTGTGACTCACAGGCAGAAAAAGAGAAATAATGCTTGTATTCAGACCAGAGAGAGAGAGAGAGAGAGAGTCTTACAGGAGAGAAAGAGAATATTTGTTCTCAGATTGGAAGGCCTATATTCGTATCATGTGTGTAAAAGACAGATAGAGTTATTCTAAAGGAAGAAAAACACAGAATGCTTGCTATCTAGGAACTGAGAGAGAGAGAGAGAGAGAGAGAGAGAGAGAGGAAAAGCATTGAAAACTCTTTGATTCTCTTCAGATAATGCTTCAATCACACACAGACAGGACAAATATACAAGTACAGAAAAGACCAAATACAGTGTATGAATTACGCACATTTAAAATAGAAAAAAAAAAGAAATCAGATCCTAACTTCCTTTACAGTTCAGCGAGACCTATGATAAATGTACCAACTCTCCTCTCTCTAAAACAGGGAGATGATTCACAAAAAATAATTCAAAATATCAAAATTTGACATTTATTGTCCGACTCGGGGCGAAATTTTCCCATATCAAACTATGATAATGTCCACCTGATAACACTCACTTTTAACTATTTTCGAAAATTTTCCCACAACTTTTGGGGCATCACAAATAATAAATGGAAATAGAAAAATAAGTTCACTTCTAAAGGGAGCATTTTAGCTGACGTTTTGTCTGCTTTTCGAAAACAGACTAGATACAGCTGCACTGAGAATGACAAAGGATCCAGTTATTTTATCAGCATTTTAACAATGCAGTTGATGATGATGATGATGATGATGATGATGATGATGATGATGGGGATAATGATGATGATGACAAAGAAGAGGATAATGATCTTGATGAGAGTACAAACTGTTTTAAGTGTTCTTATAATCATCAACTAGTACAAAGTCAACAAAACTGCATCCTTACTTTGAAGTGAAGTGACCCACTAAAATTTGTTGATATTTTCCTGTTATATACTTAAAGTTTGAACTACTTGATGAGATCTGGCTGAGATAGCAGAACGGTTATCAGGGAGACAACCTGATCTTTAATCTGAGCATGTGCTTCGACAGATTCATACAGAGCTATTATTGAATGAATTGACCTTTGTGACCTTCACCTGCATCCCCGAAACATCCAAAATTGAGCCCATCCCCTCCTTGAAAGGATTGTATCAATATAATTTTGAATTAAAAGAATTAATCAATTACATGTATAATTATTAAATGACAGTTTATAATAGATGAAATCTACTTCCTTATGTAGATACAAGAGTTATTATGTGTCTGCAGGGTGATCAGGTTTCATAATGTTTGCTGTTAAGAGTGTTTTTTTTAAGACAAGGAAGATAAGGTGAAAAAGGACCTAAGAATTATAGCCCTTGATGGGAATGTAGCCTTTGTGATAGTGAACAAGTATTTGAAGTTTGATGACAAAGGTTTAAATAGTTTAGAAGTTATAGCCAAGGTTAAAGTTTTTCACCATCAAGATGCCCATGATGCCAACGACAACAACACTAGAGTGATGACATTACATCAACTATTTTTTAGAAAAACGACAATCGAAATATCATATTCTTTTTTGGGCTGCAGGTTTTGCATTTATTTATTCAGTACTGATAATTAAGGCATCACAAACTGTCCCTCACACACTAATCATTCTCCCAAATCATAAGGCCTTAACCTAATTTCAAAAGTTTGCCTACAAAATCCTGACCAGAATATCCTTTTTTTCATATCTCAAATCATGTCTTCATTATAATATCTGATAAAATCTTGTTGGCCACAATCAAGAGGGTAGCTCTCCACGTCTATGGATCCAAAGGTTTCGAGTTTGATCCCACTTGTGTTACTTTAATTCTATCTTTTCTTTATGTCAAATGAGAAACAGGTTCTAGCTTCTTATGCTGGTTTGGAAAAAGTACTTTTGTGCCTGGGAAGGCCATGAAATATCCTTACCCCCTTTGGTTTGAACCCACAACCTTTAGATAAGCAGTTATATACGTTACCACTGGACCACATTCCTCTAGCGTAATAAATATTTCAGGTGCAAAGTACTGGTCTAACCCAGGTGACCATCAAGAAGGATCAGTTTACATTTTGAAAACTGAATTCCCAGTAACATGGGGAAAAAATGAGTATTAACTTTATACAATCAATTCCGTATTAAACTCTACAAATTATATTAACTGTTCATTGTCCCTAAAATTAACAACAGAAACTCGATACTAGGGCGTCTAGCTGTATATGGTGGTAACAATAACACAAGACAAGGCAGCAGTTGTTGTTTTAATTCGGTGTTGAGGAAACCCTGCGTGCAGCCGTGAACGTTTTTATTGAGAAATGAAAGTCTTTATCTGACAATATACCTCTTTGATGTAAAAATGATTATAATAAATTACATTTAAAATTAAAAAAAAAAAAAAAAAACTTAAAATCCTAATAAGTCTTGATGATAAAAAAATATATACATGTATTATAAATGAAACTTAGAGTATAGTCTGTAGATACAGTGAGGTAAGGATGCATATAAAGTAGTATTAGTAGCAGCTACGGTGCTGGTGGCAACAACTGTTATGGTCAGTTGCAACAGAAAACTGTAGCATGAGAAAAATGCTCTAGATGTAGAACTGATACATGTAGAAAAAGTGACAGAAGTGGTAGCAAGACTGGTGGTAGTAGTACTCAAAGTAGAAGTACAGTAGAAGATGCAATGCTTAAGGCAGCTGCAGCGATAGCAGTGTATAGGTTTCCCATGGTACCAGTATACTTAATAAATGCATCTACTAAACATGAAAATTGATGATGGTTTTCATTATTTAATAAAAAAAACTAACCAGACACTTCTCCATTTTGGCAAAAGTTTTATCTTAAGGTTGAGTGGCAGAAGCTACTAGAACACTTACAAATAAGCAATTGGCAGGTGACGCTACCACAAAAATATCGCAAGATTTTGTAAGTTCACCGGTACCGTTGAGCCACCGATATCATGGAGTTTGACTATACCGACACTGTAAAGTTGATCAAGAAGAAAGCAACCAAATCTTACCTCTTCAAGTATTTTGAATAGTTGGGCAGGAGAGTTTTCCCTGAAGGAGCCCCGTGTTCTGCCGAGGATTTGGACCCGGCACTGTAGATGGCATTGATGAACGAAGAGCTTGTGGTAAAACGGTCCGTCTGGAGCTTGCTCGTGAGACCTCCTGAAACATACAATAGGTTGCTATGGTTACAATGATTGTCATGAATATACATTTATATTTTAAATAACTGGTCTTTACATGATGGAAATGCCATTAGGCAGTTGAAAAGGGTATAACTACACTATTTGCTGTTTTATAAAAAAAGGTTACTCAGGCAATTATTTAAAACAATACATTGTAATCACTCAGTTTCTTTTCTGCATAGCGATACAAAAAAAATTTGTAAAAAAAAAATGTTTAAAATTTCCAATACAGGTCTGACATCAAAATTTTGATTTAAAAATAAATTTAAAAAAACAAAACATCATCAACAAAACCCTCAAACAAACCAGATTTACATGTGTTGGAATTAGCCAATTACTTCGCATTCAAAATGCTTACTGCATTTTCTGAATTATGTTAGGAAAGGAGCACTTTAGTTCGGAATTTATGTCCAACCATCCCATGATACATACCATAATCTGCATAGTTTTCCTGTATCATATTTCAAATTAGTTTTAATCATATAATAGATCTCCCAATAGTAAAGAAAGCATAAAATTAACCCCGCCTCACTCCCAGAAAAAATGATTTGAAATTCTCCAGACTATTTTTATGATTTGATAGATTTCAATGAAATTACAGAAAATTAACAATTGATAAGGACAAAATGTAATGACACTCCAGAGTTTCAGCTTATTTATATGATCATTCAATGTCAATTAGGAAATAAAATCCTCAAAATATATGCTAAGTCACTGTAACACTTAATCGTTCCTAGGTAGCAAATGTAAAATATAGATTGTACTGGTCGTAAATATGTCTTCAAATAGATTCAAACAAATGACTGAGAGGCCAAAGGATTGAAATTTGCTCTGACCAATTTCCATCGACTTATTACTATATAACATCAAAATTAAATTGGAATATTTAAGAAAAATACTTAAAATATTTTCATTTCTAAACAATCCCTTTTGTTTACTTTTAGAAAGGTCAGAAATGTAAGTATTTATGACAATGTAGTTACTATAAAGTACTTGATACTTTGTGAAACAAGAATGTTGGGATGATTTCTAACCCTAAGACTTTAAGTTTTATTTAGTTTATTTGTTGGGTTTAACATCCCACCGACAGTATTTCAGTCATTTGGAGACGATGTCTACTTAAGACAGACATAGTGCTGCCACACTGCAGTATCACGCCGAAGACATGTGGCATGATAACACACCCATTGGAACTGGGAACAGGCTTAGAACTGCGTTCAGGCTGATCTGGCTTTCTTTTGGTTTGGTCTGAGTGGAACAATATCATTATCATATCACAACATCCAGCAAATTACAGATGGAAAAATACAACAAATGTACACAGGTACCGAGGTGGAATCCCTGAGCCTACCCACAAGTCAGCTGAAAAGTTTTCTCAAATGGAAAGTCCTGGAGACCATATTGGGACTCAAACTGACAGCTGTGAAGGGCTGTGATAGCAATTAATCCAGTGATTTTAACTTTCAACCATTCACACAAGGACTGTGGGATAATAGTTTGACTGTATTCAAGGGCCATAAATACATTCACAATGTCAGGGTTAAAAAAGAGTGTTTATTACAATATGGCCACAATAGAGGGCACACAAATGGGCTAATGATTAGGAGAAATTTGCTCACTAATTAATTAGCATAATTGGTATTTGACCCCACAGAAATCTGCACTTATATAGGTATCAGATAAATTTGTACAAAGTTCAAAATTTTTGCCTTATGTTAACCTATTTATCTTTGTTACCATGGTACAAAGAGGTACACAAGGGGGCGGGGGAAAACAATAGTGAGGTTCAGAAAGGGGAAATCGCATATATCTGATCACATGAGGTTTATATAAACACACTTATATAGTTCTACATGGAAAAGATAAAACTTGATTTATCATAAACTGCACATTCCCAATAAACCGAAGTGTATGTTAACAACACACAGTCCTCTATATCAAAATAATCTATTGTTTATATCTCTAGAAAATTGGTCAATGTGATAAGTCCTAACTAAGCTGAATCCTTTTAATTCTTTGTCTTTTGGAAGCTCGTTTTTTACCATGATCATGAAAAAAATCTAACAATATGAGTTAAGTTTACCTCAGACTGATTTCAGCTTAATTGTAACAAAAATAATACATTCATTAGTTTGTAGAAACTGTCAACTTAAAAAAACTTGAGTTACTCTTTACTAAGTTGACTCTTATTTCTGTGCAGGTAGAAAAATGAAGATAACATTTTTGCATTTTAGAAACAGAAAATTTAAACTTAAAGGAATGAAAACAAATAACAAATCAAGTCCTATATCATCAGCAAGAATACTTCAAGTGGATCAAGAGATCACAATGTGTGGTGGTGGTGGTGGTGTATTGAGGTTTACCGTCGCTGCGATAGTATTTCAATCATATAGCGACATCCAGCTAATTACGGGTGGAAGAAGACCCCGAGTACACAGAGGTACCCGGGTAGAACCACCGACCTACCGCAAGCCAGCTGGAAGGCTTCCTCACATGAAAAATCCGAAATCCCTACGGGGATTCGAACCCACAGCGGTGAGGGGGCTGAGAGATTTGTAGTCCACAACTGTAACCGCTCGGCCACGGCGGCCCCCCACAATGTGTGAGAGAGACAGAAAGACAAATAATGGGGAAGACCTAAATCATCTGACATTCTTTTCTTTCATTACTTGAGTATTATGGAAGAAGATTGCAAAAGCAAGATCAGATTCAGTTTTCAGTCCTTTCAATATTTAAATGATTTGTAAAAAGCTTCAGTGATCTGGAGACAGAGAAAAATATGCTTAAATTTGACATTCATTTTTTTTTCAAATGAATTAATACAATCTTAATGTCATAGACATATTTGATACATGTTCTTTTCATTGAAAAGAAGACGAAAAACACCTCCTTGTTCTCGATCTGTGCAACCATATTAAAATGTTGCAAATTTACCACCTAAACACAAAACAATCTTGATTAATTTATTAGTACACCTTTTCGATAATCTTTCACTTAAATATAAAACCTGATACCAAAATATACACTTTCAAACTTTATCTGATACCGTTATGCACACTTTTTGAAACACCCCAGAGATGTAATCAATGTTTAGTTGAACATTAAGTACGAAAGGCGATGATTGTAAACATCTGACTTCATTTTTATCTCACCATGGTGATTTTCGGCTAGCAATCAAAAAGCCAATAGCTTTTATACAGAACACAAATTTTAACCTCTTTCAAAAGTTCACTAGCAAATTTTTATTATAGATTATTCCATTTCTACCTATTTTCCTAACCTGGAAAATATCCAAGTTTTGACGAAAATATACAGCACACAGTATTAAATAGAGATTATAAAAGGGTACACTCAATGCTCAATACACAAAAATAAAGATTTTTATCCAAATACTTGATTTAGGCGGACTTTATAATACCTGTGCTTTGCATTGAGAATATGTATGGCAAACCAATATTAAATGACAAAAAGTATACTACTGTTAAATCTATAGAACTGATTTGATCATTTTATATTTTGTAAATGATTAAAATAAGCAGATAAACATTAGCGACATTTGAGTATTATATGAGAATGGCTAAATTGAAGGATTGAAATTAGAGACTTAAATTTGTCTGTGTTTTATTGGTCTGTTTTATCGAGGTAATCAATTAAAATAAGAATCTAAGGTAATATTGATCATTGTCTTGAAGTCTGTCTGTCCATCAGTCTTTTTATGATTAGGTATAAATGATGATGATGATGATGATGCTACTGATGCCAGTGTTGATGATGGTGCTGTTGATGCTGTGGATGATTATGACAGCAGATATATTCGAGAGTTTAGAACCATTCTTTTGTAGACTTAGCCGAATCAACAAGCAAAACATAATTGAACAAATAAGATACAAAATAATAGATTTATGACATTCTATATACTTCATTTGTCTACCAGGTGTCCTGAGTGCTTTTTTGGTGGGATTTAACAGATTGTTTTGAAATTAGAAAGTACAGGTGTCTGAGTTCGGATTGGCTTTTTGATGCAAATACATCCAGGTGTTTTAACCCTTTCCCTCATATAGACTCATTTTGACGCCCTCAATAGGTACCACATAAAGCCTGATCTGCAGAAAACCACAGTTAAACCTTACCAAATTTACTTACAAAATCCTCATTTCCAGACCACTGAGGAGCAGCGAACAGCATAAAACCTGATCAGCCTGCGAGTAACTCGCAGGCTGATCTGGTTTTATGCTGTTCGCATAGGTCTTTTCATGGTGTCCTCTAGAGGGAAAGGGTTAATGATATATAAACCATATAAACTATTGAATATTATATAAGGCCATATCAAATTAACCCCTTGGTCTCTGAATTTGTCACACTCAGAAAAAAAAGAAAAGAAGAATGACCATTCTATTTTAAGATTGCTCATTTATTGATTATAAACATTGATATTTTCACATTTTGAAGAACAAAATTTGATAAAGGATGGCAATTTATTATGTTTTTGAACCAAAAAAATATCACTTAATTCCAATTCATAATCTGTGTTCATATTAAACCAAGGAATGAATATGCTGCAGCCAAAACGTGCAGGAAGTGGAATTTTTCAAAAACCGGAGGTACTCGGTCAGATTTTATCTATAGGTCATATTTTGATCTCAAATCATCAGGCTCAAATTTTACCAGCAAACTACTCGATGCCAAGTTGTACTCAGTATTTATCAATAAATAATTTTGGAACACATTAATATACTATTCCAGTTTTAAAAAAAGTTATGCAAATGTCACCTTTATAACAATATATTTTGTTAAGAATTTGTTATAGAAATATGCCCCTATATATAATCTAAGTATAACTACGGAAGGAAAGTTTGCATAGGTAAACCCTTGCTCTTGAATTCTTTTATAAAGAAAAGGGATCAGAAAATCTGAATTAACAAGTGTGTTCTTTGGAACATGTGTGTCACCTGCTGAAGCATGACGGAAAACGTGTGATGGACGGACGACAGAAAAGTGATCCCTATGTGTCACCTCTGCTTACAGCAGTTGACACACAAAAAAACTGTCCCAAGACTTTCTTAATTGACAGATATACTCAAAGCACTCAAAGGAACTGACACCCACCATCTCAGACGCAAAAATTCTAACAAAATTTCTAGCCACCAAATTTCAGGCAAAGTTCAACTTTGAAGCTGACAGTTTATACATGGGGCAGAACATCTATACCTATGGCCTCTAGATCTATTTCTGCTAAGATCTATTTAACTATTCCGATCCACAACAATTATGTCATCAAAAAGACTGGAGACAAAGACGACATTGTCATTCACAAGGTCGTTATTTATGACATGAAAACAAAAAGGTTAGGGAGTTGGACCAGACACTGCATTAATCAGCTAAAATTCTCTTGTATGTCATGCCAATTTCGAGTTCAGTAGGAAATCGCAGGCAAAATTTATTGACATCCTTCGCATTCATTAAACTACTGAACTATATTCACCGAATAAGGATAGGAAAATTATTCTATTTAAAAATTAACTCAAGAATTAAAAAAGGAAAAATATTATTCCCGGAATGTCTGCATGAGTCTCCTCCTCTTAATGAAAAAATAATCATGTAAATTATGATTGAAAATTAAATCTAATTTAGGAATTACCAAAACACAATAAAGAAAAATACATTATTAATACTTGCATGACTTTTTCTGACTAGCCAGTACTGCAAGGATATTTTTTCAATGATACAGCAGAATTTTAAGTTACAAAATAATAAATTGACAATATTATGAACTAGTATTACAAAAGCCATGAAACAAATGAAAATCAAATTCTCCACAATGAAAGGTTCAACATTATCAATTAAACACTTATCAATGACAGAGGTTTCCTCATGCTAGACAAAAATTAAAATTAATAACGATAAATTGATATATCAAATATTTCCGCAAGTCAAGACGCTCACGTGAGGAGTCAATTAATTCTAAAACAAAGCAAATTTCTTACAAATGCCTGTGATTGGACAGATTTTTCCGCCGTTTTAAAATGTCAGTTTTAGCCATAAATATTAAATCATCA
>CM037794.1:14065564-14115564 GCA_021229015.1 Solen grandis
GGAATGGTTCCAAGTCCTAGGAGGTCAAAGTGCAACCATCCGGCAGGTATGTCAACACCGATCAAGCTAGTGACGTCACAGTCTCTATTTATAGATTTAGGCCGCCTGTTTGGAGGATAGCCGTTTTAACCCTTTCCCTCATACAGACTCATTTTGACACACTCAGTAGGTACCACATAAAGCCTGATCTGTAGAAAACCACAGTTTAACCTTACCAAATTTAATTACAAAATCCTCATTTCCAGACCACTGAGGAGCAGCGAACAGCATAAAACCTGATCAGTTACTCGCAGGCTGATCTGCTTTTTATGTTGTTCGCATAGGTCTTTTCATTGTGTCCTCTATGAGGGAAAGGGTTAAAGAGCACAACTTCGACGTCAAGACGTCAAGATGGTGTGTGTGTGGTGGGGGGGGGGAGATAAAAATAAACCAAGACAAACAAGCAAACAAAACAAACAACATCCATAACACATACGAAAAGTGTGTGTGAGATGGATTCCTCGGTTGCGCACACCTCACCAAAAACAGGAATGTGTCGAAAGCTCCCATGCTCATTTGCCAAGAAAAGCAGGAGCACTTTTGAGACTGATTGCACAGGACAAAACGTGTCTAAACTTGAGCGGACAAATTCATGCTGACATTATTTTTGGATTAGCGCGGATTTCTTGGCAAAGGGTATCACGATGCTATGCATCACTTCTTGAGAAATTGCGAAAAGCCATCAAAATCGTAAGGCGTAGGCGTTTGGTTCTATATTTTAGGGAAGACCTTGTTATGCCTTCCAGGAGGACAAACATCAACTTATCATGATATGTCCTTTAAATATCGATTTAAAATCTAAGACGATAAAATAGTATTTATTTATTTATTTATTTATCAGCTTGGAGACACGTTTATTTTAAATAGCATGTAAAAGAATCAACCTCTATACAGTTTACTTGGATTACATTACAAGACAATACAACAGGGCCATTTTGATAAAATGTAAGGAAAGAAAAGAAGAAAATAAAGATTCATCGTTAACAAGAGGCAAATTCAAACAGTATACACATATTTGATGGCCAATAAAGGACATAAAATTCAAGTTATTTTAACATATGAGATTACATGTGATAGGATAGGATATTATAACCATCGGTTGACCGTTTTCGCTTCGTTTCATTTTCGCCAAGTCTCTCTTTGTCCATTTTCTCCTTGAGGTGGGTGAGGACGGGGAGTACCAGTATTCCTCCCTCTTTTGGCTTCTTGCTCCACCTACTCACCGCCGCTAAAGTCAATGAACTCTCGAGTCCTGTATTATATTTAAATTTCATTTTTTTTTCACAGCGCTCAAAATATACGAACTATATGTTTACCAGGTCACGTGATTAGAATTTAAAGGTAAAAGAAGCGCTCAACAGAAACTGTTCGGGCCATAAGGCGTAAACTGTATGTTGATCCATATGAAAATCGTGTTTTATTTTCGGTGTAAGCTGTATAATATGGATTTATTTTGACATATTTCTTGAACCAATGAAATCTTGGTTAACAACCGACGAGTTCGGAAAAGAACTCGGTTCACTGGTTTGCATAAAGTATTTTAGGATATTCCATCGTTAAATGGAAGTTTCAGGGTGCATATCTTTCTGCATGGCTGTCAATTGGCAAATAACAATTAAATCTACCTGTTTTAAACATAAAAACATCCATAAAAACTAAGCATTTGAAAAAAATAAACAGTGGTGAATTATAAGAAAACTTAGTTAACCTTTGTAGTGGACTTGCAAAACTCGCAGTGTATAAATTAGCTAACATAAGCCATATATAGTGAAAAGATTTTAGGCTTTAATATTATAATCTGTTGGCTTTTGGCTTTGTCTACAAGGTGGTAATTATTAAATATTTATATTTTCTTGAATTACCTCCCTTTAATTTATTCTTATCCCAGTGGAAATATATAAATCATCCCCATACAATATATATTTTTGTGCGTTTGTTTAAGAGCAAGGATGATTCCGCTTACACATGAATTCAAAACACTTCTTTTCATTCTTATACTGTCTGGTGAGATGTAAGATTTAATGTGACAAACCTTCTGGCCGGTTAGCAGTTGGAAAAATACGTTAGGTTACTACTGCACCCCAAAAGCGCTATCTGGTGTGGTGTTCATTGGTAGGCGTATGGTTAAAAGATATTTTTTGAAGCTCAGGGAAAATATAGAAAAAAGGGCTGACGTGTTATATTTCGTTTAGGCTATTTTGTGTTCAGTACTAAGTTAGGGAGTTAAATTCAGTTATTTTTTTTTGTCTTTGATTCTCAAATTAATTAAACGTTAATTATTTGAGACAATCAATCATTGTTACAATCATTCGTAAATAAGTTTTGTATACATTTCATAGCTTAACTTTATAAGTAATCATACGACCAGGAAAGTCACAAAAAATAGTTTCAGATATCTATAGTTTTTTTTTGCAGACCGCTCGGAAACGTTACAATAGCATCAGCCTCCGTTTGCGCAGTTGGTTAAGTGCTCGTCTGCTGAACTAGGGGCCCCAAGGTCTAATCCCACTGAAAGAACTTTTTCGGCGTAGCTGTATAAAATTGATTTTGACCTACTTCTTCAACCAATTAAATGTTTGTATGTAAATGAAGCCATAGTAAAATCAATGCTATCATTGGCTTGTATAAATTATTTTTAGAATATTTTGGATATTCAAATATTAAAATGGGTGTTTCGGGTTGTATATATCTTTCTGCATGATACAACAGGTTCCTTTTTCAGTTTAAGCATAAAAGGTAACACAGTAATGTAAATTTAACACTTACGTATCAATTTAGGAATGCTGGTTTGGCAATATGATTTAAAAGCAACTTAATAAGAAGAAGGCGTATGTCTATTTTTAAACAATAAGTTCCCCTAATTTGTAAAAGTGGACTCGGCCTTCAGGGGGAGGTAACTACTCTGTAGAAGTTGTGCAGCTTATCGTGCAGATCTGGAAACAATAATCGGATATACGCGATTCATGATCTTTCGGTTTCGCTTGGTTACATTTGAATTGTTAAAAAAATTCAGCAAGTGCATAATATTTAATATAAAGAATAGTAGTAGAATTGGTAGATAAGCTATTTTTTAAGTTTGTCAAATAAATCCGTTTTGTTATATAGTCTTCACAATGCCTTCCATAATCTTGGTATTTATAAACATTTTTGCTTAAGTTTTCAACTTTATAATAGTTTTAATCTGCTTTACATGTTACAATTGACAATTATTTAGCTACGCCGAATATCTTTTTTTTTGTCAAATTAAAACCATTGTATATATCTTTATATATATATTTCCCTGGCATATTTAGTGCATCGATATTAACCTTTACATGTCATGTCGTTGTAAATAATACAACCCGGTGCTGTCTTCACGTTTCCTTCTAAAAGCGTTGCCTTGGAAACCATTTTTCAACATCCTTCAGGTTCGAATCTTTTTTTATTCCTGAGTCAAGTGGATAACAAGCTGTTCTTGAATTCCTCAACCTTTTCGAGCTTTCGCCAATTCAAACACTGCAGTCGGTAGCTGAATAGGAATGCCATAGAGAATAAAACTGCCTGTAAGCATCTCTGTCAGAAGATGTTTGATTAACAAGAATTAGTCGGAACGATTCCCAATAGACCGAATAAGGCTAGCATAAAAAGCGACCAAGCGTCGCATTAGTGTCTCTCAAAGCAGTGTCAACGAGGTGAAACGAAATGCCCCGAAGCAATTCTCGATGCTTTTTAAATACAACGATTAAGTCAGAGAGTTTCCGATTTACTGGACAGGGGGATCTTGACACGTGGCATATGCATAGCTCAAGGGAACGCTACATTTCAATATAAAATGCGAGTGCGAAATTTTGTGTGGCAGAACTTAATGGTACATTAAAGATGAATAATTGCATAGACGCTAACGTCCATCTTCATATATCATCGTTTCGTTCTGGAGCGTTAATTGACCAAATAATAGCCCGGTGTAAGTACAGAGTCGTTGCGTATGTTTTAACTTCCAATAGGACAGTTTATTATTTTGCTGATGTCATTATAGTACAATTTTGGAATACATACAAACATTTTTTTAAACATTCTTTCAATCTTGTCATATTCGGTGTTGTTAGGCATTTGATTTACGGCAAACATGCATGGTAAAATGCACAAAAGACAACTCGAACACAGCTGTGATTCAATTGCGACCCCCCCCCAACAAAAAAAAAAAAAAACTTGTTGAGATATACAATGTAGCATATTGTTTGTGTTTTTAAAGTCTATTTTGGTCCAGCGGCAGGATAATATGACTGGACATGTTATTATTCCATTTGTTTGTTTGTAACGTCCCACCGACAGTATTTCGGTCATTTGGAGACGATGTCTATTTGAGACATATATAGTGCTGCCACACTGCAGAATCACGTCGTAGACATGTGGTAGTAGGTCACATTATCCTGACACCGGGCCAACCAGTCCTGCAACTAACCTTTTACGAGCATGCTGAGCGCCAAGCAATGGAGCTATACCAGATCCATCTTTTACGACTTTGGTATGTCGCGGCCGGGGATCGAACCCATGACTGAATTGTGCCATTTGTGATCGAACGAAACAATTCTTTATTTCCCGACTAAATAGACAACTATACAAGTTTCGTTTTTGAAATCTAAAGCAACCAAATCAAATTTTTAGTTATATGACAATCAAATACACGTAAGGAATCATTATCATTTTTTTACATAACGAAGGATTGGTGCCAATCTACTGCAAATGTTTCTTTATTCATGTTTAGTTACACGAATTTTGCATCCGTCCTCCGTTACACAACACATTTAAATGCTCTATGTCTGTATTTATAATTTATTGCATTTTCGCAATTTTCTTTCAAAGAATGTTATCTTAAAATATTACCATACACCATAGTACTTTTAATTATTCTTATATCTTGTGAAATAAATGAACTGTAACGTTGGAGTTTTCCATGAATACCAGCCCTACTGTATCGATCGCTGTAGTGTTAATAGTACGTCTACATTTCCTTTCTTATACAGCCTTGGAACACCCCAATATATATAAATAAGATTTTTATTTCATATCAGAACACTCGAATGATTTAATATAATAATTGAAAAAGCAACCTATGAATTTTTTTTGCCCAAAATAACTATGTAAACCAGCTAAGAGCTATCACAGATGGTGATTCATATCCCAGCTACATTGCTACAGCGCATTTAATGAATAATGAAAAGGTTACAAGATGTCACATCACAATTCCGTTGGAAAGTGTGACAGGACTGTCTTAATGAATATTGCAAGTAGTTATAATCAGTTCTTTGAAGCGATATTAAAGGTAAATCTGGAAAAAAATGAATATTGACCGGACGTGACGCAGCTCCCGTTTTAGCCCCCAACAAAAAACTTGCTTTGGGATATAATGTATCTAACAAGTTTAAATGGTAATCATCAAAATACACAAGTAAATGGAAATTTGCTAAGTGATCCCTAGCAAATTTTGAGTAGTATACTTCATAAACTATCCTAAATAGTCCTACAAATGAATCGCATAATCGACTCAGTACTTTAGGTTTCGGTGGTTTTCTTTCCCTTTATAGTATTGGAACAACATTATGCACTATACATATTTCTGTTGTCGTCACAGTCCCCAAATAAAACAACTAATGTCAGACTTTTAAGTCATGCAAATAATCTTAATTACAATTGACAGAGTCCTCGGGCAGCGTGGCGAAATTATATATATATATATATATATATATATATATATATATATATACACGTCGATATTAGAATTCTACTATTTATCTACATTTCGTGTGGCTTCTCTTGATATTCCGATCTTGCCTGTGTCTAAAGGTCAAGGTACGTCTTCACACTTGTTTCCAAGATATTTGACGAGCCACATCTTCATTTGCATAATTAAGGATCTTTTTTTTTTTTCGCTGGAGATGTTTGTAATTACGCGTCAGATGACAGGAATTAGGGGGGACCTTCTATCTAATTGACATTTGATACTGAGCAGATAATAGTCCAGGAGTGGATGGTGACGACACTATAGATAGCACTGTTGTAGAAAATTCGTTTGAATTGGCTGTAGTCACGTGCAGATACAACGCGTCTGTCGAAACTGTGAGGATTCCGATTACTTAATCCAGTTAAGAATGTCTATGTTTGGATAACTTGGCATCAGTGCAGTTATGTAAATCTATTTTCGTGAACTTTTCGTGAACATCTTAAATACATCACAGGAAATAATTATTTCACAGTATTCAGAGAGAGAGAGAGAGAGAGAAAGAGAGAGCATTACAAAGGAATACACAAAAATAATATGAAGGAACAAAAGGGCTTTTTTTTAAAATGAATTTAACGAAACCCTAAAATTGAAGGTATTTTTACTCACATATCTTTGATATGTTGTGTAATGTTATAAAATTATGTGTACAGTTCACGGGGCTTATCAGTAGTACTATTTATATCACTATACATGTGTTCATGTACACTAGAATGCATATCGTAAATTCATCTTTGAAAATATATTTTGAAACTAAACTCTCTAAGCGCTATATTAATTTGAATGGATTATTTCTCTCTATACTTATTAGTTGAAATTTTGAATTTAGATTACGACCAACTAAAAAAATAAGTTTAAAAATGTACAAACAAAATGCTTACATGTCCTCGCAGTCATGCATTCATTGGTAGAAAACTTAAACATTATGATGTCAAACGTGATTATATATATATATATATATATATATATATATATATATATATATATATAGAGAGAGAGAGAGAGAGAGAGAGAGAGAGATTTAATTTGTATACTTCAAAGGGAAGATTTTTTTTCATTTTTATACCCAGTCCTTGGACTCGGCTTGTGTTCTTAGCAATTAGGAACGGCTGCTATGTGAAACCGTCATATGCTTGCATCCGCGAGCCGTAATTGTCCTCTGTTGTCCTCAATTAGAGAGGATCAGGTTCATTTCTAAGCTAATGAATTCACCACAAATTTGACCAATAGGAATTGTACATTCTTCTAATTAATGTATAGAGTACGAAGAGAATGATAGACAAGGAGTGGGGACTTTGTCTACAGTTGCCCTTTCTTCCTTGCGTTTCATGATTTTTGTTCAGTTTTCATTATTCTTTACACGGTGTTATTTAATATACAGAACTTATTTGTCTATTTTAATAAGACTTTCTTGTAGAACGTACCTTCCAAAACACGCATGAATGTTGTTTGGCTAACTTGAAAATGTATATGTACGATTTTGTTAAGGGATGGGTCGCGTCAGCGGGAATCAAAGCTGGATATTTTGCAATGCCACATGTGCAGTCCGGTTACTTTTGAAGGACAACGTTGTTGCAGGCCGTTGCTACAATAAAACATGCACATGTTCATAGTCCTTGGCTTACTGATGTTATTACTTACCAATTCACCTCTGTGTGGCCGAATTTTAGACTGGTTACCATGGTTTTCATTGTGGTAGATTGTGGCTCTACTCAAGTACCTATGTTCATTTGGGATCTTCATAGTTTTGTAGCCATATGACTGATATATTAAAACACTAAACGTAACAACATATATGTATATAAATATAACGTACATGCAATTAGTCTTGTCGACGAACAGGGACAAAATTAACATATCATACAGGACTGATTAATTTAAAAATAGCAAATGTCAATAATTTTACTATTGTAAAAATTGACCATTTGCGAATCTTGTCAGATATCCAAGCAACAAGAAGCTTAACTTGTTCTGCGTCAAAAGAGAATGACACATTGTGACATAAATGAATTTGTTGTTCGTAAGGACCATAAGATGCATCTAATTCATTTGTAAATCTATTGATCATGGATAAATTGTTTTCATCTATGGTGACCCTTAGGTGTAAAAAAGGCTAGATTAAAGCTTGTTTGTTCATTTTGTAGATCGAGTTTACTTAATGGCAATTTACGAACACTATTTTTAGGATAAGAACGAAAACGTATTAAATATATTTCAAGAATATTAATGCAAAGCTCCATTTATTCGAATTTCTTACTTTATTTGATATCTTAAGCTAACTCAAATCTATATTCTATATAAATAAGGAAATGTTTCAAGAGGCAGTGATAAATTTCGTTTTCGGAGGAAGAACACATACTAGAATGCGGAGATTTATTACAAAAGAGAGCAAACGAACGATGGCATTTCTATCTTATGAATCCATTTCGCATTCAAGTCACGGACAGAAGGAGAAAACTTAATTAAAAAGCTCTGTAACGTTTACAGTTCTTGTTTGTGCTCGTAATGACGTTGGATAAAACGCGACATTCACGATTGATTTATCAAATTTGGGTGTCAATAGTGTAAGTAAAAAGAAGATTTAATTAACTAGTGAACAAATAGTCGTAATGAACTTGCTTTGCCCCTCTGAAATTGAACACCGTGACTATCTCTTCATCGAGGCAATATAGAAAAAATAAACGGTATCTTCGACGTGCATCGCAATATTTGTCGAGAAATACACAGTGATGAAATTCGGGCCTTGCTATGTTTGTTGAATGCGAGAACTATCATTATCGCCTTTAGTCGACATTTTATTATTTATTACACCTTATGGGGCAACAGTGAAACGTATTTATTTCTGGCTTTTTTTTTCGCTTTACTGCGTTATCATTTCTGTCTCGTCAGTTATGCTGATATTTCGCTTTACTGCGTTATCTTTTCTGGCTCGTCAACTTTGCTGATATTTCGCTTTACTGCGTTATCATTTCTGGCTCGTCAGTTTTGCTGATATTTCGCTTTACTGCGTTATCATTTCTGGCTCGTCAACTTTGCTGATACTCGTAGTTTGCTTTACTTCATTATCTTTTCTGCTTCGTCAACTTTGCTGATAAATGGCTTCTCTGCAGTATTTTTCTGCCTTGTCAACCTTGCTGTTAGTTCGCTAATATGCACTATTATTTTGTAAAGCGTAAAAAGTTCAACTATCATTTATTAAGATCTAATTTGCATACATTCATATTGATCCATAATTGGGAAGTGGATGGCTCAAGTCCGGCCGCGACATAAAAACGTCGTTAAATTGTAATAAGGCATACTCGTATTTCCATGGCGTGCTTAGGTATAAGGGTAGCCCCGGGACAGGTTGGTCCGGGACATGGTGTGGTACCATTCTACTTGTTTATGTAAGATAGATAAAATTCCCAAAAGACTGCAATATTGTCGGTAGGGTTTTATTTATCTATACTACAGGAAGCAAACTCATTAACTTGACTTTTTACGGTTGATGTATACTTACAACATAAAATGTCATTTCAGATTAACACTTTATTTCAACTTCTATTTCGTATTTAAGATGATTTTAATTTCTGTTTTATATTAACGAATTTATTAATTTAGCAGAAAACTGCACTTCTTTTGGAAAAAATCTATGAATCTAAGAGACTAGAATAATTCTGCTAAATAAGCTACGAATGAATAACAACTTTGCCGTTTTTTCTTTTTTTTAAAATACTTAGATCGCATTAGCAAAAAATATGTGTGCTATGATTCTTTTATCCTTTGAGAATATTAACATCAGTACTTTTTGAAGAGTAATTGTTTCACGTAAGATTCCATGCATTCCAAAATTTGTGCTAAAAAAAGCATATTTTCTCCTTATGATACTTTACAATGGACAATATACTGCTTTTTAGCATATTGTCAAGAAATGGAGATAATTTCTTCTTAGTCTGTAAACATCTATCGCTGAGGGAAATAAAAGGCAATACAATAAGCCTCGAACCAGATGGGGACATTCGTCTAACCACGCGACTAATTCAATAGATATGTATTCCAGAGTTGCGTCCTTTCCGTAGACTTAAATAACTTGCATTCTTGCTCGTCCTGTTGTTAGTGTAACTTGAAATAATTAAAAATTTTATTGGAGACAATTTTATTACTTTATTTTTTTGCCTTCGCCTTTCGTCTCTTTTAGTCGTCTGTTATTCTCATATTTGAGAAGATGTATGGTTGTTGAATTGCGGTTCTACTCAATGTCACTTAGCATTTAATGGTAGACACATAATTAGCTGCCATTAAATGCTAAGCGCTGAACACAAATCTGATGTAGCAAAAACACATACGTACAACTCAGCTGCGTTCTTTAACGCTGTAAGTGCATATGTAACCCGTTGAACCACACAAGCCTACCAAATGACCCATGACAAAATGTCATTTGGCTGAAAAATTCATGGTTATTTGAACAGCGAGCACTTTTATCAATGTTTAACCCTTTCCCTCATAGAGGACACCATGAAAAGACCTATGCGAACAGCATAAAACCAGACCAGCCTGCGAGTAACTCGCAGGCTGATCAGGTTTTATGCTGTTCGCTGCTCCTCATTGGTCTGGAAATGAGGATTTTGTAATTAAATTTGGTAAGGTTTAACTGTGGTTTTCTGCAGATCAGGCTTTATGTGGTACCTATTGAGTGCGTCAAAATGAGTCTATATGAGGGAAAGGGTTAAAGAGATAAGACCACGACGTAATAGGCGTTATGTCGTCAAACTAAATCACCAAGGTTTACCAACATAGAAGGTAAAGCCTAGGTCCCACTGAGGAAAAACATCGCCGATGTGGAAGTAGACAAATTTCTTCCCGATGGCTCTCGCTGTTTGAGCCAAAACATGGAGCAGTCCCAATCAAAGGGGTTTGGTACGAAATGGGGACGGGGATAAAATCACTATATATAATACAAGGGATACTACTTCCGCTTTATCTAAACCCATACCTTCATCGGGATAATGTCAATAGCTCAGTCATTTATGAAGGTATCTTTTTAATATTTTGTACCTATTGCAAGCGTATACATTTATGCAACCACAAATCACCACAGTTTTACCCATACGAACTCAAGTATTCAGCAACGAAACCCGTAATGTGAAACTTAACCCGGTTTTCCAAAAAGGGTCTCTTGGAGCTTTCCCGAACACCGTGAATCACACCTGATGATTCAAGGGTATTGTTCGTGGGGACATTCCCGGAAGCTTCATAACCATAGCCAAAGCATCAGTGAACATTCAACGGACCATCCCCGATTCTGAGTCAATGTCATTTTTCACGGGACAACTCCGTAATTTTTATGAATCGGGATCTATCGGGAAAATTTTTGTCTATTTCCACATCGTCGACGTATTTTCCCCAGTGGGATCTCGGCACGAACAAAACGATTCTATGCTGTTATTTTATTCAGCTAGCGCATTAGAAACACCTATAATATATCGGTGCAACTTATTCTCCATTAAAACGCGAAACCAGACACAGCTTAAGATCGCATGCATTAAAGATTGATGTCTCATCAGGGCGACAAAAGCTGAAAATTAATTTGTTTTGAACATGCTACAAAACACAAACAAGCTGATATTCCCCATATGTTTTGTAAATAAATAATACAGTGTATGTATTGTCTTGCACATTGTTGAAGAAAGGCACACTTTTGATGAAGGAAATACTAAATCTAACACATCTCATTTTTGAAGTCTAAAATTATTTTAACTTCCCCCAAAACGCTTATGCTCTTGAGTTCTGTTACGCTTAACGCAATAATGACTGATCTATATGTTTAGAATCAAAGTCTTGTCAATAAGATAAAGCGAATGCCGTCGTAGACGAGTGGATATGGCCATTGTCCTGCATTTACGGCTATCTCGCAGCGTTGATTTCGAACCTTTCAAGTGAGAACTTGTGGTACATACGTGCCCCTGATTCCTTAAATGACGTACGATGTCCCCTTACCTGCAAAACAGGACAGCGCAACAATACTCCTAACCTGTCAAGATGTATATAATTGATAAATGTAGTAAATATCTATACTCAAGGGTATCGAATACGTACACGCAATGTAACTGACAAGTCAGAAATGTTTATGAACAGTTGTCACTGTTTCTTACTTTTATTAAGAAATGACCACTTTTGAAGGTTTACAGAAAAGCTTAAGTTGTCTTTTACGAAAATGAATGACTGCATATATATTTTATTCAATTCTTTATTAATGGAATGTGTTCATCATATCTGCGCATCAAGTATAAACTATTTAATATTCTTTTAACCTTTGAAAATAAAAATAGATACAAAAGTTCGTCTTCTTGTTTTATAAAGTAAGCGTTTCTTTTCAAAATATGAATATGGACTTGACTTGACTATTTGAGTTTACCGTCGCTTCGACAGTATTTCAGTCATATAGCGACGTCCAGCTAATTACAGGTGGAGGAAGACCCCGAATCCACGGAGACATCCGGGTAGAACCACCGACCTACCGCAAGCCAGCTGGAAGGCTTCCTCACATGAAAATCCGAATTACCCTGCCGGGATTTGAACCCACGCGGTGAGGGGCTGAATGAGTGTTTAAGTCAGAGACTTTACCTTCTCGGCTACGGAGGCCCCAAATATGAATATGGCATGGTCTCAATAGTGAGATGGCCTCAATACCGAGGTGGTCTTAATCGTGAAGCAACATTATTTAAATAGTCTTTATATAAGGTTTTACTGTATATTAAAAAGGTTGTTCATATTCGAACCTTTGCATACCGTGTTATTGACCTTTAAAACCCTTTCGATATTGACATTAAAGTACATAGTGTTCAAATTCAAAGTTCTAATGGATCGAATTTCTATCTCAATAAAATAGTTAAGTCTATCTGAAATACATATTCTATAGAAATAAGCAAATGTGCCAAAAGTCAATGATAAGTTTCTTTCTAAGCGGAAGTATGCATAATAGAATGTTGAGATTTATTTCTAAAGAGAGCATTTCTATCTTATGAGTCCGTTTCGCATTCCAGTCATAGAGAGAAAAAGAGGGACTTAATCGAAAAACTATGTAACGTTTACAGTGCTTGTTTGTGTTGATATAATGTGACATTCGCGATTGATTTATCAAATCTGGGTTTCAATGGTGTAAGTAAAAAGAAGATTTAATTAACTAGAGAACAAATAGGCGTAATCACTTTTCTCTGCTCTGCTGAAATTTGAGCGGCATGAACATTTCTACGTCGAGGCAAGATAATGACAATACATAGTATATAGGTTTTGATCCCTGGCCGTAACATAAGTCGATAAAATTAAGATGGTACTGGCCCCTTGCCTGATACCAAGTATCGCAGGGAAGCAGTACTTTATATGTCCTATTTAAACAAAATCCTCAATATTGTTAATTGGACATTACTCAAAAGTAAGCAAATGTATATACTTGGATTTTTTTTTCACAACTGATTTCACCTGATCTATTTATCTACATATAAACACGTGTACACTATTTTAATGAATTACTCCGTACCACTTGGCCTTCGACCGAGGTTCGTAACCCCCCCCCCCCCCCCCAACTAATTTCTGACTAAAAGTATATAGCTTTTTTTCAATATCTTGTCATTTTTTTGTATAAATTAAGTAATATTTAACTAATATATTCTATTAGATATCAACGCCATGAAACTGAATTCAATCGGCTAGGTAAAATAAATATGAAATTATTAATAATTTTGACATGTTCACTCTTATGGACCGTTTGCTAGTCTATCCTGTTTAGCAGGCGGGGTTTCGAATGTTGGACATGAGAAAAAATGGAAAAGCTATTAGAATTTCCTTTCATGTTTCAACATAAAAAAAATCAAAATTTTGATAAGATAGATAAAGCCAAAAAGTTTAAATTTCAATTATTTCTGTCTCTATTTTTATTATAGTTGTGTCCAGATAAGTTCAATATACTTAGTTTAGAAATATATGAGTAAATTGAATAACTTGTTATCATAATATTGTATTTGTTGACCTTTTTGAGCTCTAAAATACATTCGGATGAAGGAATTGAAATTGTACCGGAACAAGAAGACCAGCTTTTCAATGAACTGAATAAATAAAAAGGCATACCATAGACATATTGTATATCTATCGCCTCTACTTACGTTTTTGATTAATTCAACCACCAGACGAAATTATATGAATACACCTTTCACTAACACTTATTCGCAAACGAAAAATATAGAAAAAGAATAAGAATATATTTAAAAAAATACAGCAACGGTTCTTATATTACTTTTAAATTCATTGTCAGTAAAAGACAGTTACGTCTCAGACGCCTGTAAACATCTATCGTTGAGGGAAATGAAAAGCAACATAATAAGCCTGGGAGCAGATGGGGGCATTCGTCTAACCACGCGCCTAATGCGACATTTAATATACTGTAGAATCATTAATTTTCGTGGAGGACTAATTTTCGGTGATTTCGTGGATGACTTTATCCACGAATATTTATCCCCACGAAAACGTTTTATTTCATAGACCTCATGTTTTCTAGAAGATGGTTCAACGAATATATGTACCAACGAATTTGATTTAATCACAGGTTCCACGAAATTTAATGTCAACGAAAATAAATGATTTTACAGTATACATATTTCAGGCCTGCATTATTTCGGTAGAGTTAGGTAAAACTTGCCTTCTCACTCGACAGTTTGTGAATATAACTGGAAATAATTTGACAAGACATTTGTTATGTTGGTCTCTCCTGACTATTGCTTTTTGTCTTATTTTTATCTGTCTGTCATTCTCATATTTCGGACTTGATATTGGAAAGACACTTAAATTATGTGTAATTTCATTCTGCGTGTTGAATAAATGTATCTTCTTGGAAATCCCCAGCAACTTCAAGTTTTATTAGGTTAGGTGAAGTGTGCTGAATACCATAGTTGCCTTTCCTTTGCTATCTTAACTGCTTTACGAACCCACTATATAAATCAGAAATTGCCCTTGGTGGACACGTGGTTTGAGCAGCCACATAGGGAGCGGGAGGTTATTGATTCTTTCCCCCTTCAAATATATAATCATAGTTTTGATAAGAGGGACATATACCTCACTTAGCTGGCACTCAGAATAAATGTAAAAGTAGTACCAGGATTATTTGCCCGATGGCAGGACAATGTGACCGGTTGATGCAATATGTCACATGTCTGCAGTGTTTTACTGTAATGTGGTAGTTCTATATTTAATTATCCGTCTCAAGCTGACTAAATGTCCGGATGACTAATATTTTACCTCACCAAGTAAGGAAACCAACACCGACGCACAAAACTGAAACCCAAAACCGATAGCTAAATTATTTTCAGATAATCACAATGCTTTCCTTAATTTATGTTTCTGTTTTCGCTTCATTTTCTCCCTGTAATGAACGCATAATCTCAATTATCCACAGTTTTATTATTTAACCCTTTCCCTCATAGAGGAAACCATGAAAAGACCTATGCGAACAGCATAAAACCAGATCAGCCTGCGAGTAACTCGCAGGCTGATCAGGTTTTATGCTGTTCGCTGCTCCTCAGTGGTCTGGAAATGAGGACTTTATAATTAAATTTGGTAAGGTTTAACTGTGGTTTTCTGCAGATCAGGCTCTATGTGGTACCTATTGAGTGCGTCAAAATGAGTCAATATGAGGGAAAGGGTTAACTTATTATATACCAGTGTTGGCATCTTTCTAGAGCTCTTCCGATATTGATTGTGCTCCCGACAGACCAAAAGAATAATGCATTTTGTTTTAACATGAAATTCAAATTGTCCATATAAAATTTATAATTGAAATGGAAACGTGTTACTGCATTGTTCATCATACTAGTTTCGTAACCAAGGTTAGAAAATTGGGTGATATATTTCATGAAAACTGATTTAAAAAACTATCCATGTTTTAATAAAATTTTATCACGAAATTCAACATTTTTGTTTTACTCAATTTCAGACTGATGAAATCGAGAAAAAAAGTTCGATTTAATTAGGAAATAGAGTTTAGTTTGAGCGCTATATCGCAGAATGATGCACGAGGTTAAGTTCAGATGCGCAGAAATCTAATCCGAAGGTCGTAGGTCTAAGTATTAATTACAAAGCATCAGAACATAACCCCCGTCCATTATTCTGCAATATAACACTCCATTTCAACACAGTAACTAGAATGCAACGTTTTACAAGTAATATTAATATGTCGATTTATTTTATTTCGCTTTACTTTAGAACTCAATTGAGATCACATCATGAACGTTATTTTTGAACAGTGCATAAATCAAAAATAATGAGCGCAACAATCATTCTTTGCTTATACCATATTTTTGATCATGTTAAATGTTAATAGAAATAAATTTATTTTTTTGGCAATTCACCCATTAAATTATCAAATGTTTTTGGGATAATTTGAAAAAAGAAATTACAATATAAATATATCTATATACGTACTATATGTGCCGTGTCATTTGAGTCATGATTTTTTTACGCTGGCATGTTTCAAAGCATTGCATGTACATCATTAAATGAATAAGATTGCGACCAAACAGTTTTCTTGCTCCGTTTTAATAGGATAAGGTTGCAGGTATATCATCCATGAGTCAACGAGAATTAATTATAGATTAATTTTGTTAACTTAATGTTAAACACAATGAGTACCTCCACGTTAAATACCATTTCTGCCCTCAAGAAAGGCACCAACGCAGCTGTTACCAATACATTAAGAATACATTATGAAGGTTTGAAAAATAAAACAAAAATAAATATTATTTTTTAAAGGTGGAATATGTACAAAGTAATGTCTTATGATACACTTAAAGAACTCACTAACGAAGTTACGTAGGCTTCATATTTAATAAATTGGAATGTATGTTCATCGAAATGATTTCACTTTTTCATTCGAACTTTATTTTTTATAAAGTTATTTTTGCTCATAGAGATAGAAAACTATATTATTATGATAGAATTAAGAAAGAAATTGTGTAGGCAAAACGATTCAAATTCAATAATTTTATAAAGCAAAGCGCAAAAGTACTACCTTTTGAGGTACAACTAATTCTTCATTTGAACACAGACACCGTTTAAAATCGTATGAAAATGTGACTAGCCACATGTCTATGGTGTGATAGTGCAACATGACAACACTATATCTGTCTCAAGTTGCCACAAAATGTAACAACCACGGCCCGGAATCGAACCTGGTCCGCCGGCATGATAGCCCAATGCTCTTACCACTGAGCCAGAGTAGACTCCTTCGCAGTGTCAGAGATTGTCTTATACCGTGACGCATCGACTACACCTGAGAAGTTCGACCCAGCTTGCCTCATGGGAGCATTGTGACTTATACCCGCTGCACAAAGCCACGCATCACCCGGTCCCGGCGGTAGTTACCCGATCATCACAGCTGAAAGAAAAGTACAATCACCACAGCCTCACTGCATTGGCTTTGAGTCCCGTCTGCTTCATGCAAAAGAGCCACGCATCTTTCTTCCGGTAGGTTGGTGCGGTGTACTGTCGCAGCAACCAACATGCAGGTATATGTCGAAACATTTAGTGAACAACTACAATCAGCAATATTGAATACTTGCAAGAATTGCAACTGAAATTTCAGGTATCAAGACTCCACTGTTAAAAGAACACTTTCTATTCTCAGAAACGATCATTCACGATTCGTGTCGCCCTTTTGCGGCAATATGAGAATAAATTCGTCTTACAGGAACATGGATCGCTCAACATTCGTAATATATTGTCTGTTTTGGCGTCAAATAGATAACGCATATGATAAAACTTAGAGCATAGTCAATGCTTTTGTATACTTCTACACAAAACCCATTTCCGGACAATATTATTTCGATTTAGGTTCATAGCTAGATGACATATTGCCAATACACCAGATTCAAAGTTATGTTTGAAACACATTTCTTACCTTCTTAAAGTCTATCTGGCATATATGTTCTATAGAATTAAATAAATGTGTGAAAAGGTCGTATTCGGTTCCAGGGGATGATCACGTATAAGAATGACTTGACTTGACTATTTCAGTTTACAGTCGCTTCGACAGTATTTCAGTCATATTACAGCTAATTACTGGTGGAAGAAGACCCGAATTCACGGAGGCATCCGGGTAGAACCACCGACCTACCGCAAGCCAGCTGGAGGGCTTCCCCACATGAAAATCCGAATTACCCTGCCGGGATTCGAACCCACGCGGTGAGGGACAGAGTGAGTGTGAAAGTCAGCGACTTTACCCTCTCGGCCACGGAGCCCCCTCTTCCCACCCCCTGTAAAAGAATGAGGTGGTGTATTGCTAAACATGGCAACAATACTACATTCCTACCTTATGAATCCATTTCGTAGTCAAGTCACGGAGAGAATGACAAAAACTTAATTAAAAAGCTTTGTTACGTTTACATTGCCTGTTTGGCCTCGCAATGATGTTTGATAAAACGCGACATTCTTGATTGTTTATTAAATTTTGGAATCGATCGTGTAAATCAGAATATTTAATTAACTAGAGAACAAATATAAGAAATGAACTTGCTTTGCATTGTGGAAAGTGAGTATTTTGGTCGATTTTGCCACTTTTTCATCCAGTAGTTTAATTTTTTCTTCTCATTTAGATCTGAAATATAAAATAAAGTTAAAGAAACAATGACAAAGAGAGAGAGAGAGAGAGAGAGAGCGAGAGAGCGGGAGAGAGAATACTCTACTGGGATTTTAACCCTACTGGGATGTTCTCCATTGGAAGGTTATTTGGATTCAACTACCTCTATAATTATTTTGCCACGTTCAGATCTTAAGACCAAAACGTAAGTATACTCTCTTAAAACAGACCCAGCTTCAATTATTAACAGGATAAAATTTGAGGGTAGTGATTTGGATAATGGCTAAGAATATTAGATAAAATTGCGATAAATTGCCTTGAAATGTATTTAAATCGAAATTTTTAAGAGGACCTTGCCGTTACTTCCTTTTGCAATTAAATTTGAACATCAAACTCGCTAAAATCATAAGGAGAAATGTCTGCAATTGAAAAATTCTCAGGAATCACGAAAAAATGAAATATTTTATTCAATACTTTGTGTCAGACACTCATACATATAAAATTGATTATTTTCTCATATAGAAATAAAGGCGCAAATGATATGACATGTTCATACAATGTCGCATATGCTTAACGTACAGTTTTTGATAAATTACACGTATTTATAGCCGAACTGATCTCTTAAATATATTGGGTCAAGATAATCGCTGAGATTACGAACCCCCCCCCCCCCCAAACAATAACAAAATAAAACCTAGACATTTTTATTCAAGGGATATGTCACTTTTGATGTGTTACCTTTTCAAATGTAGTGATTTGCCCACCACGTCAATCATACATTGTTCAATACCACTATTCTAAAACTATGCTACAAATAAAATACAGCATTATGTTACTGTCAATTGTTTGTTAAAAAAAGATGAATGTAAATATGAACTACATTGAAATACTGTCTCTGAACATGAAAAACATATGAAATACTGTCTTGAACAAAAAACATATGAAAAACGATATGTGAACTTTAATTTTATTATGAGTATATCTGACAATCTTAAAAAAATATTGGATGTATATTTTCGAAAATATGAACAAGAGTATTACTGATTTATTAGAATCAGTTTCTTTGTTTTTTTATAGTGCATTTTATTTGTTTTGCATCTTTGGAAAACTGGTATTGAGTGATATTACTGTTGTTAGCTATTTTTTTTCCACGGGAAAGTTTTTTTTCAACCCAAGGAAAGTATCAGTCCAGAAAATGCTCAAACATTCACAAGTTTTAAAGGTTCGTTAAAAGCAACGAAGTGTATCTCTCGTAATACATAAAGGATACATTTTATCTATGCGACGGAAAGCTCAATTAACACCAGCCAAGTTACGGGGATTTTTGAGTCTAAAAAATTCAAAGTCATTATATAAAACATTGTTCATCTGTAACTCAAATACGATAAGCATTACACTTTAATCCTGAAGAAAATGTTTGTTTAACTCAAAGGAATGTTTATAAAGTTGGTAAGTTATACAAAGTTGAAGAAGTATCGTCAAATAGCATCATTATAAATGTATACAGCAACATACAATGTCAACAAAACGTTACTTCTCACCACTGCGTCCCAGGTTTGATTCAAGGTAACGTACGTGAGAGAATGCGGTGGTTCACCCGGCCAGACACGTGGTTTTTCTCCGGGTGCTCAAGTTTCCTCCCACAATAATGGCCACATACGCCGTCATCAGGGCCATCGAGAATGATATATTTAAATTGTAATGGCTTTTTTTCATAATCGATGTAAAATAAATAGTTTAAACTTGAAACAAAACGTGTGTCTACTGTCATGTATTCAGCTAAAGCACAACTAACACATATCTGACTCAGCTTACTTTTCATTTGAACGCTGGTAGACACAGTTTCAGATCGTATTTATGAAATATTGATGGTTGAAGAGGGAGAGTATATTGCTGATTCTTTCTTCAGGCGTTGTTAATAAGTCATAATATGTATATATTTTCTTGCACATAGACCATGGAAGGGTAAAATCTCGCTGAGGCAGTTCAAAATCTGATACATTACAACGTTTTATGTTGAAGTCTCTATAATTTATGAGACGCTTCAAAATGCCAATGTTCTCTATTTCTATTCAGCTCAGACGAATATATCCGAAAACCTAAGAATGACTAATGCCTATATTAGGAAAAATACAACTATATAGTGAAACGTTGTAGTCATCAACGTACACTCATTTAAGACTTTCAACTAGTGGCACGCTTTAAAATAAAAACAAACGCAAATTTCTCGCATATCTATAATCCACTTGTATAAAATGTCGTATCATATATAAATGTAATTCAATATACAATTATTATAAAAAAGTATAAAGGTATGATATATAATAAATATTCGAAATTGAAACAACCAGACTATGCCAATCACGAATTGATTCAAACTGAGTTTTAAGAACATCTGTCTTTGTTTCATCCATGGGAACATCCAACCTATCATAGGCTTCTACAGGAAAAAGAAATCAGGGACAGTTGATGACCCCTCTTCCTCGTCGGATAATGATTAAGCCATCGTTTATCCGGAGAAAATTGACTCCCATTAGGTTAATCAGATAGTACAGGTTTCAAAAAGGTGCAATTAATGCCTAAAAAGACCTACTTTATCTCGTTGATATCTTCAGAAACTGATCTTACATTTGTGTGGAAAGGCGCCGATCGAGCAACATTTTCAGAGGGGATCTCATGGATTGTAAGGTAGCAGAAGTAAGAAAACCTCAAGATGGCCTCCACTTTGTTAGTTTAAGGGCTGGCGGAGAACTAAAGTACCATCTGGATTAAGTAGAGGGATAGAAATTACCATAATTGAACAAAATCTCCGAAAGGTGTTTGGACGGGTGAAGACCCCCGAGTCCCCTCTCTTGATCATCGTATGTGAATATTTCAGAATCATGGTGTAATTGAAACCAAAATTCATCTTCGCAATGTTGCTTCAAACCAGCCAAGTGACAGATAAAAAGTAGCAGATATCTATGTTACTTAGCATGTCTGTTGTTTAGGGAATTCAAATGTCTCTATTATCGGATTTATGAAGATATTACTTAAAATGGAGATCTGAATTATCTTCAGTTTTCCAAACGTCAGGGTGACTGGATTTCTATTCTACGGACTGGAGGTTATCAAAAGCACTTATCGAACTTATCTAATTAACATAGCCATATTCCGGTCAATGTACAATTTCCAAAAATGTGTTCTTTAAGAGTTCATTTGTAAGAAATTGGTTCACTTTAGTGTAGTTCTCATAAAATAAAGAGCAAATTTGAGCGATAGCCAAGAAAAATATATCTAAGGAGGATGTCTGACATTTGAACACATTTCATGGACACTTAGCGGCGATTCTCAATGTATCTTTCTTAATCTACAAACTCGATGATTGATTTATATTGCTTCACGTCCAGTCACAAAGTTTTTTTAATGTGAGTAAGCATTCAATATGGCATATGATAGTTTACCAGGTGCCTCAGTGCATTTTGGGTCTTCCTATCCCTGCAGTTAGCAACCTTTGTATGCTAAGCGCAAATCACAGAGGAGGTACTCCAAGGTCGAATTACACCAACAATTCTTAGCCCTAAGTAAGACTTAAATACTTAAGGGCGAATCTCATTAGTCTTGTGTCTCTAATAAAATACCCCAATATTTCATTTTTTTTAAACAATTATTGTTACTTATTTAGGCAATTATTCACTTCAACTTAAATATTTCATAAAATAGGAATGGTGGAATGTGTATGTACCTTATCTAAGAATTTAAGTATTACTTAGTGCTAAGTATTGTTGTTGGAATTCGAACCAGAACCATATTGATGACTTTGGTATGTCTCAGTCTTAGACAAACCACAAACCTTTGGTTACGGGGCGGACGCGGTACAAAATATCAAGCAAAGCAAGGGGTACAACAACAACAACAACAACAACAACAACAACAACAACAACAACAACAACAACAACAACAACAACAACAACAACAACAACAACAACAATTGTTACCCTACTACTACTGCTAACAACAGCTGAAGGATACATTGGCGTTACTCTCTGAAATATTTTAGTGTTACTTAAGTGAAAATGGTCTAAATTGACAGCAGCTGTGTTAAAAATAGTATTTAATGTGTTTCCACAATTCTTGCTGTAATTGGCCCAGAAACATTAATGTTTTGTAAAAAGGAATCAATAAAAAACCCTATAATAATGTGATTATACTTATTATGGTGAACACAAAACTCTTCCCTTTGCGTCACTGAAAGCTATTAATATTGCTTTTATCTGATTTTTTTTGCCAATCAATGCATTGTTTTTTTTTTAAACAGAAGCTTTTACTTGATTTAAGTGTTTTGTTTATTTTAAAACAAAAACTTCTTAATAAATATCTTTAAGAGCGGATTGCAACTGTAAATAACCAATCGATATCATATCATGATAAACAGTGTAAAGTTAATGAATATGAAAAATATCTATATTGTATTGATTTAAATCGGTAAATACTAGTCAGACTAAATGTAAATTTCACTAATACAAAAATTATTCTTTAAAATTAGGGGTCCCCATTCACGTCGCTATTTGTATTACTCTCCCTTTTCCTAAAAGACAAAAATGGTCTTAAATCAAAATAATTTCATTTGTAATTCTTTCTGTTACACAAAATAAAAATAATGAAAACCCAAAAGACTTTCATCACGATATTGCAAAATATTTACCACGACTACTGTCAAATACCAAATACATGGAGCTTCTAAAAATCACCAGTGACCTGTTTTGACGAATACTTAACTACCACATAGCACAAAAATATTAAATATAGACAAATTGTATATAGCTGAATATTAATCGATACAAATTTTACCACTGAATTGATATACATACAATTTGCATTGAACAATTGATAGGATAACGGCACGAGAGATGTACTTAGTATATACAATTTGCATTGAACAATTGATAGGATAACGGCATGAGAGATGTACTTAGTATATACAATTTGCATTGAACAATTGATAGGATAACGGCATGAGAGATGTACTTAGTATATACAATTTGCATTGAACAATTGATAGGATAACGGCATGAGAGATGTACTTAGTATGATATAAAATGAATGTAACTTACTGACAATTTTAATGAAATAATCAAATTATCCTGCATTTTTTATCTGATACTAAAATAATGGTTTAAATAATTCAGAATTATTTGCAAATGTACACAACAACGACATAAGATGTCAAATGATACCTGCAGAAAAGGAAAAAAATATTGATAAAACACACCCACTGGAATTGCAAATGGGTAAAATAAAGAGAAGGAAATTCTCAAAAGATACAGATGTAAAACTATTCCGTCAAATTATTTCGAGTAATGTCACCAAACTGACGAATGATGTGGCTGGTCTCTATGGAACAGCAAAGGAATATTCGTTTATCCCAATTAGTCGCGTAGTTAGATGCTTTCCCCATCTGCTTCAAGGCTTATTATGTTTATGGTTCCCTGGGTGGTGAATGTTTGTGGACAAAAAACATTTTAAATGCTACACTTAAAGGCAGAGCAAGGATGATGAGGAGTTAAAATATTATTCGAAAGGTCCGTTTGGCAGTGTCTTAGAAATGAAACGTTTTTTATCATAAAACCAGGAATTAACCAAATTGTCGTGAACAACAAAGTGATGCTTAAATAAAATTATTTTTTTTCTGAAAAAAATATCATTGTGTTTAAAATGCAGGTCAATTTATTTACTAATTGCTTTTAAATGGAACTGATTTCGATTCATTCCTGTTTGCAGATAGGAGTTTATCACGCAATTAGTATTTGCTGTCTGCATCTCATGCTAAAGAAAATGCTAAACAATTTAAATTTACATAATTACCTTGTTCAACCACATGTGTCTGAATTTAAATTTTCCATGGGGTTTTAAATTTAACTGCCGAGGACAATATTGAAATCCATGAAAATGTATAAAGACAGTACTCAAAACTCATATAAAGCCTAACGCGTTTAAACGGCGTGCTGTCTCTGAATAAATGTTCTCTGTTTCATTTAAACATTGTTTGATCCCATAAAACTGAAAAATAAATGGCTATTACGCGTTCAAAATCTGAAGTCATCCACATTTAACGAAGTCTTGAAGATCACTCTGATCACGAAGTTATAATCCCAAAATCATCTAAAACAAGTGACAGGATTTATTTATTTTCCGCTGTCACAAGCAATGTCTTTTCTTCACGTTACGTGTATCATAAGAGTGGCGTGGTCCCCCGGTATAATTCCTGACTGCGGAGCCTAGGGTTGTAGGTTCGAACCCCGTGGATGACAAGTATTTTTCATGACCTTCCCAGGCGCAAAGTACTGGTTCAACATAGGAACCGTCAAGAATAATTAATATAAGTTCATAGAACTTGTTGTCCGCTCGACGAGAAAGAAATACTTTTAATTTTTTTTATTAGTTTCTTGTGATAAAAAGGCGATTTGTTTTAAAAAAAAGTCTTCAACTGAAGTAAGTAAGCAGTTTGATAACAAAAACTCAGGCTTCTCTGGTTTCGACGCGGGTAATATTTTTTTCATACTGCTAAATTTATTCTTCATCAAATTTAGCTACATTTACTTAACATTCTTCTTAGCAACCGCAGAAGAAATATATATTTTTTATTGGTATTTTTATGTTTTAAAATAACGTTTCCCAGACCTTCATAATTTGTAAAGTAATTGATTTATTTGAAGTAACTGTAGGAAATATGCCTCGTAGAATATTAGCTACTATGATATCAAGTTTCATAAGGAGAAGCATCTTTTATAGAAGATTAAAATAAAGAGGTGTGTGAAGTTAGCGCGTAGATCGTAGATCGTAGATCGAAACTATAACTAATTTTCTTTGTCGATCTGGGTCGTAGATCGTAGCTCAACCATTGAAATAAACCAAAATAAATGGTTGAGCTGGATCGTAGATCGTGGCTCAACTATTGAAAAAGTTCACGGAATGGTTGAGCTGGGTCGTAGATCGTAGCTCAACCATTCAAATAAACCATTATAGTTGGTAAAGCTGGATCGTAGATCGTAGCTCAACCATTGAAAATGTTGATGGAATGGTTGAGCTGGATCGTAGATCGTAGCTCGACCATTGAAAACTTTCATAGAATGGTTGAGCTGGGTCGTAGATCGTAGCTCAACCATTCAAATAAACCATTATAAATGGTTGAGCTGGGTCGTAGATCGTAGCTCAACCATTCAAATAAACCAAAATAAATGGTTGAGCTGGATCGTAGATCGTAGCTCAACCATTGAAAAAGTTCATGGAATGGTTGAGCTGGGTCGTAGATTGCAGCTCAACCATTGAAAATGTTCATGGAATGGTTGAGCTGGATCGTTAATTAAATAAACCAAAAAAAGGTTCTGGAAAAATTATTGTCGGGAAAGTATTAGTTGTGAAAATTGTATTTTGTTAATATTTTTATCTTCGTCGGGATTATTGTACTCGTCGGGAAAATTGCATTTGTCGGAAAAAATTGCTTTCGTCGGGAAAAGAGTTTCCTTCGAAAATCTTTGTTCTTGTTGGGAATATCACATTCGTCGGAAAAGTTTCCGTCGGGAAATTTTCTGTTCGTCGGGAAAAATTAATTTTTGGGATTATTGTACTCGTCGGAAAAATTGCATTTGTCGGAAAAAAATGCTTTCGTCGGGAAAGGAGTTTCCTTGAAAACTTTGTACTTGTGGGAATATCATTCGTCGCAAAAGCTTCCGTCGGAAAATTTTTGTTCGCGGGATCTACGACCCAGCTCAACCATTTATATTGGTTTATTTGAATGGTTGAGCTACGATCTACGACCCAGCTCAACCATTCCATGAACATTTGCAATGGTCAAGCTACGATCTACGACCCAAGTCAACCATTTATATTGGTTTATTTGAATGGTTGAGCTACGATCTACGACCCAGCTCAACCATTCCATGAAAGTTTTCAATGGTCGAGCTACGATCTACGATCCAGCTCAACCATTTATAATGGTTTATTTGAATGGTTGAGCTACGATCTACGACCCAGCTCAACCATTTATAATGGTTTATTTGAATGGTTGAGCTACGATCTACGACCCAGCTCAACCATGCATGAACATTTTCAATGGTCGAGCTACGATCTACGATCCCAGCTCAACCATTTATAATGGTTTATTTCAATGGTTGAGCTACGATCTACGACCCAGCTCAACCATTCCATGAAAGTTTTCAATGGTCGAGCTACGATCTACGATCCAGCTCAACCATTCCATCAACATTTTCAATGGTCGAGCTACGATCTACGATCCAAGTCAACCATTTATATTGGTTTTTTGAATGGTTGAGCTACGATCTACGACCCAGCTCAACCATTCCATGAAAGTTTTCAATGGTCGAGCTATGATCTACGATCAAGCTCAACCATCAACCATTTATAATGGTTTATTTGAATGGTTTAGCTACGATCTACGACCCAGCTTAACCTTTCCATGAACATTTTCAATGGTCGAGCAACGATCTACGACACAGGTCGACAAAGAAAATTAGTTATAGGGTTGATTTACGATCTACGATCTACGCGCTAACTTCACACACCTAAAATAAAGATGGAAAAGTTAACATTATTTGTATGCCATATCTTACTGCATTCCAAGTATCTTAAATGAAGCAGACACTGATATTATAAAGATGATAGACGACCAAAAACGAATGGATGTTGGTACAGTAAAAAGAGAACAAAATATCCCATCTTCTTGAGATATATTTTAGCGGTAATGTGGTAATTTGTAATTTTTATACTGCAAACATTCTTTTTACATTTTCTGACGAATTGTACGCATTTGTGGAATTGATTATGCCTTGGTTTGCCACAGCCATTCAACCATAGGAATATGACTCTGAAGTATTTACACGCATTCATCAATGTTGTGTAGTTAGCCATTTACATTAAAATTTAATACCTAAATCTTTATATTCAATAGAAATGCATCCCATCTTTCCTGTTCCATGAGTTGTTCAATACATGATAAATATGATATCTTTTATCATAACGAGTAAAAAATATTCTATTAGAGCAACACAGGCTCTTAATTTTACTAAACTGAAGCATTTTGTTACAATTTAAACTTCATTTAGCGGTCACCTTTGTTAAGCGGCCACTTTCTCTTGTTCCCTTGACTGACCGCTTAAGACAGGTTACACTGTAGATATTAACAGATAAAACGATTATTAACGGCCTTTTTCCATGCATACTTACATTAATAAAAGGAAGAATATCAAATTGATTTTACAAACATATTAATGTTAGTTTTACTTTGAGTAATGTCTTGTTAGAATTGAAATCAACGCTTTATGCATAGAAAAGGAATAAAATAAATTGTCATCGTGGCATCCTAATATTTTGTACGGAATCATTGCATAATAAATAAACTTGGTGCACCTAATACATTGGCTTATGAAACACATTAAAAGTATTTTGTATGCATACATACAGCAACGCTGGCTTCATAAACCAAACGCTGTCATATATATTCATATCAAAACCGAGATTAGTTGCAGAAAATCACATCAATTATCGTATATGCACATAAAATGACAACATTTGTTCAGGAATAAGGCAGGGCGTAACCAGAGAGATCTACACAATGTCATGTGGAAATACTGACTCTGTGTCTCTCTCTCTTTCTATTTCTGGAGTATGGTCCAAGATAATAACTTCATACAGATATCGCGGTTTCGTAAAGAAGTGAAACACCATGTAATGTCTAGAGCTTAAATATCATATCATGTGATATATACATAAAAGATACATAATTTCGTAATCCTTTTCACGGAGACTGTGCTTTTTTTAAAACTAGGAAAAATATTGGTAATGTCTTTTCTTTGCATTTTCCATTTTTGAATTTGAAATTTATATTTTAAACACGAAATGATACAATGAAGTAAACCACGCAATTCTCAAAAAGAACTTCGAAGGAATTAAATGCAGATCGATTATTTTTGTATTGAAAACAGAATCATATTTATCATCAATGCAAATACGAATTTTATCACGGATTTTTTTTCATAGCTGAAGATAATGAGAACATCTGAATTTGAAATGGTGCACATATTCAAAATTGTAGATTTAATTTACCGGGAGCCTTAATACTGTACCTCCGTACAGAAGTTGAATTCAATTGAATGTATATTCATTTTTCACACAAATATATAGCAAAAAATGCTAACCATATCTATTTGAGTATTAACTCTGTACAGTGCGATGAATCTCAATTGCAATGTTAATCTATTCATGTAATTAGAATTTAAAAGATATACACAATTTTAATGTGATTAACTTAAAACGTTATAAATAAGATAAATGTTTACGTTTGTTTAGGTCTTGAACTTAGTTTGCCCAAAGCAACTTCTCTCTTTAAATACAATTTCGTACACAGACCTCATGCAATTACCTTCGTGATAATTTTTCTAAGTTCGATCCAACCTAATTATTTCAATCTGATTTTTCTTTTATTAGAATAGTTAACTAAAGTTAACCTTTTGCAGTTTTTAATATTTCCAAATACATTTAACTGCTAAAACCGTATATTCTTTGCGTTTATTAATCCCTTGAAAACATTGACTCCACCCTCTACAAAAAGTGGGTATATACATTATATAACATATGCAATACTCTTTTGCAATACTTCGGTTTAGAAAAGTGTAATGCATTAATTAAATCAAAACTTTATTCAATATCCATATGCATTCTGTGAAAAATAAAAAGCAAGAAACACCTTCAAAAACAAAACACCATATAGAGGAATTCATTAAATGCAAAAAAAAGTTTAAGAGGAGTATTAAATTTGTATAATAGGCAAATATTAGAATAATAAATTAACAATTTATAAACTTTCCGTAGGATTGCATTTTTGAATACAATTTATTATAATTTTACTCTTCATCTGGTTTAATTTTAAACATAGTTCTATTTTCAATCTCTTAAGTCATCAACATATATATAACCTCACTTTTTTATGACGTAACAGTTAATAATAGTTGTTATTTCACGGCAGAACTAAATGTTAAATATACTCATTTGTAGAAGTCGATCGATATTTAGCATACATCGTTTTGTTTTCTCCACATTCAGACAGACTTTCCTTAACATACTTTACTTACCCAATGTAAAATGATAACCAGCGTATACATTAATTGCTTCTTAAATATTCATATACCTTTTACTTACAATGGTATGGTAATATAGTCTTATTAACCATAATGTAACCATAACACACAAATTTGTCCGTAGATATTTTTCAATGGAGTAATATATAAGGTATTAAAAATTAAATTTTATCATTAAATTTACGAACATAGGAGGAAAGAGAGTGAACCTAATGGAATTTCTACTACTAAGACTTAGTAAATGATACTCATCAAACTCAAAATATTTGGATGAAAGTTATAAAGATGATAATGATGATAATGTGTGTACATTGTATATATATCATTAAAATCTTTTCAAATCTAAAAATAAAACAAGAAAGCATTTGGTAAGGGTCTGGTATGGAATTAATGTAACGCTCGGACGGTATCGACAGAATATATCCGCATGCGCTCAATTTCGATCGGGCTCAAATAACCCCTATCCTTTTCTTGCTCCAATTATGACAATATCCTGCATTTAAGATAATAACCTTTCAGGAGGTGTGGAATTATTGACAGCTGAATGCCACGTCTCTTCGCTCAATCATCCCGTTGTATGATTAAGACACCGTTTACCCGAAGATAATTGACCTTCATCTCATCAATTGTGTAGTACAAGTTTTAAAAGATGGTATTGAAGACATTTACCACATCGTGTCGGTCAATGAAGCCAAGTGTTTTCAAAACCTGATCTTGAATATTTAGGGGTGGGGGTGGGAGACATTCAATATCAGTTTGTTCTTATTGATACCGACATAAGCGTTTTGTATTGTAATGTTTAATCCATTTTGGAGGCAGAAAATAAAACCCAGACAACTTTGTGAATTAGTATTCACGCTGGTAGGGTCTATGCAATGAAAATCTGAATTATCATCTATTTCCTGGAATCCACGGCAAATTTCCACCCATCGGAAACCAAGCAAGACGATAAAAAAAAGATTAGCTGTTTGTTGTAGGGTCACCTTTGAATACGTTTAGGTTAAGTTTAACTTTCAGATTTTTTTGTAGTTGATGTTAAAATGTAATGGTTTTCATTCAAATAAACTGCAAATTCATTTTCTGACGATTGAATTGTTTCATGTTCTGCTTATGTAAACTTATATTCCTTGGTAAGGATACTATTAGAATTATCTAAATTAATAAGAAATGTCTATAAATGTTTGATATTATGATTTATTTTTTATAACTCTATTCCCCATTTCAAAATTATTAGGCCTTATAATCTGTATCACTTTTAATTTTGCAAGTATTCTTTTATAATCTAGTAATTTCTTAAAATAAACTTTGAAATTTTGAAACCTACGGAGTGATTCTCTTGAAATTGTGTTTTCACGGAGCGGGAATGATTTGAATTCCAACGAAAATTATATCAAAATTGGACAACGTTGTTGTTTCGAGGTAGGAAAAACAGACGACTTTAAGACAGATAAAATTTGAAAGATTTTGGTTTGTTTCTGTCTATATAGGCCTACATTGAAATAATCAAATGTCGTTGAATAAGGAGAGGTTTTAGGGGCGCGGGTATAGGATTTTGGGTGTGGGAGTAAAATTTGAAAATTAAGAAAAATAAGATTTGTCTATACATGTACCCAGGAATTACCATTTTTTTCACCTTAAAAACTTTTGAGGCAAGCATTGCAGGATAGAAATCAAATCCAGTGCATATTATCACTATTTACTGCAAAATTGCCACTTTTTCGTAACAGTTAAATTTCTTCAGCTAATTCATTATAGGCACTTCGTCATCATTTACGTTTCTACATAAATCTTATCAATAATGTAATGAATCTTGGCGAACCTTTTTGTGTGTAAATATTCAGTATAAAATAATGAATACATAATACCTGTATATATTTTTTTATAATTAAATCTAGAGTAGATCTCTTGTCACGCTAAGACATTACTTTAGTCAATAAACTATAGCTTAATCATTTTGCAACTATGACAGCGTGAACTTCTGTAAACCAAATATACGTGACACATTACATTTGTGTTTGGAATTTATGCAAAAACAAAAAAGTGTATCCTTATTTCGTGATCACTGGGTTATTTCAAATGTAGGTCTTTATATGTAGAAACTCTGCGGGATCTTGCGGATGTTATCTGTCTCAAACTCGTTTGCTATTTAAGAAAGTCGATTGCTATCTTGAAACAGAACAACGGTGTCCATATTTTATAAAATGTTCGTTGGAATTTAAATCATTCCCGCTCCATGCAAACACACACTTCGTAGAAAGGTAAACCATTATAACAAACATACACATGCGCGCGTGGGAGTGAATAATAGGTACGTTTATTGTTTATAGTTTTTACAAAAGGGAAAACGGTAAAGGGTTTGATTTTCGTTTATCGTGTCTTAAATTGAAAAACTAAAGAGGATTTGTGTTTTTTTTCTTCAATTTTCATGGTCGAAATTGAATACGGAAGAACGAAAATGCGTTTATTTTTCGTTTTTCTTATTTAAAAATGAAAATCGAAATGACGGAATATTCACGGACACACAACTTCTTTTTTCGCCGTTTCTTTCGAGTCCTTCCTTTCCTGGTTACCTTTCCAAATCAAAGTCTTGAATAAATATTTAACTATAGTTATTATTAAGATTGCCAATTAATAACTAATTAAAAGAAAATAGAAGCTTGATTTGATTACCTTGCCTATATATTAACCTAACAATGAATGAAACAATTCTAAAATACGCAATTTTGTTAAAGTAAAATAAAGTTTATGCATCATGATAGACATCAATTCCATTATATCCATGAATATCACTTCAAATTATAAGCTTTTAAAATGTTAAACTTATTACTTATATTCTTATAACCACTTTAACTGAAAACAATACCCTACAGTATATAAGCTATTAATACTTACCAATGGAAAATAAATCGCACAAAAAAAGAACAAGAAACAAAAAAGTAGAAACTATGTTAGAAAATTGCAAAAGTAGGGTACGAAATAGAAGGACAAATAATACGAAATGGTATAGGATGTGTACCATACGGCTATTTTTGTTAATAGTACAAAATTGCTTGTTACGAAATTACTAAAGCCGAGTATTTCTAGATGCAAAACATGATCTTAAATCAATTCCCCGGTGTAGAATAAATACATAAAAAAATGGATTAAAATATCATTAAATCACGCAAGCACATACCGTAAATGGAAGTTAAAAGAAACAAAATAAGTCTTGACATGCGAATGATGCCATAAGTATTCAATATTTGTATTCCTGTGGCATACTGAGGTATCTTGCATTTTGTTCATCATTTAGTTTATGCATATGTATATCTCGAAATAGTTTGACAAGTCTTGTTCGATTTTGTCCCTTTTTATATTATTACCTACCTATACATTCGTCGACTATTATTCTCAATATATTCGTGTCTATTTCATATTAGGTATTCGAAAATTAGTTGGGTTCCTTATACTTGGTTATGCTAAGTATATTAATAAATTTTTCTATTTCGAATATTTGAGAATTGCATTACTTCCTTTTGGAACAAGCATTCTCAGAAATATCTCAGCAGATATTAAGTTATAAATGTAGTTAAAATATAATGTATTTTATTCAAGAGTAGAAAATTATAAATGCAGGAGTCTGCGAATAGTCATTTAATATTGTCAATTTTCACATATATTCTTATTCATTTTTATGGTGAATGTAAGGAATATATAAATTAATTTGAATTGGAATATTGTCAAGGGAAAGATTGCATAAGCGCTGAAGAAATTAGGGGATTTGAAAATCAAATAAAGTTAGAATTATATAAGGTTTGACAATAAATGTGGCAATATTTAATTCGGAAACTTGAAACAGATTTTGAACAACCCCGATATCAGCTTAAGCTTGTAAAATCCTCACAAAATTGTTCTATAAGTTTATTTATTATTTTTTAAATTGTATCTTATCTTAGAGATGTTTTAGCGTGTAGTATACTAAATGTAAAAAAATGTAAAAAAAGCAACAACAACAACAACAACAACAACAACAAAAATAAAATATATGTTTTACATTTTATGCAGAACAGATTGTAAACATTATCATCTGTAAGGCTGTATTTATTTTTATCTATTTTTTAAGATATCAATAATATACGTGGCGATAGCGTAGCTTAAGTGTTTTAACTGCCATTTTAAAAGTTACATTTTGGAAATAAAGCGTAACGTGAAGAAAAGTGATAAAAGATGTTAAAAATGTTATGTATGTATGTTTTATAGAAAATGAGTTACAAACATTCTGTCTTCGAAATATCCAAGCAATATTTCAAGAAATATCAAATCTATATCCTTATCACAGCTCGAACCAAATTCAGTAAGTACAGTATATCATTTAAAACGATCTTATGATTTATTTCCGTGTCGCCATTCATTGCATGAAACATACTATTGCACCTGAGGTTATACTATCAGGCCTTTAGCATTCTGAACGAAGCAAGAAAACCTGAGTGCACACGCTCTTTTGCATTTGAGTTAACATTTATATTATATCACGAAATAGTAGACGACATTTTTTACCATGTTATTTTATTTCATAGGACCATTCGTCAAAATCCCTTGGAATATTTGATTATGCAGTCATCGGAGGATTCTTAAAGAACTTGCGTAAGAACGGAGCGTTAGGTTTTTTATAATTAGAAATGTCAAAAAGTATGGTAAGGTTTCATTCTGAATTTTCCTCACACTGGTGCGTGTATGTTATGATTTTTTTACGTCTAAAGACAAGTAAGTAAGTAAGTAAGTAAGTAAGTAAGTTAGATCCTTTTTGTCAGAAAGGAGTTAATAAAGCAATTTCGGTAATAAAATACTATACAAGACATGTTTTGTCAGTCTGGTCAGCCATGCGTTGTAGGTATGTGCTGTAGGCGCCAGTTACTCTGAACATGGTGTCTAAAATCCTTACAAATAGCTCCTGAACACTGTCAGGTCTAGTCCCTCCCCGTTCACTCGATCTTTTTCGGCCGTTAGGCCGTTTATTTTCACCCTAACTTCCTGTGAAACACACAGAAATGAAGCGGAATATAATTAGGCTTTTCATTGGTTATTATATACTTTGCTAAATTCCCATTGTTGCGGAAACGAGTTCTTTAGATTTCTGTTTGTTTTAAAAGTTGAAGTTTTCTTTCCCTGCGAACGATTTGTCCCGAAAAGTTAGACACTGCACCATTTTAAGGTAAACTGAAAGCTAAACTGCACGCTAAAAAATAGGAAACACATAGATTTCGGAATTTCGTTTTGTAGCCCGCGAAACGAAGTCCAATGCACAGATGTTTTAAGGCTGTAAGTGTCTACCAAGATTGTACAAGTTATTTGGATCCGTGGTATTTCAAAGAGCTGCACTGACACAGGAATTACACAACTATTAAACCAACAACAAAATCTTTTACATGTTAAACTATTCAGACACTAATCATCAAGCTGTTTACCACGGCCGAGTATCTTTTTTAAAGATATTTCTTGTTAAAAATGAGAAGCCTCCCTATTAGGTGGCGTTTGTTGTATAGACGTTATCCAGATTCTTAACGTGCCAGCGGTTCTTTTAATATCATTGAAAGTACGAGTGCACGGATAAAACTCACATGTCTGGTTTACGGTAGATTTTCAAGAGGTATTCTTTCTTAATAGAATACAGTCAGTCTGAATGAACAGTAGAGTTATGTAAGTAAACGCGTGTTATTAAACGCAAATAGACCATATCAGTTGAGATAGGTATACGTTTGATACGTTTTTAACTGCAAAACCATATATAATATTAAGTCATAACAAAGATCTTTAGTTTTTTTTATTTACATACATGCATATTCAGTATATAGATGGGATTTTTTTTATTTAATTAAGACCATTTTGTAATAATAGATATCTGTTTGTTAAAACATATATGATATAATGTTATGCATGGTTAATATGTATTACTTACTTACGAATTCCTTATGAACTTTAATACTCAATCTTCTTGTCAGATCTTCAGTATTGGAAGTAATCAGCTGGATTTACTTCTGCGTATTTGTTTTCAGCCTTAAATATAGTGGCATATATCAACTTCAATGTGCATGAAAACTACATTTACATACAAAGTGAAAATCGGGTTTTAGAATATAAAATATTACATCTTCCTTGATCCATTGGTGCAGGATTTTGAGTTGCCCATCTTCAAATCAAAACATGGATGTTAAGTATATAAGTAAAACATGTGCATAAGCTGTATTTGTTTTTTTTTCAATTCATATTTTAATTACTTCTATGTCATCAAAATAATAAAAGGATGTTTTACTTTAAAAATAGAGCGTTGATCATTTTGACGTACCATAAAACAATCAAATCATTTTGAGGACTTTTCATCAGTCAGATTTAGTTTTACTTCACTATATCCAAATGATTTCAGATTTACATTTCCACCTCGGAGGGTTTTTGGGCCTTTAAATACATGCTTGAAAATATCTGTTCATAGTTCTTAGTAATACCGGGTAGTTGTAGTCAAGAAACCGTATGCACGTATTTCACAAAACTATACAAAAGTAACTTTTGTTGAATATCAATAAATTGAACTTAAAATGGTATATGGAACATTGGTTTTTTCTCTCTGACTTGCAGATTGTAGAGCGAAATCTAAGATCTGTTATCAGCGAACAGAAGAGACCCTGATTGGACAAGATGTCAGTTCTGGTTTTGTTGTGTTTGCCAATGTGTCATAGCGATTCTTTGTGAGTGAATGGTTAACAGTGAAACACAATTATGTAACAGCAGTAATTTGAAATATCATTTATTACTTTTTTTTATAAATATGCTATTATATATGGGTATATATGTTATTATCCGTGGTAATTGAAAATAAATTGATATTGTAATAATTGTTTTCAACAATAATTAAAAGTTGCTACCACATATGTGTAAACTGATATTCTCATTACAAATCAGATATTTAATGATTGAAACTCAGTTGTTATTGGCAATGTACACAGTAGTATTAGGATGTATTAAAAGGCTTTAAATGTGACCAAGAATGTCAAAAAAAATCGAAAAAGTTAAGCGGGTTTGAAACATTTATTGCTGTTGGGGTTTATAGTCCTAACGACAATATTTAAGTCTATAGAGACGTCAAGCTATTACAGATTTAGGGGAAAACCGAGTCGACAGATAGAACCAGATAGCACCACGGATCTGTCACAAGCAAGCTGCAAGGCATTGTGCCAGTTTTCATTATCATGCCTGAAAATGTCAATTTCATGCTTAAATGAGTAATCTCTAAAATGCAGATTAATGTAAATTAAGCATGCAAATTTGTTTGACTTGACTTAAACATGAACTGTGTCACATGATTTGATAAACATCGCAGGAAAACATTTCAATTGGTTTCATGACAGAATGGCTATAAAAGTGCATTTCATTTCCCTGAACAATAAATACAATTTCATTCTTGACAAATTACGACATCACACGATATGCTATCTAATTCGTGTTTTAAATTTCATTGTCAATTGCATATTCGAATTACATGCATATAAAATTAGTTATTTTTATAATAAATGTTATGTCATGTAGCAAATCCTCAAGGGTTCAACGAAAATAACAGAAATTTGTACAGGTAGCATTGTAACAAATTCATATACAGTGATCTCCCTTAAATGCTATTTTTACTTTCGGAAGGGGAAAAATCACTGTCGGGCTGTCGGGAAGAGTACACAAAGTATAAAAGTTACTTAACGAGTTCATAGCCACAGGTATAAACAATTAGTTTGTTTTTCAACTTATCCATGTTAATTATGATAAATGGTGAACAAAATATTGATAAAGTTATCCATACGTCTATCCATTTATTTGACTCATACACCTACAGAAATAGTCTCTACAATATGCAATACTTACTACCAGCACCTCAACTTTATACAGTAGGAGTTCCACCGCATCACATTCCTGCACCTTAACGACACCTTAACGACGTCAATATAGTCCGTCAACGTCAACATTTTTTTCAATCGGCGGCCATTTTGTTTGTTTCTAAAATATTTTTTTCTGATTTGACGTTATGATAGACGATTAACAATTGATAAAATACAATGACTACTTAAACCATGGCTCTTGACACACTCAAGTCTATTTTAGCCACTGTCATTGCGTCATTATGAAATTGACACGGTTACAAAATTCGAATCGGCAGGATGTGTATTCAATGAGGGGCGTTATAAAAGTTTACCAGAGCGGGAGAGAGAGAAAGATTTTGTATGCTGCATTTTGGTTGTGATCTGTATTTCACTAACATGTGATAAAATTCCGAATTACTCCTTAAAAAGCAAAATTTAAGTTGGTGTTTAATGTAAATTTACATTGACTTTGAGGGCCATTTTCTGTACTTATCTATGCAATAATCTTCATTTACACACACACAACTCTTATGCTATTAGGGCATTAAAACTTATTCACCATCAGAAAAATATATAAAAAAGTCCCTTTCTCTTCTTGATTAAAAGAGTAGGGACCTGTTTGTGGTTCAGTTGCCCATCAGTAAACCTATTTTTAATGATATTCTTAATTAAATCATTTTCATATACAGTATAGCCTTAAACTTATACACCTTCCCAAGTACAGCCACAAAGTACTGGTCCAGCCAATGAACATGTCAGTTGTAAGAACTTGTTTCCAGGTAGAGTAGAACTAACAATATTGAAGTATAAACCTATGAATCTGTTTATCTAGTTTTCTGTATATTGTGTAGATTTGATATACAGCTAAAAAAAACCAAAAAACAACAACAAAAAACATCATTTTTTAAATTTAGATGAGTGACTGCCAGATAACTTTCAAGAGAATTTAATTGTTTGGATTTTTCCTTTTTGAGTTTGTAATCGTTTGAATTTATTTTTTGGGGGGGGTTGGGGGGGGATTTTAATGTATTGATCTTGAGTTTATAAGAGTATATAAGGCTTCTATCTCTCCCCCCACACACACTTACACAGTGAATGATGAAACAATATATTTTAGTTGTTTATTTACAATCTAAGATTACATTTAAGATATCACAAATAATTTCAACATTCAGCAACGTCTGACTTTGAAATGACAGCAGACAACTTTGTCTGCTTTCTGCAATTTGAAAAGAAGTAGTAATGATCATTAGTATGAATAAGTTATAACATTTTCATACACACAACAAACGTGCTCAGGACTTTCTCTATCTGTTTTGGGGAACAGTACCTCTACGCTCAAGAGGTGGGGGGGGGGGGGGGGGGGGGGGCATTTTCTTTTAAGCATTTTTTGCTGCACATACTGCAATAAATATATAAGTAAAAATGTACAAAATAGGTCCTGTCTAGTATCTTTGTTTGATAAAACTGAAATGAAAATCAAATACTTAAACAATTCAACAATCTACCACTTGACCATATTTGTTATCTATGTGAGCTCTTACATTTTTGTTTGTAGGGGAAATTTTGCTAGAAAATGGGGGGGGCATACGTTTTGGCTGGGGGAATGGTGCCTTATACAGGTACTAAAAATGGATATCAAGAGCCCCTTGTGCTTTGCAGATATTTGAAGTTTATATGAAAAATCATTGTTGTTTTGCTTTCCTATTTTGCATAAGCATTCTTGTCTTGAAACATCTTTTTTTCAGGATTAGCTCATTTTGTTTTATTTCTCTCCTAAGTTTAGTAAATAAAATACATATGCATGCCTTATATAAAGAACTTTATTTGCTTATTTTTTAATTTCATTTTTATAGACTTGTGCAGAACGATTTCCATGAAAAGTGATGCATTATTTTCATCTTTATCTTAACTTCACATAACACTGCTGTGTGACTATTACACCATGGTTTTGTTTCACAAACCTTGATTTGGACCTGAAACAAATAATAATAAAAAATGTTCATATATGCATGCTCCTATTAATATTTCACTAGGAAAAACTTTAAGATTAGGAACAAGAAACCATGCATGCATAGTATGAATTGTCAAATTTGGTTATTCTCCATGATGAAAAGTCATGGTTCAGTGTCACAAAAAAAAAAAAAAAAAAAAAAAAAAAAAAAAAATCGGGAGAGGAACAGGGCCTTGTTATCAGGAAAATTCAACAATTTGACTTAATTTGGAACTCAGAATTTTAAATAAGGATTAAATATATTTTTGTATATATATATATAACACAAAAAAAAACATGGTTCAAATAGCATTATCAAAAGGCAATGTTCGTGGGTATATAAATAAATACGTCAATAAAATTTCTAGAACTTTTTTTACTGCATATAGTTTTATAGGAATACTGTAGAGCTAGATCTAAATATTTTATTTTAAAATTGATTTTATCATTAAAATCATTTTTTTATATTATTTACTGTGGATGAAAATAAGATCATTACTGTAATAATCATGAAATGAGACTGAAAACATATAAGGATTTCATGTAAGATATTGACTACAGTACTGTTCTGGAATTTGTTCATATAATCTGTTAAAAACGCTTTTGAAATAACCCTCAATACACGGGGTCACTGAGTAAAAGTTAGAAATTCATGTTGAAAACAAATTTTACACAAGAAACAGATGAACGGACTTGATTGTGTATTGATTAAGCTAGGAAAAATCAAAATTATTCCAGTTATAAACCTAAAAAAGAGTTTAACTTGCAAATCTTTACACAATCTTCTGCATGTGTGTGATAATGACAGTGATTTAATTGTTTGGAAGGCGTCTCAATAAAAAGTTCATTTCTTTCTTAGAGGAAAAAGTATATTTTAAAAACGGGGTTCTATCAAATTAACCATTACAACCTCCTTGTTTTGACATTTCACAAGAATATCATGTGCGATGAAAATGGCGCGCGCAGAACCATGACAGTTGATAGGCAGTCCAAAAAACTAAAAAAAAATAAATAAAAGAAATAAATAAATAAAACAATAAATGCATTTTATTGTAACGAATTAGTTCATGAAAACGTACTTTACCTTTATTTTCAAATCCTTTGATGATTTCCTTGATAATGTAGCAGAAATTTTTAGCCAAAAATGAACGCTGGCTTTCATCACAGCCTGAAAAACCTTTACTGTAGCACCGCTTCCGAGTTGTTACACATAAGAGTAAAATGTACCGTAATTCCCGAAAATGGGCTGAATTTCGGGAAATTCATTTAGAAACAAGCAAAACCACATACTAGTTTGATTTCATCACATATTGTCTTCATTTTAAGCAATGAACAACAAATGACATGTATTTTATTTTGGGTTATCAATTTTTTTTTTTTTATAAGAAATCAACTTCTGGTTTGACCTACAAAAACGGTGCGTTTATTTAAATATGATTTTCTAAAAATCTATAATACAGATTTTCTTTTTACTCTAATATTACGTAGATAAGGAAATATCGTACTAATAAACAAAATATAAAAGAAATTTGTATTACAGATTTTTAGCTGTTTGGAGGAGAAAAGTGCGTATTTCAAAAAAAAAAAGATTTTCTGCAGTAAAAGTCATTTCCTTTGAATTGGATGTCAGCCGAAATTAATGCTGAAATTAAAAAAAAATCTATCCTTCATAAATTTCAATTTAATTCAGTACACAAATATAATGAGAAGGGGTAAAAATATAGATTTTATTTAGGTTATTAAAAATATGCACATATAGAATGTAGAATTAGTCGCGGCCTATTTCCTGAAAATCAGAGGTAGATTCGTGCAAAGGTGATGAGGTGAATGCACGTGCAGCGATTCCGTGGAACTCCAACAGTTAATAACTAACGTAAATTACATTCAGCGTGACTCCGGTGTTTCCTTATTGCCACACAACCCACACGTCATAAATACTGTCGCTGCGGGATACCGTTGTTGGTATTTTATAGACGGTTGTCTTGCTGTGCCTGTAACCATTCTTTTACAAATAGACCATCCTTTATGTGAAGCTTGTGGATAAAGTTTCCAATTGTGTAGATAATGAAGGTAATATGATACACGTGTATGACTTATTGTAAGTGTATTTGATATTAAACTCTGTTTATGGAGCTTAAAATTTGCTTTATTTTGCCATGGTAATTTTCAGCTTTTAACAAACTGGAATCGATATAATGAAAGCATGTGTCACATAATAGTTTTATATTAAACATATTATGATTTATAAATATAGAAGACTTTTAAGTCGAAGAGGTAGTATGTAAAAACAATACTGATACTTCGCACTTATTATTGGCAGAGATAAAAATGCTCGAAATATACAGTTTCCTCGCTGAATAATTATATATATCATGCATATAACTTAACAATTTAAGCTTTTAAAATGTCCAACGGGGCAAATGACATATTATGTCATGTGACTGAAGTTATTTTTTTCCTCCCTTAGAAACAGTTACTTTCTCCATTTTCCCAAAGTATTTTTTTTATGAAATTTGAAACAGGATCATATAATGCATCTTTCTACCGTGAGTTTTTCTCAAAAATCAAAATCTCTTTTTCATATTTACATAAATATTATATCTCCCATAGGTTCAATGATTAATAATATACAGATTATCTTTTCTAAATGTAATTAAACTTGAAAAACTCTCGGTGAAACATTTTTATTCTTTGATGTCTTCAAAGTGACAAAGTTTCGTAGAAATATTACCATCCAGTGATAAGATATGGAATATGGCTGTTTGGGAGCGAGTATCTTAATTGAAAAGATAAATTTGAAGTTAAACACTCAGTGTTTCTTTAATATGCTCTAAAAAAATTTGTTAAAAGGTATTTGTTAAAACTTATTGCTATCCTGGTGAAGACGTGAGCCGAAATGTTGAGGTAATAACAATACTATTTTTTCCTACGTGTTGTCGTTGATTTTTCAACATTTTAATATACTTTTTAACAGTATATTTTTATAACCACTTTAATTGAATCCTACCCTATAATATGTTAGAAATGAATACTTACCAACGGAAAACAAAATGGTACAAAAAGTATATTTAGATAAAAGTTTGCAGAACCTATGTAAGGAAATTGCTAAAGTATGATACCAAATGGTATAACATGGGTATCATAAAGATATTTTTGTTGATAGAAATTTTTAGAAAATTTGCTTGTTACGAAATTACTAGAGCCGAGTATTTCTGGTTGCATAACATGATCTTAAAACAATTCCCCGGTATAGAATAAATAAATATAAAAAATGGATTAAAACCGTATATGGAACGAAAATAAATAAAATTAGTCTAAATATGCGACTTATTCCACAAATTATCAAGATTTGTCTTCCCATAATATACTGAGGTATCATGCATTTTGTTCATCATTTAGTTTATAAATATGCATATCTCGAAATAGTTTAACATTTCAGATTTTGTCCCCTTCTTATATTATTACCTTCCTATATCTTTTCGTCGATAATTACTTTCAAAATATTCATGTCTGTTTCATATTAGATACCCGAAATGTAGCTTGGAACCTGGTACTTACTTATGCTTACTAAATTTTCTATTTCAAATGTTTGAGAACTACATTATCTCCTATGGTACAACAATCCTCAGAAATATTTCAGCACATATAAAGTAAAAAATGTACTTTAAAAATGATGTATTTTATTCAAAAGTAGAAAATTATAAATGTAAGTGTCTGCGAATAGTCATTTAATGTTGTCAATTATCATATATTTACTCTTATTCTTTTTATGGTTACTGTAAGGAATACATGAATTAATTATTATAAAATAGTGAAATTGAATTTTAATATTGTCAAGGTAACAAGGTAAAGCGTGCATCAGCGCTGAAATTATTAGGGGTATTGAAATAATGAAATAAAGTTGGAATTATATAAGTTTTGATAATAAATGTGGCGATATTTTAAACGGAGACTTTAAACAGTTAACGAATAACCTCAATATCAGCTTCAGCTTGTACAATACTCACAAAATTGTTCTATTCATAAATTTCAAAGATCTGTTGTATTTTATCTTAAGAGATGTTTTAGTGTGAACGCAGTTTTCTAAGATGAAAAAACATGTTTGCACCATTTCATACAGAACAGTTGTAACTATCATCAGCTGTAATGTTGTATTTAAATTCTTTACAAAAAAGATGTTCTTAGACTTTATTACATTGTCGAAACATAGATAAAGCGATAGCGTAGTGTTTTAACTGCCAGTTTAAAAGTTACATTTTGAACCAGACTCACCGATAAGTTACGCCCAACGACGTTGAAAAAGCGCAATGTGAAGAAAATTATTGCCCGTGATACAGGATGTTAAAAATGTATGTATGTATGCTATATAAAAATTTACATGAACAATGTTTACAAACTCTGTGTTTTCGGATATTCAAGCATTTTTTCAAAAAATATCGAATCCATATCCCTATCACAGCTCGCACTAATTTCAGTTAGAACAGTATATCATTTAAAGGTATCTAATGATTTGTTTCTGTGACGCTATTCATTGCATGAAACATACTGTTGCACCTGAAAATAGACTTACAGTCATTCGTTGAATTAAATTGAATTAAAACCTGAGTGCACACTTTATTTTGCATCTGAGTTTACATTTATACTATATCTCGAAATAGGAATAGACAATTAGTTTCCATGCTTTTTATTCCATAGGGTCATTCGTCAAAATCATTTGGAACATGTTCTTAAAGAACTTTGTGAGTTTTGTTGTAGAGGCATTATCTAAATTCTTAACGTGCCAGTGGTTATTTTAATATCCTTGAAGGTACGAGTGCACGAATAAAACATGCACGTCTGGTTCTATTTCGGGATTTAAGAAAAATATTCTTTCTAAATATCATATCAGCCAGAATAAATAGTAACGATCTGTATAGAACTTTATACATATAAATGAATAAAATATGGATACTGAATACTAGAAATGCTTAAGTGCTGGTAAACGCGTATCAAAAAACCGCGAATAAACATTTAACTGCAAAATCAAACAATATATATTAAGTCATAATAAAGATCCTTAGTTTTTTTATGTACATACATTAAAAATAACCGCGATTGGACTTTAAAATTTTTATTAAAATTTTAAAATAATATCTTCTTGTCAGATCTTAGAAGTAATCAGCTGAATTTACTTCTGCGTATTTGGTTTCCGCCTTAAGTATAGTTGCATATATCTGCAACTTAAATCTTCATATAAACTGCACTCATATACAAAAAAGCATAATATTTATTACATTTTCATTGATCCATAGGTATAGGATTTGGAGTTGCCTATTGCCCACCCACAATTTAAAAAGTGCTTTTAAATATATAAAAACGTGCATGAAGAGGTTTTATTTGAAAATTATTTGAAGCATATTTTTTTGAAAACGGCTTCAATGCATTTTAATTACTTCCATGCCATCAAAATAATAATGATTTTATTATGAAAATAGTGTTTTGATCATTTCGACTTCCCATGAAAAACAATCAAATCATCTGAAGGACTTTCTATGTGAAGTCATATTTAGTTTTGCCACACTACGTTCCCAGGTTAATTCAGATTCAGGGGTTTGGGCCTTTAAATATATAATTAAAAGATTGTTCGTTCACAGTTCTTATTAAACATGGGTGTTCTAAGTCAAGAAAACGTTTATTTCACAAAACATATGCACAAATGTATCTTTTGATGAATATCAAATAACTGAACTTAAAAATGATATATTGATTTTTCTCTTTGACTTGCAGTCCTTAGAGTCAAAGCTACGATCTGGTATCAGCAAACAGAAGAGAGCCTGGTTTGACAAGATGTAAGATTTGAGTATGTTCTTTGCTAATATGTCATATGATATTATGCTCAAACAGCTGTTTTCGGTTTCGTATAACCATTACATATTTACTCATATTTAACACGTAACAAATAACTTTAAGGCCGAGAGACTAGCTTAATAACATTTTCATGAACTCATTTAGTAACATTTGATATGAAATAACATACATGTCAGATCCTATATATATGTTATTATCCGTGATATTTGTAAATAACTTAATATTATACATCTTGTGTATATCCTGAATTAGTATTTGTTATATGTATTGATGTCAGACAAAATTGTAAAGAAATTGATATTGTACAAGCTGCTTTCCGCAATAATTAAAAGATCCCTTTTGCTACTACATATATGTAAACTGATATTCTGATTACATATCAGATATGAAATGATTGAAGATCATAATGGTAATGTACACAACAATATTGGAACGATGGTGTAAAAGGTGAAAAAGAATGTCAAATAATCGAAAAAGAATAAACGGCTATCAAACAGTCGCTGCTGTTACTGTACAGGGGTTTATAATCCCAACGACAATATCTCAAATATATAGCGACGTTCAGCTCATTACAGATATGGCGAGACACCGAGTACAGATAGGACCAGATATCACCACCGATCTATCACAAGCAAGCTGCAAGGCATTGTGTCAGTTTTCATTATTGTGCCTAAAAATGCCTCTATGAATTTCATGCATAAATGAATAATCTCTAAAATTCAGATAAATGTAAATTAAGCATGCAAATTTGTTTGACTTGACTTAAACATGAACTGTGTCACACGATCTGATAAACATCGAAGGAATACATTTCATTTGGTTTCATGACAGAGTGGCTTTAAAAGTTGCTTTCCATTTCTCTCAACAATAAATACAATTTCTTTCTTGAAAAATTAGACAATCACACGATATGCTATTTAATTCGTGTTTTAAATTCCATGCATACAAAATTAAGATTTTTATTATAAATGTTCTGTCATGGGAAAAAAGGCATTCAGCAAATTTACAAGGGTTCTGCGAAATAACAAACCACTTGTACATGTAGCATTTGAAACTTCCTCATTTGCAGTGGAGTCCCTTTTATGCTTTTACGTTTGTAATCACTATGGGAAAGAGTACAAAATTATTGGTGTTATTTCATAAATACATAACATCAAGCTTAACCAGTAATTTTGTTTTTCAACATCCATGTTTATCATGGTAAATGGTGAACAAAATACAGTTAGAGATATTCATACGTCTGTCCATTTATTTTTCTCTTTTTATTCACCATATTTATTCGCTATATGCAATTCTTGCAACCAGCACCGTACTTCCATATCTTACCAGCGTACTTCACATTCAGCGTTAAACTGACACTTCCTTATTGTCACTCAACTCAGATGTCGTTAATTTATACTAGCGTTGCGCGATACTTTAGTTGGTAATTTATAGACGGTGGGATTGCTTCTTGATGAAACAAGACGAATCCTTTAAGAAAAGCTTGGGGATAAGATTACTAATTGTGTAAATAATTGAAGTATTTGATACACACGTCTGCCTTACTGAACGTTTCTTTTATATCATGTTCTTTTTTTTATTGAACCTTTAAATTTGCTTCGGCTATTTTCAAAACAATTAAAAGAAAATTTCACACAATATTTTATTAGGTATTAGTACGAGTATATCATTATTTACAAATACAGATGACTTTTTGAACGATGAGGTACAGTACATAAATATAATACTAATTCCAAACACCTATTGATGGCAAAGTTGAAACACAGGATTATTACATGTACAGTATCCTCGCAGATAAGTTTGTACATATTATAAAATATATATTCATTTATAAATACACAACTTTGTTGAGAACTATATGACATGTTCAGATTACATATTTCAAATGCATTGAAATACTGTAGAAATATTTCACTTCAGAATATCCGTTTAGTTTTAGCGCAAATAAATCCTGTCTTTTCAACCATTCCCCTTTGTTAGACATTACCACCAGTATTTTTTTTTCTTTCAGAGAAACATTTTCCAATTAATAAGACAATCATTGTACAAATAGAGGTCATTTCAAAATGAAATAGAGATCGAATCGTTTTTGTATTTTCGGCATCAACATATCGTCCCTTGAAAACCAGAAGGGGCTATCAACATATGTAAAAAGAAGGCTGATAGCCCCTTCTGGCTTTCAATGGACGATATCTCAGTACGAATTGAAATTCTCACCTGATAATGATATTCTTTTTAACACAACTTTCTCTTGTCGCCATTTCCTTTGAGTTTTCCTTTTATCTACAACCTTTCCATATCAAAATCAAGAATAATCTATAGACATTAATAAATGTGTCTACTTACAACCAATTAAAGCAATATAAATAGTTGTTCTTATCATTGTTTGAATATGTTAAAATAACAAAAGAAACCGCAAAATAAGTTATTTTACAATAGTAAATTTATTGAAAAGAAATGAAAATATTGTGTTCATCTTAATGTTCTAATTAATAATGTATTTCACAATCCTTTAAAGTCACGGCGAATTTAAGTACTTATAAACTTAAAACAAAATTGTACAAACGTTACGGTCACATTCAAAATAGGTAAGGTTGCGAAATGGCAAAATGGAAAAAAAATGATACGTAAGGAAAACCGGGGTAGGATATAGCTATTTTTCTTTTAGAACATATTTTTTGGTAAGAATATACTAGAACCGATTCTTTCAAGATACAAAACTTGATCTAACAATAATTCCAAGTGTAGTGAATTATTACAAACACTAAAATACCGTCAAATATGTCAACTAAGTACGTATGCACGTACCACAGGGAAGTAAAAAGAAACATAATAAGCTTTGAAGCAGAGGGGACAAAAGTGTTTAACTTTGCGACTAATTTGATACATTTAGTATTTTAGCATTAAAAAGACTCATATGATAATCATTTTTTAGGGGACTATTTGCTCTGGGCAAAACTGAAATACAAAACGTTAATTAGAATATGTTCTTTCTCTCAGGAATATTATTTGTTCAGACTGCAAATATGATCTCTGATGTATGCAAGTTGGCATTTTCATGCTAAAAAATTCCAACCTTAATGATTTTTTGAAACTATACATGTAAATTAGTAAATGCCAAAGAACACACTGCTATTTGCAACAGAGTATAAACGAAGAATTACCATTATAAGAGTATATTTAATCCTCTGCGATTCCAAACTTCATCCAGAGACTTGAATTATGGAAAGAGAGTTCAGGCTTTAACAACGATGTGTTAATCATGTTTTCTCGGTAACTAAGTTCATGCGCATTCGTAACAAACAGTACCATTTTTTTCTATTTTAATTTTTTGACCTCTTTCGCAAAAGGTTCAGGTGTTATTTTGTATTCAGTTTCTTTTACTTCTTTTTTTAAGAAAATCCCCTAAAATTAAAACAACAAACAAAACAATGTAATTAGACTTTAATGCCTTTCCGAAACATAGATTAAACGAAAGTGTTGTTGAAAATGGATTAAGCGTCTTTAGTTCAAGAATAAAAGTTTTATTTAAGACCATTATCATCTCTAAATTACACGAAACGACGTAATTAAACGAGAGCGGAAAGAAAAAGAATATAAACCGAAAAACTAGAAAATAAAAACAGTATTTCTGTTAGGCAGAAACTTAAAAATTGAGTTCAAAAATAAGAAACACTTTGTATTTTTAATATCCAAGAATGCTTCCTATCGGGTCTCTACTGTGACCATTCTTCGCTTCATACGGTATAATACTTATTACACTCTTACAATGTCTGAAACATATTCTTGAACCCAGAAAGTTCAGGCTTTCGTTGAATTTAATGTAGCATAAACCTCATATTCATTACAGAATCAACGAAAACTGAGTGCGCACGCTCCTTTGCAAGTGAGCAAACATTCATATCATATCTCTAATTAGAATACGAACACTACCGGCAATTTTCTTTCATACCATAGGATCTGCGGTTAAAATGTTCTGTCATACAACCTTTGAACACGCCCTTTGAACACACCCTTTGAACACACCCTGTGCATTAGATTTGAGGAACGTTCAATGAAGGTTTGGTCCAGTGACCGTCTGATTTCTGTAAAGGCCTCCTCTCACAGGTGCTATTATGTTATTGTTTTCTAGATGTCTGAACATGATAAGCATGAGTAAATAAGAAGGTAAGTAGGCATATAGATATATATCGTCCATCAGCATTACACACCATATTTCAATCTACGCAAGTTCTGTTTCTTTCTAAAGCTTGAGAAAAAACCTTAGGGTCAGACCTTCTCTTGTCAGTGCTGTATACATCGCAGTGTCCTTAATAGTACCAAATGAAGACATGTGTTCAAAACCTCCACAAAGTGTTTCAGTAATGGCTTGCAATAGAATATGATTCTTTAAATCTGCAATTATGTTTTGTAGAACTCCCGATACAGGTTAATTTGTATCAACTATGGCGCAGAATATTTGCAAAATGACTTTATGTGGTAGAAAAATGGTTTGAAATGCGACGATCCAATATAGCAGTATCCTTAAACTATTTTCATGTAATTCTAGTGTCGTATAAATAAAAATCTTAATCTCTTAAAATAGTTGTTATATTAATCACCTGCTTACTTCATATATCTATTTAAATATATCTTTCTCCGTCTTATGTTCGTAATCATGTATCATTTTGGCGACTAGTGAAACCATGTTACAATTCAAGCATGTAAAGTATACGAAACTTGAGCCATCTAAATATTTCTTGAAAGAACTTTA
>CM037794.1:14115664-14165664 GCA_021229015.1 Solen grandis
GTGATGTAAGTGAAGGCTGAAATGATATAAATTAACAGTGTGAGTCCAAAATAGCCCCCCACCCACCCCTGTGAAGCGTATAGGTACATGTACAAGATAATATCCAAGTAACTCAGAAGGGTACCCAGTATAGGAAAGCTGGGAAACACTACTCTTACATTACTATGGTATTCTAAGTTTTGAAGAAAATAAACCTACAATTTCCATTATTAGAAAGTTCAATCAGATAACGAAATCCTTTGCAGCATTAACTGAGGGCTGTCTTCTATATGTAACGAAGACTTATGAAGTATCTTTCATGCAAATGGTTACTGGGAAATTTCTGTGGCTTGGCAAACCCAATGCTTTCTGTAACTAAATTGCTCTATGTCATTTTTGGCCATTATCCAAGCTTATCACATCACTGTAAATAATAACTAAATATACCCAGCAGAAAAAGAAAGTATATACCAAACAGTGAAAATTAACACTGTTCCCCCTTGTAAAAATATCAAAAGGTGTCTCTGATGATAAAATAATATCTCTGTGATTGTGGACTAAGGTAACAGTATATATAATTTATGTTGCATGTAGAAGAAGTCTTCCTGATGATTGATATGACATATTGTTGGTGGGATGTTAAACCAAGTGCAAACAAACCATCCCTATCACAATCCGACTAAAGTAGGTCATTTTCTAATGGTAATTAACATCATAAGAGTGATGGTGTACTTTAGTTGATAGCCGCTAGCAGTACAGAACTGTATTTCATACCATGAGGAATTGCCATTAAATTAAAAAGAAAGGTTTTTATCAGTCAGCTAAGACTTAACAAACCAGAAATATCAAACCTGGTCGATAAACAGGAAATTATCAAACCTGAATGATAAACAGATAATAACACCACTATTTAATCAATCAGAAAGAATCTGTATCATCATCGTTACCAACAGCCTGATTATTTTCACTCATTTCATTCACAGCTTAATTAACAAAATGACATTGAATTCCATGAAAAAATATAAATGAGGTATGGCCATTTTTCTGGGACATGAATCAATCAACTTCATGAACCTACAAAATTATCTTTATATCATTACACAATGCCAGTGACGCAGATGAGGGTAAGACAAAAATCCATCTGATTCCTTATTTGGTTGGAAAAAAAAAAAAAGTTCCATTTCTGGTTTCCAGCAAATAAAAAAGTGGGTCAGTAGGTTGGGATATTTTTTTTTTACATGAAACGAAAGGTAAAAAAAGGGAAATATTTTTTTAAAAGGCGGAAAGGTACAAAAAACTTAAGGGTCGGCCATTAAAAAGGAGAGTCAGTCGGGAGACAAGAAACGGAACTTTTTTGGGGGGGCCTTGTATTTCAGCTTAAGTATGCTAAAAGGACACAGAAACCAAATGGCAAAGAAAAAAATGACCTAGAATACAATCATCTGGCAAGGAAAAGTCAGTTTGTCGTAAAAAGGTAAAACAGAAATATACAAGACTGTATACCACTTACATGAAGCTGACAGAACAATGACACAAAACAGAGAGCTTGGCAAATAAAATCCGTGCAATCTTAACATAAACATGGGCAAGACAATAAAGCCTTACCAATTTCCCATGCTCCAAGAATTTCTAAGACTGGCGCCACTTTTCACTCCGAATGATTTGTGTCAAGATAAGCAAGCTCATGATTTCACAGATTTCACATAGATCCCCTCTCCTACACATAATATTGAGGAATCTGAGTCTAAATGCTACGTATGTCTTGAGCTGAAATAAATGACTGTTACACCAGGCTTGAATTAGAACTTAACCCATAATAATTGGATCACCAGCAGTCACATACCCAACTTCTTGAAAATCAGACTGTTAAACCTTGCCTGGGACTTGACAGCCTATAAGGTTAGTTCCTGGACTGATAGGTCCAATGTCAGGTTAATGTGACAGGGTGTGGTATCTTGTGACCAAAATACTCCCTGTCAATGGGACATGTATGAATAAACCCAAGAAGTACGGTATATGTTATAAAGGTTGAGTCATGACAATACAGAACACTTTATACATCATTCCAATTGTATACATGTGGCTCATTCACAAAGTAAAACTGGAGAAAAAAATAATCTAATTGCTTGGGTTTTAAGTCCCACCAAAAGCATATCTGTCATTTTCAGATATATTTATCCCTTTCCCTCATATAGACTCATTTTGACGCAATCAATAGGTACCACATAAAGCCTGATCTGCAGAAAACCACAGTTAAACCTTCCCAAATTTAATTACAAAGTCCTCATTTCCAGACCACTGAGGAGCAGCGAACAGCATAAAACCTGATCAGCCTGCGAGTTACTCGCAGGCTGATCTGGTTTTATGCTGTTCGCATAGGTCTTTTCATGGTTCCTCTATGAGGGAAAGGGTTATATACCCACTAGTGCTGCATCATTGCAATATCACACAATTATAAAACAAGTGGTAAGCTACCCCTACCAGTCACCTTATCCTAAGGCTGCTACTTCTAAGCAAAATTTTGGTGATAATTATATCTGTGCCATTTCAAACCACATTGGCAAGTCAAGGAAGGGGGGAAGGAATTCATAGAAAGTAAACCCCATCTAATGCAAAAAAAAGATATTGCTTTGAACATAAAATGTGTCTTCCCTTTTTTTGTCTAGGCATAATTTACAGCTATGTGAAAAGCAACAGGTTATGGTGACTAGCAAAGTCGTGAACCATCAGACACAGTCTGTTACTAAGCAATCATTAACAGGTAGTTTTTTAGACTCTTTAGATCTTACAGAAATGTGAGGCACATTAGAACCTACTGTCTGCATGTTTGTTTAACCCTTCTGTCAACACACCATGTCATGTAAACAGCATTAAGCCATTCTTAACCTCATCCTTGGCCTGAAAAACCACTTGGTTAACCCTTACCATGCTAAATTTCTTAAATGGGCTTGCCTGTCTTCATATTGGACTGTACCATTAGTTGTTTTATGGGAGTTCTTGCCAGAAAATTTGTTGACAAAAAAGTGAACTGTGCAGACCATGATCAGCCTGCACCAATGTGCAGGATGATCTTGGTCTGCCCTGGTTGCAAAAGGAAGTCTCAAGTGCCCACAGCATTGTGAGGATTAATGAAGTGGAAATATTAATCAAGTGAAACCTTTGAACAATGGAGTCACGATAACTACGTAGTACAACTGTTTACACCGTCATTGACATATTGTTTATCTGCCTGACCCCAACCTGCCGGTCTGTTCATCATATTAACCCCTTCAGTCTTCTTAGACTCTAATCTGTCTTCTGTCTTGCCTGACCTCTAGTCTGTTGCCTGACCTCTAGTTGCCTGACCTCTAGTCTGTTGCCTGACTTCTAATCTGTCTTGCCTGACCTCTAGTTGCCTGACCTCTAGTCACCTGACCTTTAGTCTGTCTTGTCTGTTTTGCCTGACCTCTAGTCTGTTGCCTGACCTCTAGTCACCTGATCTCTAGTCGCCTGACCTCTAGTCTGTCTTGCCTGATCTCTAGTTTGTCTTAGCCTGACCTCTAGTTGCCTGACCTTTAGTCTGTCTTGCCTGACCCGCCCTGTTTGTCTCTCTGTCTGTAATGAAGATACATGTGTCTGTCTGTCTGATTGTCTGTCTTTCATAGTGGACTATATGAGTAAAATGGACTGTCGGAATATTAAATATGAATTACCATTGCTCAAAATCAAAATGTTATTCACACCTTAAGATAAGGAAAATATATCCTGAAGCTTGTGATTTATTATTTTGTTATCTTCCATGTTATTCTTAGGAAAATGTTTCTGCCAAAGACCTTTATCAAAACATTGACAATTATTAGCAACACTACACATTTGCAATTTCCTGTAACCATAATAAAACAGTACATGTACTTCTTCATTATGGAGGCAGGATAAGTAGTAAAATATGTATTTATTCTTTGTTGTTGTTTCACTTTCAGTTTAAAAGATTCATTTCAAGATTGTCATACATGTAACACTCTGTCATATTTTATGTTCAGACTGAAATTTAAATTTTCAAGTTCTGTTACTTTTTTCGATAGCCCTAAATTTACCAATTCAAAGGCAAATTGATCCAGTGCAACCAAATCAAAAGAAATCAACCTGTTAATATAACTCACAGACTGATCAAGTTTTGTTCTATCTGCTACCCATCAATACCTTTAAGATGAGAAAGAAATGCTTTGTTACCAGGCCCTGTGTTCTCAAAAATAAAAATAGTACTTAAGTTTGATTTTCATACTTATACTCAAACTATAATAATATCCCTTGCTTTCAATAGGGATTTGAGTATGATACTAAAATAAGAGCTCGAGATCATACTTAAGTATTTTCGAGAACACGGGGCCTGGTCAACCAGAAATTTGCATTCAATCTGGTCAGGCTTTACCACAAATCAACATTTCGACCAAAATCACTAAAACCTATCCAGGGCTGGCCACGAAACTGTTTTAAGTGCATGTAGAAATAGAAGAAGTCTGAACAGTTTTTTTGGTCAATCCTTGAAATAATAATGAGTTGCAAAACATGAAAAAGCTGAAAATTTTCCATACCCTAAATATTCAACAGATATGCATTGGAACGCTTAAATTTCAACTTATCATTGTGCTGTAAATTATATAAATTTTCAGTCTACGGCATGATGAATGAATAACTTCAACCGAATGATGCTATCAGTTCTCTAGAATAAAATCAATACAATAATAGAGTGTATTTTGGAAGCTATCAAAACTCGGCTGCTATTTATGGTTCAATTTCATCCAAATCCACCAAGTTGGGATAGGAAAAGTCAAGTTTAATTTTTTTTTAGAGCGTACAAAATAACAAAACGTCTGAATATTTTCCAGTATGAATTTATATCCAATCCTGTTGTTCCTTGAAATCTAATGGTAGATATATGGTTAAAACAGAATACAATATACATAACTCTTCTATTGACTGAAGAAGATGAAGGGATTTGAAGTAAAGGCTAGTATTGTGTCACTGTGCCCATCTTTCTCTCACTTTCTCTCTCTCCTCTTTTTTTCCCTCTCTTATTTCTTTTTAAAAAAGAATCTATGTGAAATTCTTTTTTTTTTTCTTCTCCCATTCCTGTTCTCTCTCAAAGAATCTTGAAATAGAGAAGTCCACAATTATCATCTTGCAACCAAAAAAAAAAAAAAACAAGAAAGAAAATCTCACTTTAATCAAACAGAACAGATCAACTAGAATATTTCTTTTATTTATCTTTTATTTAGCTAAAAAAAATTGTACGATTCTGGTCTCTCTAGTTTTTTGGGGTTTTTTTAGATGAAACGAAAGGTAAAAAAAAGGGAAATATTTTTTTAAAGGTAGAAAGGTAAAAAAAACTTTAGGGTCTATCGTTAAAAAAGAGGGTCGGTCAGGTAAACAGAAACAGAACTTTTTCTTTTTTGGCCTTAGCAGCTACTCAATATAAAAAAGACGAAAAAGCTTTCATAATACTGGTGGCTGCTAAATATTGGTTACAAATAAAATGAAATGTACACAGTATAACAGACAACCAGCTCTGTAAGTATCTGACACACTTTCTCATTAGATCAAAAGTAAAAGATAAAAAATAAGGCCATGCTAGACCTAGGGCTAATGACCTTGCCAGGAGTATATAAATTTGATCCAGAGGCACTTCTTTCTGTCTGGAAGAGAACAAAATATGTGCAAGTAAATGTGCAATATTTAAAACCTACAATGCAAACATTCATCCAATGCCAAATATTAGCTATTTTCACGGTGCATATTCTACAGAAAATTCTAATCCAGACCTCTCACATTAGCTTCAATAAACTTTTAAGTTATTAATACTCATCCTTTTCATCCAGTTTGTATTCCAGGCATGTTTTCCGTTTCATCCCTGGCTCCGCTAATTAGCTGCAGATGCTCTTATAACATGAAGCATGCCTCTACCCATAATGCTGTAAATACAGCATATTTATGATGTAATAACCAAAGGATACATTAACTACTCAGGTGAATGAGATTCTACCCTGTAAAAATGCGGACTGATGATCATGAACAGTCACTCTACAGTACATTCTTAGCATTGTTGTGAATTATTGTTTTTCCAGCCACTTACGTAATGACAATTGTACAGTACAAGACAAGGGTTTTTTTTTTTCTCCTGCTGATATTGCTATTTATAATCATCATTATTCTCATTACAATATCTACTTCTTTATACATTAAATCAAAGTTAACACTGTTTAACATTCCACCACTGGCACTTCAGTCATTTTGGGACTTTGCTCATGAGACATATACAGTAGTTCACTATGATATCAAGCCATACACAAGTGGAATGATACCACAAGCACCTGCTCCAGGGATACCGTATTCAAATTGTAACCATTTCCCCAAAGTGGGTGATTCCAAAAACAATGTTTTCCCATGCAATGTGACCTATACTAGTTTATTGGTCAGGAAACAAAGCTTCAACATTAACGCAAGAAAATAGGAAAAAAAAATCCTTTGTTTTTATCACTCTGCTTTAAAGTTCAGTCAATTAATATTCACCAAGTTATGAATTTGTACATTAATATTCATGAGGTAAAGGGTAAAACTAAAATATGAGAGTATTCATTATGCACTTGGTTTTGAAGCTCTTTTATGAATGTTTCAGTCATGTAGAAACTGTTTCTACTTGAGGCAGCTACAGTGCTGTCAGACTATGGTACATTTGTATCACACTTATATGTAAGTGGTATGATACCTCGCCAAGGCACATTTTCCCTGCACCAATTCAGCATGCTCTGGAATTTAAATGTGCATAACTGCAGGCAAAGTAGCTGTAGAAGCACCATTTTTGAATATCACAGCATGGATAGAAATAGCATGATGAAGTTAATGAATATAGATTCTAAATTTCATATAAAAGCAAGTTTCTATTGATTTGTGATTGATGCAGACGTAAAGTCAAACTGTCACATTTTACTTGACTCCTTGGCATTACTTTACAACCTTCTCTGGCAGAAAGTGCCTGTCCACACCAGAAACAGCAGAGATGGATAATGTCCAATTTAATATATCAAATTAAATTAATTTAAACAATACTACTGTTTCTGCTTCGTAAGCTTTTGGTAGACTTCCATGCTTATTGATTCTTGGGCAAAATTTCATCCAACAGTGACACCAATAACATTGCTGAGTTTTATCAGACACTCGTTCACTTCTCATACTAATAACCATAACATAGCCCCATAACATAATTCCAACACAGCTTATCTCTCTCATACTGGAGACACTGAGTCTGTATCATGAAGTCTGGCAAAATTTAAAGTTCTGTTCACTTAGATGTTTGGTTACAAATTTTTGATATAAACTGCCTCTTGTTCCATCCTTCCCAGTTAATCATAAAGCTACTGCTGAATATAATAAGGCCATCCGTACAGACCATGCAAGGTTACCTGTTCTCGTTCAAATAGTTGGAGACCAACTGTGCTGGTCCCCTATACCGAATTTGACTTATATCCTTATAAAGGACATGTATCAATTACAATGTCTCACCGTTTATAACTACTTGTGAGACAGCATTATATTGTAGCTATCTATTGTGTGACACCATTTAGCAAACTGTTCCATTCTTTACTGTAGCACAACTGTCAGCTTTCTATGATGTATTTAATAATTTTTAAATATACAAGTTAATGGATTAATAATACCAGTTTTCAAAAGACTTTTATCAGATATACATACCACCATTTAACTTGTTGTTACTGTGGTTACGGAGCTTAACGTAACGATAACAGAATTTCAGACCTACAGCAACACGCAGCTAATTATTATGCAAGTGAAGGCTTACCTTAACCCTTTCCCTCATAGAGGACACCATGAAAAGACCTATGCAAACAGCATAAAACCAGATCAGCCTGCGATTAACTTGCAGGCTGATCAGGTATTATGCTGTTTGCTGCTCCTCAGTGGTCTGGAAATGAGGATTTTGTAATCAAATTTGGTAAGGTTTAACTGTGGTTTTCTGCAGATCAGGCTTTATGTGATACCTATTGAGGGCGTCAAAATGAGTAAATATGAGGGAAAGGGTTAAGTTCACAGAAGCAGATAAGAGAAAGCATTGGCCAGTACATATATCAAACTTCTTAATATGAAACCAGAGGGCCTTGATGGCCCTATATCACTCACTTGAGTTATACAAAGATTAGCAAAGGGCTATGGATCATTACTTTAGATTTATCTGTCTAATACAAGCCATGAGGTTATAGTCATTAACATTCTGTTTGATCACGGAGGTTGTTTTATAATTGTATTGAGAAATGAAGATGCTAGAATAAATACAAGAAAATACTGACAGATGGACAGACAATAGATGACGGATATTGACTGACCACAATAACATTTTTGTGCTCAGGTGAGCTAAACAAGAGGGCCATGAAGGCTCTAGAATCACTAACCTGAGAACCAGGTATAAGTGGGAGGAAATGATACAGCAAATATGATATTATGGAAAATGGGTAACTAATATATTATGGAAAATGGGTAACTAATCTGCCCCCTGCCAGCCATATTTTTCAATGGATTCATATACTTTTAACAATCTTATATAATGCATAAGGAAAGCAGGCTCTGGCAGCCATATTTTTTGTTTGTTTGTTTTTTTGTGACAGATCCAAATAATTTTTGCAGTCTTGGTAGAGAGTGACCCAAGGAACATCTGTGCCAAAAAAAAAAAAAAATGAAATCCAGCCAGTACTTTTGGAAAAGAAGATTTTTCAAATTTTTTCTATATAACTAATAAGGAAAGCAGGCTCTGTCCACTGGCGGACATGTTTTTTTGTGACTGATATAAATCAGGACTACCCACAAGGAACATTTCTGTAAAGTTTTATGAAAATTGACCCAGTAGTTAAGGAGATCTTGTTTTAATTTAAATGTTTATGACTGAGACGGACGCCAGACAGTCATTGGTCACAACAGCTCACTTTAGGAAAAGATGAGCTAAAATCCGACTCAGAACAAATCAGGATTTGAACCCAAAGCAGGAGGGACCATGGGAAAGCAGGCCAGCAACTACACTGTAGCTCAATTTTAATGCTATACTTGGGGTGTAAGTCTCAATACTGCATTATGTCAGACATTAGTTAAATTATAACTCTAAGAAGATATTATATTTAACTTTAATTGCTTTTCAAAAGATATCTACACTATGTAACCCCTCAAAAAATGAGACCAACACTCTTTAATGTGGCACATTTTCAGTACAACACATAAATACAAAAGAAATATATATTAAAATGTTCTGGGTAAGATCTTGTCTATTTTGAGAGAGATTTCATTGATTTCTAATTCGGTCTATCAAAACGTGTGAATCACTTAGGGTTGCCATCTGTTATGTTCATTATATTGTTATGCAGTGAATATGATTAATAAATATATACGAATCTAGTGCACGCATGCAATGCAGTGTTCTCACATTACGAACAATTGTTACAAACATCAACCCAGCCAGTACAAGCATCAGTTTACTGAATTTAAATTTCAAATTTATTATCTGCAGTTTGAATATGAAATATGACAAAAACATTTTCTATTTACGGCATAAAATATATATAATTATGCAACCAGTGATGAATTCACCCGCTATAAGCATGGCAGGAAAATATAAATTTTAAGAGATGTGAAACACTTCATTGTTTATGTAAGTCCAATTTTGACCCCAGAGCCATGGTTTTAACAAACTTGATTGAGGTCTACTAGGCCATGTTACACAAAAGATATCTTAAGTCCAGGCCTTGTGGTTTCTGACAAGAAGATTTTTTTTAGTGTTTCTTATATAAGTCTATGTAAAATCAATTGACCTCTGGGGCAGGGTCAATTTCGACCCCAGGGTCATGATTTGAACCAACTTGGTAATGATCCATAAGACAATGCCACACACCAAATATCTACACTCCAGGCCTTGTGGTTTCTGACAAGAAGATTTTTCTAGTTTTTCTTATATAAATAAATGGGTCAAGATTTGAACAAACTTGGTAATGGCCCTTAACACAATGGGTCATGATTTGAACAAACTTGGTAATGGCCCTTAACTCAATGCCACACACCAAATATCTAAATTCCAGGCCTTATTATTTCTGACATGAAGATTTTTCTAGTTTTTCTTATACAAGTCTATGTAAAATCAAGTGACCCCTGGGGCAGGGCCAATTTCGACCCCAAGGTCATGATTTGAACCAACTTGGTAATGGTCCTTAACACAATGCTTCACACCAAATATCTAAGCTCTAGGCCTTGCGGTTTCAGAGAAGAAGATTTTTAAAGATTTCACTTATAAAATCTATTTTTAGTTCCTGTGACCAAGATATGCAATGGACCGGAACCATTTGTACAACTTTGGTAGAGCTTCATGCAAGGAACATCACAGGCAATTTTCATCAAATTAGTTTCGGAGGAGATGTCATTTGAAATACCGGTAATTGTGGACGACAGACGCACACTGGACAACAGACGCCAGACAGCCATTGATCCTAAAAGCTCACATGAGCACATAGTGCTTAGGTGAGCAAAATATGGTAAAAAGGGAGCTTAAGAAATGCCTAAAACAATAAAATACATGTACCCCTAAAATACCATGGAATGCATAAATTACAATGAAATACCCATCAGTATCAGTATAATAAGAGTGCTTGTTATCACAAAATACATCTGTCCTGCAATTTTATCAAATCAAGGGCCATAACTCTGGAGTGACTGGGACATTTTCGCTGGTGATCGAACTTGGTTGCGACATTGTTCTCATAAACATTGTGATTAAGTTTGGTCAAGATCAGTTCACTTTGATAGAGTTAAAGATAAGACAACCGGAGTGGACACCGACCACCACAGGTGAATCCATGATACGTCCTGTCATTAATGACCTGCATGAAGAAGCTGTGTCCAAGCATCCATTCAATCTGCTTTTGCAAAAAAAAAAAAAAAAAAAAAAAAAAAGTGAAGCAAGAACAGCCAACATGTATATCTTAATTACTCGGTACCTGATAATAAGAAATAAACCGTTCTTTTTCTTGTCTTTTTTTTGTTTTATTTTCACAAAAATAAATGAAGGAGTAACTTCTAAAAAAAGATTAAAAAAAAATTAAACTTTCAGATACGATACAAAGACGATACAAATCTCAATAACAAGATTGCGGAGAGGCACTGATACAGCTGGCACTCCAATATGGATAAACATGGTACGCCATCAACATCACACAGAGAGATGTGAAACCTGTTTCACAATTGATGTAAAATAGATGGTTTAAACTAAACAATTTAAAATCAAACAGAGCTCAATCATCTACATCCAGGATAGGTTTATCTCACTAACGTTAATGTGCTTTATACACACGCATCATTTTCATTGTTTAACAAATCCACGGAGTCCCCTATCTTGACATGATGCAACAATCAAGAGAGAGACGAGAAATGAGTTCCACATGTGATTCATAATTTCTGAGATTCTTTTTCAATCAGCTAATGCAAATTCTTCACAAAAACTTCTCAATTTTAGAAATTATGGCAGAGACCTTATTAAGCACGATTGGACATTCATGTATTTTAATTAGCATCAGGAATATGCAAATGACACCTCATTTGCATGACTAATGAAGAACTAGCCATAATATTTGGTTGCAAAAATATAATGGCTATGCACGCCACTGCACTGTTCATGACTAATTTGAGGAAATGATGATAATACAAGAGCTGGTTGCATGTGTTGTACTGCAAGAGGCTATTTTAAGTCCGCATTTCATGATAGAAATTGGCTAAATTTCTTCTAAAACCACTTAAAATATGCTAAATAATTGATTTTGTATTGTTTCTGCAAAGAAAATGACTGTTTTACACTGTCTCATTTTTTCACAATTTCTTTGAAAAATCTGTTTGAAGAACCATGTTTTTTTCTACATGTTTGTGAACTTAAAATGAACTTACACTTTGCCTCATCAAGACACAACCAGGCACTTTAGCTGAGAGGCAAAAAAGCCTATGGATCTAGAGGTTGAAAAGTTGTATATAATGCTAAATCATCATCATCATCATCCATTTAATGTGTCCTTTTCAGTATTCTGGGTTACATGCCTAATTGTCATTGGAGAGATTCCATCTCATCCTGTTCCCTACAGCCTTAAGCTTGGAGGACCTACTGCATTTTCCCAGAAATTCCTGGGGCAACCTGTGAAACTTGTTTTTTTTTTTATGTAAAATACATGTTTAAAGCAGCTAATACTTGCATCCAGTGTTGAACAAAGAGAACAATAAATTACTTTTTTTCTGTGACATGAATTTTATAAATATCCTGTTTTCATTAAAACTAATCCTCTGCTTGTTTCATGCAAATATTTGAGATTGAGTTTCAAAATGATCTCACAAAAAATCCTGGTCTGTTACATGAAAATTGCATGAGACTGCTCCCAGCAAAGAAAATCACACACAAAAAATGGCTTGTTTCCGATAGGAATCATTCTTCTGGAGAAAAAGAAACGAAAAGTCTTAAAATATTAAAATTCTATTTAAAAATCAAAGTACTGAATGCAAAAAACAGCTTATATATTTTTCAAATGTCTCATACTGTTTGCAAATGGGCTATAGCTATTCATCTTTGAAAAGCGATGAGAAATAAATTAGCCAAAAAATGTTACCGAATATTTTCCGAAGCTTTTAAACTTTGGATCGACATTCTATAAACTTGTCTTTATTGTGAACATTATGTGGAATAAAAATGCCACACAGAATTCACATTTCATTTTAGTGGAAATAAACTCTACCATAAAACAGTGGTAAAACTGACTGACAGCCACATAAATTCAATAGACCCTTATCATAATCATACAGCCTTGCATTCTATAAACAAATACTCCTAGCAACAATTCATCACTCTAAAACGTTTGACATTTTTTCACACTTCTGTGAAAACCTGAGAGAATTTGAAATGCATGCATGAGGCTGTAGATTTTATTTGTTACTTGTGTTACTTGTCTTATCTCTCTCTCTCTCTCTCTCTCTCCTTCTCACACACACACTATTTTTCCAAAATATTTAGGCAGAAAAAAAATGTTTTTACAGAGTATATCCCCTCACTTCTAACTAGTTTTACAAAGCTTTAAAAATATTCATCAATTAAAGACAATAATGATTAATACCAGTAGGGAACAGGAGGGATCTAAAACTGAATTCCTTACTGATATTGGAAAACTTCTACTTAAGCATCGCTCTCGGTGGATCCTGGGTTGTACCAGTACTTAGCATTTTTAAGACTTGCAGTTGAAACATATAACAGTTGCACTTCCAAGTGTCTGGGTGTTTTTTCAATATTTTGCCAAATGATCTTTTCTGAGAATCATACAACACCGCATACAACTTTCTGCATTCCTACAGCATTTTAAAATAAATGTCTGGTATAGTACATGATGAGAAAATATTTCATTAATATCATGTATAGTACATGATGAAAAAATATTTCATTGTGTCTACACTCTACACTTATCTATTGTAGAATCAAGGTTTGTGAGAATTAATGCCATGTTATATTTGGATACCGTGTTTCTTGCAGAATCAAAATGAAATTTTTGAAGTAAAATTAATTTTAATTAGTAAATACTTACCTGTTATTACTTCAGGTATGTGTCTATTTGTGCACAGCTTCCAAAACAGAGTCCGCAAAATAAACCATTCCCTAAACCCCCTAGTTACCGGAAGTGTAACCCCCGTTCTCCAATTGTATATGAAGCCATCGAGGGATACAACCGCCAGCAAGCGGGGAGGGAGGTGGGACTCTGTAATTACAGGTAAGTATTTACTAATTAAAATTAATTTTACTTCAAAAATTTCATTTTAATAGCATAAATACGTTACCTGTTATTACTTCAGGTATGACTTCGTCGCTAAGGCGGGAGGTTGCTAACGAAGAACCTTGATTGCAGCGACACCCGAAGTAGGAAACGACCAAAGCCGCCGAGGCGTCAGACATGATGATTAAACTATTGTCTGAGCCACTACAAGTGGACCCAAATCCACAAGGTTTTGTGATTGGTTAGCCAGTGAGCGGAGATAAAAGGAAGAAAACGTAGAAGACTTCCAAGAGGCCGCTTTGAGAATATCATCCATGGGAGATTTATTCAAGAAAGCCCAAGAAGCAGACAAAGCACGGAGCTCATGTGGTCTAATTCTTAAAAAGGATAGATCCCTGTCCGAAAGATCCGAATAGGCAAACTTGATAGTTGAGGCTACCAAACGAGATATTGATGCTGCCGAAACTTCGCCCCCCCCCCCCTTTTATTGGGAGGAAAAGTCGAAGACGACGACCCCGTAAAGATTTAACCTTCTGGAGGTAAAACTTCAAGGCTCTAACTGGGCAAAGAAGCCGATCAGGATCTCCCCTGGCGCAAGACCTAGCAAGGCTCGGAATAACTACCGGAGGGGGACAGACCGAAGGGAGCTGGGTTTTCGCAAGGAAACCAGGTTGAAAGCTCAAAGATACAGAGCCATCAGATTTGTTAAAGCGTAAATAGCCTTCCTCAGTAGAAAAGGCATGAATTTCGCAACGACGTTTAGAAGACGCCATTGCTATAAGAAAGACCGTCTTCCATGTTACGTGCAGTAGAGAAGCCTCAGAAAGAGGTTCAAAAGGTGCCTTAGTAAGAGCCAGTAAAACACAAGAAAGATCCCACTTTGGAGTTAACGAACGAGAAACTGGCCTAGACAGTTCAAACGAACGAATAATTTCCGAAAGATAAGGATCCGAACCAAGGGAAGAGGATCTGTGAAACTTAAGAGTGTTCGATAACATAGACCTATAACCCTTGATAGAACTGACCGCGAGTTTTTTCTCGTTAAAAAGAAAAACTAGAAAGTTAGCGATTTCTCTGACAGGAGCTTTGACCGGATTAATCTGCCGTGCGATACACCAATCACGGAAGACCTTCCACTTTGCCTGGTAGACAGATCGAGTAGATTGTCTCCTGGCTTTAGAGATAATAGAGGCAACTGTTGCCGAAAATTTCTTCTGTCTAACTCGCTGTTGGATAACATCCAAGCGTGAAGACGAAGAGCGCAAGGATTGTCGTGAAGGACCCTGTTCCGACCTTGTGACAGAAGGTCCGGAACCTGGGGAAGTTCTACAGGATCGTCTATCAGAAGATCCAGAAGATCCACGAACCAAGATCTCGCTGGCCAAAGTGGAGCTACAAGGAGGATCCGGCACTGAGATCGCAGGATTTTCCTTAGAACTAAGGGAATCAGAGAAAACGGTGGAAACGCATAAGCAAATAGATGATCCCAGTTTACAGACAGAGCATCTATCGCCCAAGCCCGGTGATCCGATACCGGTGACACAAACAGCGGAAGCTGGTTGTTCAGCCTGGTAGCAAATAGATCGACAGACGGAGACCCGAAAATCGCAAACAGAGTTGTCGCGATCCGAGGAAGTAACTTCCATTCCGAGGGGAGAAGAGAATGTCTGCGGGACAGTTGGTCCGCTAGAACATTTAGACGACCCGGAAGATGTCTGACTTGAATGAGTACCGAAGACACCTGACACCAATGAAGAAGGTGCCATGCTTCCATGCACAGAGAAGGCGAGTGCGTCCCCCCCTGTCTGTAGATACTAGAACAGATTTGCCTCGAATGAGAGGAGAAAACTGTCGTAAGGCTAGTAGAACCGCTTTGAGTTCGAGGTTGTTGATATGAAGAGAACTGTCCTGAGGGGACCAAAGACCCGAGGTCGTGAGACCCAGAGGTTCCAGATGAGCACCCCAGCCTGACAGACTGGCATCCGAGAAGAGGAACAGTTCCGGTTGAGGAGGAGAAAGAGGAACACCCTCTCGGAGAAACGAGGGGGAATTCCACCAACTGAGATGATGAACCAATTCCGGAGAAACCGGAAGAATGGTCTGTAAATGGTCTCGACTGGGACGCCAGATCGAGAGTAGGATAAACTGAAGAGGTCGCATGTGAAGGCGGCCCAGCGGAACAAGATCCGCTGCTGCATTGAGTACTCCGAGAAGCGATAGGAATTCGCGGGCTGAGATCGATTGCCGACGCGAAAACCCCCGAACCAGAGTTAGAAGAGACATAATTCTGGGTTCCGGAATTCTGATCCTGTTTAGGTCGGTCAGAAACTGCATCCCGACAAACGTGAAGTTCTGGGATGGGATCAACTCCGATTTCTCGGAGTTGAGGATGAAGCCTAGCCGGAGAGCTAGGTCTGTCACCCATCGAAGTTCGTCGAGAAGAGCGACTGGGTCCATGTGAAGAAGAAGCCAGTCGTCGAAATACGCCAGGAGGCGTGAGCCGCGAAAATGAACCCTGGCGACCAGAACCGAAACTATTTTGGTGAAGATTCTGGGGGCCGAAGACAGGCCGAACGGAAGGGCCTTGAACTGGTAGACAGTTTGGCCATCCGTAAAACGAAGGTATTTCCTGGAATGAGGATGGATAGATACATGGAAGTAGGCATCCGATAAATCCAGGGAAACAGCCCAGTGACCGGGGAGGACGGCTGCCCTGATCGACGAAGTTGTTTCCATTTTGAAGTGTTCCTTCGGAATGAAGGAGTTTAGATGAGACAGGTCTATGACCGGTCGAAACCCGCCGTCCTTCTTGGGAACCAGAAAGAGACGGCTGTAAAACCCCGGAGAGGTTGGAATCGAGACCCTTTCTACCGCTCCTTTTTCCAGAAGATCTGAAATGGCGAGTCCCAGACGAGGATGATTGGAGGAGAGATGAATGGGAGAGCGTGATAGTGGAGGGGGACGACTGAACGGAACCCGATACCCGTGTCTCACGATAGACAGGACCCATTGGTCGTCGGTGATTGTCTCCCAATGATGAATGAAATGAGTGAGTCTGCCGCCTACTGGAAGGGACAGAAACACTCTTCCTCCTAATCGTACGTCTGGAAGAGGAAGCGGAAGAAAGGACGTACCCCTAGGGCTTACTCCTACCCCTTTGACTGGTAGAGGTAGAAGAAGGGGTGGGGGGCGATGAAGGAGGAAATCGTGGTCGCTGCGGACCAGATTGGCGAGCGCCCCTGGAAGAGGGATTGCCTCTGAAAGGGGATTGAGGCTTGCCCTTTTCCGAGTCCTTCGGGGATTTACCGGAAGAAGCCGAAGGTTTCTTCGGTATCCGGAATTTAGGGGGAGCCGAAGTAGGAGTGCGGGGCTGGAAGGCCACCGCGCCGTGCATTTGCTCCTCCCTGGAGGCATCCGCTACTTCCTTGATTCGGCCCCCAAAGAGGGACGAAGAAGAAAGAGGAAGAGAGAGAGAGAGATAGCAAAATCGAATGTTTTGCCGTCGCTGCTAAGGCCTCTAAAAGAAGCCTGACGGAAGCAGATAAGGCATCCTTTTGTTGTAGCTTGACCGAAAGAGCGGCCACGAAGGAGTCAGTATGCGACGAGATGCCGGAAAGAAAGCGGGAGCGTTGCTCCCAGCGATCCAGGACCTTCTGCTGAAGCGGTAAAGAGGAGGGGACCTTGAGCCGGAGCCGACTCGCATCTAGGTCCAGTTTCGGGGGGTGGATAGAAAAATCACCCTCCGGAAACTTGTAGGTCTTGGGGTTAAAACCCAAAGGCCGAAGGTCTGAAGTTGGAATAAACCAGCCCGGTCCTGGCTTAGAGGAGGATGAAGATTCGAAATCCTCCAGAGCCGAACGGACGACCGGAGAGAAAGGGAGCAACTCCGGTTCGACTGATTTGGATTCCTTAGGCTTACCGACGAGGTCAAGGTAACCTTCGCACCTCTTCCGGGAGGGAGGAGGGGCCGGTTTGCATACTGATGCAGGTAAGGTAGCAAAGACCTCCTGAACAGCCCTGTCCATGGAAAACCGACTGTCGTCTGACTCCTCGTCCTCGTCAGAGAGAGGATTGTCAGTACGAGGTTCGGAATGAGCGCTGGATCGGCGCGAGGTGGACGAAAGAGGCACGTCCTCAGCAAATAAGGAGTCCTCCTCCGGAGCATGAAGGGAGATTTCATCCTCCAATTGTCCGCTCGGAGCAGTCCCACTAGTAGGGGGATTGCGAGTAGAGGGAGGAGACCCAGCCTCAGGGCGAGATGGGGGAGCATCCTGAGGAGGAAAGCCCATGAAGGGAAATGGAGGGAAAAAGGGCCACATAGGGGGCTGTGCGGAAGAAGCGCCCTGTGGACCCGAGGAGGGAGGAGACTGAAGGAACAGTCTGTGATCAAGGGTCTCTGGTGGAAGAGAAACCCGATCCCTCCTAGAAGAAGAAGGTTCACCTGGCATGACGGGGGAGGAGGCAGAACTGAAATGCCTGGCGTATTCCCCCATCATGTGGGACCACCATGTGGAAGGGTCAAAGGTCTGAGGTTGCGCTGAAACATCCGCACCTTGAACCTTCGAAGACGTGGTGGAGCGTAAAGGGGACCGGTCCCGAGTAGCAGAGCTAGGGGACCGGTGACCGGAAAAACCCGGGGAACGGTTGTGGGACCGTTTCTTGGGCACCCTTGAACATGTAGGAGGAGGTGGCCGAAGCGGAGAAACCGCAGGGCTACCTGAGGAAAAACTCGAGTCCGAATTCTCAGACAAAATCGGCGAAGACCGGCGACCCACACGTCTAGCGTGATGAGCCGACCTGGCCGTAGATCTGTGGCGATCTCTTGCCGATGACCGGTGATGACCGGTCTTGGGTCTCTGAGACCGATGATGACCGGTGACCGGTCGTGAGCTTGGCTATGACTACGATCACGTACTTGACCAGTCATGCCCGGTGACCGGTGACCGGTCGGAGTAGTCTCCTTGACTGCTCCCCTGGGGCTGACACAAGGAGAGCCGGGCAGGGAGCCAGGAGATGAAGGTGGCCTCTCCGGAGAGGGGCGGGAAGCCTTCTTCCTGGGAGGGGGAGAGGGACTCCGACCCCCCCCGGAGAAGGAGGAGGAAGATGAGGCCTTCCTTTTCCGGGAAGAGTAAGACCGACGGGAGGAGGCTTTCTTCCATATCTCGTCTGTCCACGAAGCGCAAACGGTGCAGGTGTCAACCCTAGAGCACCCTGAACATGATAGGCAGGACTGATGGGAATCCCAGGACGCCTTGACATGTCCGCAGGAACCCCGGGACTGCGACATAGTAAAAAGCAATACAAAAGAACAATGTATGCAAAATAAAAAAACGGGAAGACCGAAGAAAACCCGTACAAAGAAAAATCTCGAAACGAGACAACAGTATATACAAAATCAATATAATAAAACCAGTGTCACGGGAGCCGAAGCACGGAAACCCGTGACACAAGGCAAAAGGTCCCGATACGGGACGGAGATTGGGAATTCTACACGTATATAGAATAAAACCAATAGAACAATATAAACAACACAGCCGAGGCTATGAAAAGGTAAGAAAGGAGAGCTGTAGCGCACAGAAGCTATCAAGAAAGGGACACACAAGGCTACCCACTGAAACTCGATGGCTTCCAAAACACAATTGGAGAACGGGGGTTACACTTCCGGTAACTAGGGGGTTTAGGGAATGGTTTATTTTGCGGACTCTGTTTTGGAAGCTGTGCACAAATAGACACATACCGGAAGTAATAACAGGTAACGTATTTATGCTATTAAAACTTCATTGTCTCATATATATTGAGATTATATTTCACTCATTTATATGATAAGAATATATTTCACTGATGTACATGATAAGAATATATTTAACTTTTGTACATGATAAGATATATTTCACAGATATATATGATGAGAATATATCTAACTGATGTGTATGATGAGAATTTATTTAACTGATATATATGATCAGAATATATTTAACTGATGAATATGATGAAGATATATTTCACTGATGTATATGATAAGAATATACTTAACTGTTGTATATGATGAGAATATATCTCACTGATATTATATGACAAAGTATTACTTTCTGTATACCAAACAGCTACAATTGGGAGATTTTTTTCCTTAGTCTAGTTATTTGCTTGGCTTTAACATCCTATTGACATAATTTCAGTCAATTTGAGACTCTCTTCAACATAAGTCTCAGTGTGGTTCCACATCATATGGCCATAAAGAAATTATCTGAGGTTACCAAGCCTGTCTTTTAGTTATTGCTCTCTAAAAAAATTAATTATAAGATTATTCCTGAAGAGTCACATTCATTCACCAAATGATGTAAATCTCAAACATTAATTGCCCTCTATCTGTCACTCTGCTCCTGAAAAGCTATGCGCATCTAATGCAGCACCATGCCAGGATAATACATACTGTAGATCCCTTCCAGATCTGCATCTATTACCTTTATGCTTGTGCATTGTATTCTCATTAGGGTAATAGCCCAAACGTTTAGTGTTGTATGCTGATTTAATCAAGTATTCTTCTCATCTGAATGCTCTGTGGTTGCCAGTGCTGCTGATAATTAAACATGACAATCATTGCTACATACAGGGGAAAGCCATACTGGCATATAAGCTACAGAAAAACAGTGACTGCTGTCAAAGTTACAACATTGGTATGTAGGTCAACATGTACTGCACTGTGCTGGGAGAAATCTGGCCAAGAATGATTCTCAAGCTCGGCCTCCCATTATATAAGCTTCATAAAAAATATATCTAAGCCAGCATTTTTTAAATATCTTTTTTCGAGAACTGGGCCTTTGGGCGTGCGATATTTTTCGATTAATTGAAGGTTTGGTTTGTTTCTGACAGATAGGCTATGTGGTTATTAGGGGTAAAGACTACATAGAAGTTTTAAAGCAGCTTATTCACAGACGATCATTGACTAAGAATTTGATTTACACCCGCAGAAATAACCTGCTATACGTATATATTGTTAGAGAGTGAAACCTTTACATTTGGGTTTACTTGCTCTTGACACAATTCCAGACAGACAGTATATCAGTCATTTAATGATCAAAAAGATTTATATATAACAGTAAAACAAAAATTCTTGGCTTGCAGAGTACTGTGATATTAATAATGTATAATTAAGACACTAACTACAATAAGCTGTTAATCGACCTGCTATTTATAAATGGTCAACTTTTTTGTTTTTTTGTTTAATCATACATTTTACCTCCATTTTATAACCACTTGTGGACATTTATTCATATTCTTAAAGACAGGTTTGTTGGTTGGGTTTAACATCCTGCCAACAGTATGTCAGTCATTTGGAGACGGTGTCTACTTGAGACAGATGTAGTGCTGCCACACTGCAGCATGTGGCATGATACCACACCCAGACACATTATCCTTGACACCTGAGATCAACCAATCCTTGAACTATCCTTACATGCTGAGCACCAAGCAAGGAACCTTTACTAAGACTTTTATTGTACTGGTTTCAGTTGCAGCCGGGCTCTAGATTTTGACAGAGTCATATTTGGATTAAAAATGTAGACAATTAAAATAAATTATTTCTATATGTTGAAAGGATCAAAGAACTACAGGCAAAATGCTCATACCAATTCACTTAGACAATAAGAGACTCTAGGAAATTTTATCAGTTTTATCAATTTGAGCTGGGAAGAAATGTGAACTTAATTTGCCATAAATGATTAATTGATTACTGGTATTTGGAATGTTTGTTTGTTTTCTTGGATTAAACATCTCATCAACAGCATTCCAGTCATTTGGGGACTTTTGTCTACAGGAGAGAGATAAAGTATTGCCTAACTGCAACATAGCAAGCTATAGACAAGTGGAATGACACAACACCCACTCACAATTTCCTGAATATTTATCTCCTACCCAAATTAGCGTAACGCTCTAAAAGTAACCCTGAGAAATTAGTGTAAGCTGTCCAGTGGAGCACTCGCCCTGTAAGCAAGGAGTCCTGGGTTCCAGTAATGGTCAGGATTCACATTTTTCTCACCCTGTGATGCTTGTTTTCTAGAATATTTTCAAAAACAAAATTTTATAGTCTCTTTTTACAATTTACAACTTACATTAACTCCTTCACTGCTCTCCACTTGGGAGTCAAGTAAGGTATCCAAAGCAAGGACATTTGCTCAATACGCTTTGCTTCTTAAGTGACCCTGGGATATTTGGTAAGCAAAACTTTTGTACTCATGAAATTTCAGTACGGCGACAGCAGGGATCATTTGACCAATAAAATGCCGCAGGATTTTGAAAGTAAGCTTCATGTAGAGTTGACATCCTACTTCTCACCTAAGTGTAACGGTTCATCTTGCGAGAACAATGAGTTAGCTTTTGCTTCTGTAAATTTCACGAAGAGAATTTAAAACAAGAAGGCCAAGATGGCCCTGAATCACTCACCAGAGAATCATTGCCTTTATTGCCAATTATTGTATTATGAGTCATACTGAATACATATTCCATGCAGAAGTACAGCAAGATCATCTAAATTCCACACTAAAACCGTATCTCTGTATACTGCCAAATTTTGAAGGTCATGGCTCTAATAAGACTATATATCAAGTGACCCCTGGGGTGGGGTCAATTTTGACACCAGGGCAATGATTTGAACTGACTTGGTTGAGGTTAATTAATAAACATCTAAACTCGAGGCTTTCTGGTTTCTGAGAAGATCTTTTGAGGATTTTCCTATACAAGTCTATATAAAATCAAGTGACCCTTAAGGCGGGGCCAATTTTGACCCCAGGGCTATAATTTGAACATACTTGGTTGTGGTTCACTAGGCCATGTTACACACCAAATATCTAAACTCTAGGCCTTGTGATTTCTGACAAAAAGATTTTTCTAGTTTTTTTTCTATATAAGTCTATATGTAAAATTAAGTGACCCCTAAGGCAGGCCCAATTTTAACCCTAGGGCCATGATTTGACCAAACTTGGTAGAGGTCTACTTGGCTATGTTACACACCAAATATCTAAACTCTAGGTCTTGTGGTTTCTGACAAGAAGATTTTTTTGTTTTTTCCAATGTAAGTCTATGTAAAATCAAGTTACCCCTAGAGCGGGGCCAATTTTGACCCCAGGGTCATGATTTGAACAAACTTGATAAAAGTCCATAAGACAATGCCTCACACCAAATATCTAAGCTCCAGGTGAAGAAGATTTTTAAAAATTTCACTTATTAAGTCTATTTTTAGCTCCTGTGACCCAGGTATGCAACAGACCGGAACCATTTGCACAACTTTGGTAGAGCTTCATGTTAGGAACATCACAGGCAATTTTCATCAAATTTGGCCCAGTTGTTTTGGAGGAGATGACATTTGAAAGAATCAAGGACGACGGACGGACGGACGATGGACAGTCATTGATCCTAAAAGCTCACATGAGCACTACGTGCTCAGGTGAGCTAAAAATTTTTGCTTGATTTCATTGGTCAGCAAAGAGCTGATTAATATTCATGAAAACAAAGTTTGCTTACTAAATCCCTTGGTGTATACAGATGTGATAACGGAATATATACCATGGGTTTTCGACAATGGGAACTGAAATTGCGGTAATTATTTACTGTACTATGCATATTTATCATGCTGACTGCCATTATATACTATTCAGGAGAATGTTTAAACCTATAAACAAAAACAACGAACTAAAGTGCATTAATAAATTGACTGCTGCTGGTGGTTGTCTCTGTGTTGTTTGACTGCTGCTAGTTGTTGTCTATGTATTGTTTGACTGCTGCTAGTTGTTGCCTATGTGTTGTTTGACTGCTATAGTTGTTCTCTCTGTATTGTTTGACTGCTGCTAGTTGTTGCCTATGTGTTATTTGACTGCAATGGTTGTTGTCTCTGTGTTGTAGACTGCTATGGTTGTTGTCTCTGTGTTGTTTGACTGCTATGGTTGTTGTCTCTGTGTTGTTTGACTGCTATAGGTTGTTGTCTCTGTGTTGTTTGACTGCTATAGTTGTTGTCTCTGTGTTGTTTGACTGCTATGGTTGTTGTCTCTGTGTTGTTTGACTGCTATGGTTGTTGTCTCTGTGTTGTTTGACTGCAATGGTTGTTGTCTCTGTGTTGTTTGACTGCTATAGTTGTTGTCTCTGTGTTGTTTGACTGCTATGGTTGTTGTCTCTGTGTTGTTTGACTGCTATTATGGTTGTTTTCTCTGTTTGTTTGACTGCTAGGTTGTTGTCTCTGTGTTGTTTGACTGCTATGGTTGTTGTCTCTGTGTTGTTTGACTGCTATGGTTGTTGTCTCTGTGTTGTTTGACTGCTATGGTTGTTGTCTCTGTGTTGTTTGACTGCTATGATTGTTGTCTCTGTGTTGTTTGACTGCTATGGTTGTTGTCTCTGTGTTGTTTGACTGCTATGGTTGTTGTCTCTGTGTTATTTGACTGCCTATGGTTGTTGTCTTGTTGTTGTTTTGACTGCATGGTTGTTGTCTCTGTGTTGTTTGACTGCTATGTTGTTGTCTCTGTGTTGTTGACTGCTATGGTTGTTGTCTCTGTGTTGTTTGACTGCTATGGTTGTTGTCTCTGTGTTGTTTGACTGCTATGGTTGTTGTCTCTGTGTTGTTTGACTGCTATGGTTGTTGTCTCTGTTTGTTTGACTGCTATGGTTGTTGTCTCTGTGTTGTTTGACTGCTATGGTTGTTGTCTCTGTGTTGTTTGACTGCTATGGTTGTTGTCTCTGTGTTGTTTGACTGCTATGTTGTTGTCTCTGTGTTGTTTGACTGCTATGGTTGTTGTCTCTGTGTTGTTTGACTGCTATGGTTGTTGTCTCTGTGTTGTTTGACTGCTAGTTGTTGTCTCTGTGTTGTTTGACTGCTATGGTTGTTGTCTCTGTGTTGTTTGACTGCTATGGTTGTTGTCTCTGTGTTGTTTGACTGCTATTGTTGTTGTCTCTGTGTTGTTTGACAGCTATAGTTGTTGTCTCTGTGTTGTTTGACAGCTATACGTTGTTGTCTCTGTGTTGTTTGACAGCTATAGTTGTTATCTCTGTGTTGTTTGACTGCTACTGGCAGTTGTCTCTGTGTTGTTTGACTGCTACTGGCATTTGTCTCTGTGTTGTTTGACTGCTACTGGCATTTGTCTCTGTGTTGTTTGACTGCTACTTGCAGTTGTCTCTGTGTTGTTTGACAGCAATAGTTGTTGTCTCTGTGTTGTTTGACTGCTACTGGCAGTATCTCTATGCTGTTTGACTGCTACTGGCAGTTGTCCCTGTGTTGTTTGACTGCAATCTGTATAGTTGTTGTGTCTGTGTTGTGTTTGACTGCTACTGGCAGTTTTCCCTGTGTTGTTTGACTGCTGATATTTGTTGTCTGTGTTGTTTGAACACCACTGGCTGTTGTCTCTGTTCCTTGACCACTACAGTTTTTGTCTCAGTGTTGTTTGATCACTACAGTTGTTGTCTCTATGTTGTTTGACCACTACGGTTTTTGTCTCTGTGTTGTTTGACCACTACAGTTTTTGTCTCTGTCTTATTTGACCACGTCAGTTGTCGATCTCTGTGTTGTTTGACCACTACGGTTTTTGTCTCTCTGTTGTTTGACCACTACGGTTGCTGTCTCTGTGTTGTTTGACCACTACAATTTTTGTCTCTGTATTGTTTGACCACTATGGTTGTTGTCTCTGTGTTGTTAGACCACTATGGTTGTAATTATTGTGTTGTTTGACTACTATGGTTGTTGTCTCTGTGTTGTTTGACCACTATGGTTGTTGTCTCTGTGTTGTTTGACCACTACGGTTGTTGTCTCTGTGTTGTTTGACCACTACAGTTGCTGTCTCTGTGTTGTTTGACTGCTGCTGGATGTGCTGCTGGTTGTCTGTATAGTTGCTGTCTCTGTGTAGTTTGACAGCTGCTAGCTGTTGTCTCTTTATTGTTTGACAAGTACGGTTGTTGCCTTTGTGTTGTTTGACGAGTATGGTTGTTGTCTCTGTGTTGTTTGACTGCTGCTAGTTGTTGTCTCTGTGATGTTCCACTGCTATTGTTGTTGACTCTTTGTTGTTTTTCATAGCTTGCTGATATACCAGCACTTTCATTTTTTTTTTTTTTTTATAAAATCAAAAATAGGCTTCTGGAGGTCCGGTGTACAAAATGTAGGTATGATCAGCATTGGTGTGTATACAGAAGTAGTTTTCTCTGACACAGTGTATTATCCTAAGGATCCTTTACTTTCTGGACAACAATGTTTACAAGTTCACACGTTGTATGTGCTGTGTCCTTTTTCTTCACTGTATGGGGTTTAGTCCTTGATCTCTGGTTTTCATAATGGAAATATATAATATTCAGTCCTTCTTGTTTATGTTGCTAGGAGTGACATTAAAATTGAGACATTAATATTGTCGTTAGTAAAGAGTTTTTTGTGAAATGTTGTGAAACAGGTTTGACAAAGTTCTTGTTACAAATAGATGTCCATATACATGTAGTCTCATGCTCAAGCATTGAATTGCCAAATTGCCCAACATATTGTAGTTTGCATTTTATACATATTATGAGGTATATGATGCTAGATGAACCTGGTTTATTTGGATGATAGAAGAATAACAAGAATAACAGCAAAGTAAAACAAAGGATTCATGAAGAGAAACACAATTAAAAGGAAAGAAAAAGCAAAAGAACTTACATACAAGTCTATGGTCTCTAGTCCGACCATAGCAGATAGCTAGAGTATGGTAAAATGATTGTATAATCAGAACATAATGGCAACATCATGGTTGGTCTCAGTAATGATGATGCAAACATTGCATTCAGCTATTTGTCATCAAAAAATGTTACCATTACGTAAAGTACAGTCCTATATAAGTTCCGGGTGAATTGCATCAATATGAACAAAAATATAATACAAGAACAATGATTTTATCATTCTTTATTTCATAATATGAGATAAATAATAAACCTTTATTTTTATAATATGAAATACACCCATAGACTTTGTCGATAAAGTTTTTATTGGGTTGGGTAAAGTTAGGAAAAACTACAAGAACCTGAATTTTTAAGTATTATATGCATCCCTTCTCTGAAATCAAATTCAAAGTCTTAGAAATGTGCACTTTACACTTTATTTTTGTTCATTTTTTTATATCTTTTCACTAGCATTTTAACAGATTTTTTTTTCTTTTTTTCTTTCACTGAAAATTATTTCTAGGGTGAATTCATATTAATTGATAGGTTAAACTGCCCTTAATTTGTATGAACAATTTCAGCATCATATGGAAAGAGTTGGTCAAGTAGGGAAGGGAGAAAAAAGAGAGAGTAAGAAAGCAAGAAAGTAAATGTCGACAATAGTACACTACAGAGAGCGAGAGAGAGAGATAGATAGAGAGAGAAGCAAGTAAGTCAAAAAAAAATCAGCAATAGAGCAAGTGCTACAGTTATCGGCACCTTAAAGTAAACATCACGCTGACCTAAAATTATGTTGAATATACATGTAAATAATGTTGTATTTCATTTTAACACTTGATTGGCTGTTTGATTAGCCGGTGAATTGTAATTTTTGCATGCCATGAAATTTTGATGCAAACAATGTCACAAACATGTGATAGTTATCGGCAGTGTGAGACTGTTATCGGCACCTTTAATTGTAAACAATAATAAGCGTTTTGATTAATTAAGGTAGGTGTGCATTTTTGATAAGCGATTTTAATATGCATTGGTTTATTTTGTTATCTTGTCTTCTTCTGCTGTATTGAATAACTTATTCTGTCTAGAATCTTGTAGTCTTGGATGGTCATATATGTATTCATTCATGTACATCTTTGATATTTTTTCTTTTATCATTTTCGAAAGTACGGAATTCCAAAAAACTCCAAATGTCTCCCTAACAATCAAACTGGCCAGTAAAGTCATTATCTTAAGATATATAAAAGAATTTACTAAGTCTGACTTCTTCATACAGGTTGCTGCTGATGTAGAGTCCTCACTGCTGCTTCAGTATGGACTGTTCTCTGACGATCATGATGATGAACTCCTGGAGACTGCAAATGACAAGCGTCATCAGGTGGACTTCAACCATCACAGGATGTTTCGACCCCTTTTCCACTACATCCTCAGGTTGACGGGGTCGGCAGTGACTGTTCACTACCCGCTATTGTCAGGTCTCCAGGATGGCTCTTCTCTTCTAAACCAGAGCCAACATGATGCTCTTTCTGCAGCATCAGCCAGGTGTTTGATAGCTGCCTTCCTCTTGGTTCCTGTCATGCCAATCTTCTGGTACATCCTCCAGACAGACTGTGCTGGAAAACCTCTGGCCCCAACTTCCACTGGAAGAACCCAAGCACTCCAACCTTTCTGCCTACACGAGTCAGCTAACAGTGCATATTTGGCACTTTTTCTCTCGTGGTCCTCCTCGCACGCGTCTTCCCAGGGTACCGTCAGTTCGATCATGATGATCTTCCTGCTGAGTTCCGACCATATCACAATGTCTGGTCTAAGGCTGGTTTGAACAACATCTGGGAACACCAGCTTCTTCCTCAGATCTGCTCTCATCTCCCATGACGGTGCTTGGTGGAGAATTCCCAGCTGCTCTCCCTGTGCATTCGACTTCACTTGGCCGGCCTTCACAAACTGTATGGAGTGCTGCTTCCCTCCAACTACTCTCTTCTGCTTCCTCTCTTTCTCAAGGCTGTCTGCCAGGACTGCTAGAACCTGGTCATGTCGCCAGCGGTACCTGCCCTGCTGTAGAGCTGTCTTACACCCAGACAGGATGCCATTCCCAGGTGTGAAGGTTTGCAGGCGATGGTAGTGTGTCGTACACTGACCGGAGCAAGAAGGAAATCCTCGCTGGTTCTAGCTTCCACAGCTGTGACCAGGACACCTGACGTTCTGGTAAGTTCCATCTCGTCCACGCCCCTTGTTTACCTAACTCAACTGCCTTGCTTCTTCTTCTCTGCTCCTCCCCTTGTCTCACTTCTCCAAGAACATGTCTCTCTTCTCTTTACCCTGAGCCTTCTTCCATTCTTTGAATTGTGACATTCCAATCCCCTGACGGCCAATGCAAGTGTTCCCGATGACATCTTTGAGCTGAAGTGAGCTCTCTGCTTCAGCAACGGATGAGCTTGCCGACCACTTTCTTCCTGATCGGGTAACTACTCCTGCCTCTCTGACCTTCGGGTCTGCAGAATCTCTCAGTGTCAAGACAAGCCTGCATTTAGCAACCTTGAACTCCTCAACCACCGACGACAGTGGTAGTTGTAGCTGACTTGATCTGCTATACAGGCCTATGGCACAAAAACTTGGAGGAACTCCTAGCCACCTCCTGAGCTTCTGATTGATCTTCCTCTCTAGTGCCTCAACCATGGATGTGGGAATCTCATAAAGTGTGAGATGCCATGTTAACCGTGGGAGTATACCATGCTGGTACATCCAGGCCTTGTACTTCCCTGGGAGACCAGACTTGTCTACCTTCATAAGCCATGTAGATGCTAGGGTCTTAATGTTGTCCACGTTTCTCTTGTCACCGAGAGAGTCATCATACCACTTTCCAAGTGCTTTCACAGGGTTGTCAACAAGCAGTGGTATCTCTTCCCCCTGTATCTTCATGGTGACATTGCTGATTAGGCAGCCTTTTTTTTTTTTTTTTTTTTTTTTTTTATGACCACAAATCTGGATTTCTTCGGCTTGAATTTCATTCGCGCCCATGTCACAGAATCATCCAGTGCCTTCAGGACCCAACGTGCCTGTACAATGGACGTGGTCGTGGCTGTAAGGTCATCCATGAACCCTCTCAAAACTGGCTGGTATGATCCCGACTTCATTCTTGGTCCACGGGTCTCTCTCTCCCCTGCCTTCATGATGATGTTCATGCCCATGATAAACAGGATGGGCGATACAGTACATCCTGTCACTATCCCTTTCTCCAGGTCTTGCCATGCTGTTGTGGTGTCTCCAGCTGTGAAGCGGATTCTCATGCCGCTAAAGTACTGGCTTATCATTGTCTGGACTTGTTCTGGGACATGGTAATGGCGAAGTGCCTCTTCAATCAACTTGTGTGGAATGCTTCCATAAGCATTGGCTAGGTCCAGCCACACCACAGCAAGGTCCCCCTTTTCAGCCTTTGCCTCGCGCATCATCTGGCTCAGTACACTGATGTGTTCAATGCAACCTGAGAATCCTGGGATGGCACCTTTCTGAGCTGATGTGTCCACATACTTGTTGCCAGTCAGGTAAGTAGTCAACCTCTTGGCCATAACAGCAAAGAAGATCTTGCACTCAACACTCAGCAAGGAGATAGTTCTGAACTGATCTACAGTCCTGGATTCTTTCTCTTTTGGGATGAAACAACCCTCTGCTCTTTTCCAGGAATCTGGGATCATACCTTTCTTCCAGAGTATCCTGATAAGCCCCATAAGCGCCGTAGCAAAAGTGGGCAATGCTTGTACACAGAGTAGGTTATCCCGCTTGGTCCAGGTGCCGAACCTGCTCTAGCCTTGTGCACAACCTCCTTGACTTCCTTCCAGGATGGCTCCTGCATATCGAAAGGGGTATCCGGTAAAGGCACTTCTTCTACTCTTGGGCATCTGCCTAGAGGTATGTCTCTCTCAGGATCGCTGTGTGTCTTGTGAAGATGCTGCTGGATGTCTTCCAGGGTACTTTCCATTCTCCCCGAACGCTCATCACTAAGTAGCATGCGGGTGAACTTGAAGGGGTCTTTGACAAATTGGGCCCTTCTCTTGGCTCTGGTTTTCCTCCCAGTTCGCAAACGCTCAGCCTTCCTGAGTCTCTTCAACTTCCCTCTTATGTCCTCTCTTAACTGCTGAAGACCTATTCTCTCTGTCTCAGGTGCCTTCCGAAACCTCCGTTTCAAACTGTTCAGCTCTTTCCTGGCATTCTTGATTTCCCTCTCTCGTCTGTTCTCTCTTGGTGGCTGACTACCTCCTTTCTTCTGCTGAATTCCAAACCGCTCTTTACCTATGTTGTATGCCATTGTTGTTAGTATATTAATTCTTCTCTCCACTGGTCCCTGCAGAACTGAGTTCAAGATGACATCCAAATCTTCATCAAACTTCCTCCATTCTGCTTTCTCGTGTCCTTTGGGCCATAGCACTCTGTCTTTGCGTTGCGGATCTGTGGTATCCTGTTGAGATCTCCGATTCTCCTGTGCCATACGTGACCTGTCCTGCTGAGCATCATCAACAAAGACGTAGCTAGTACTGTGGGTTTGGTCCTGACTAGCCACCTCTTCCGTCTCACCAGAAGTAACTTCTGTGCGTCGAATCTGATTTCCAGCAGAGCAACTCTTGGATCGCGCCTGGTGAATGCGAAGTCCCCTGACATTCTTACACACCTTCCCGCATACACAAACTGTTGTTGCCACTTCTCCTTTCAATGTCATCTGGACAGTGCATCCTTGTGATCTTGTCCGTATCCGTTCCGAGTCCGTTTCCAAGTATCAGTCCTAATGAGCCTCTCATCCTCCCCCCCTCTCGGGAGACTCTGGGGGTATTGATCATCTTGAGTTTCTGTAGCTACTAAAGGTGTCTTCTCGCGAAGACAGCATGGTGGGGTGCTAACCATTATACTGTTATGTATATGGTCATAAGTGCTGATAAATTTCATGCTTTAATAATCCGGCATCCAATAATATGAAGATGGGAACTAATGTAATCATTTGGCAGTCTGGTATATGTAGCACATTTAAAACTTATTGGTATTTATAACCAGCATCAGATGAATTTTACCTATGTCAATATTACAAAAACACAGTTTTAATGAACACCATATCTTAAATGATGACATAAGCATTTAAAATAGTAACAAATGAAATGTACGGGGTGCAGTCTAACCTTCTTTTACACTGGTGTTCATAGAGAAAAAAAGACCTGTAAGCCAAATAGTGCATGTCTTGGAATTTTTCTGTGATTGTATGACGCAAACACAGGATATTATGCATTTCACTGCAACTTACCAATGAAATATAAAAACATGCTGATAACTGTAACATGCCGGTAAATGTACATAGCACTTGCTCTAGTACAGAGAAGAGAGAGCAGGTGGGCTCAATATTCACAAAGAAAGCAAATTGAGTAATTAAAATTACTTTACCTTTAAGTTTTGTGAAAATAAAATCTATAATAAATCAAAAGCAACACTGGATTCAAAAAGCTGTCAGGTGATAACTTTGCAAAGTTCTGTAACCTATCAGAAACATAAAAAGTTCGCAATTTTGGTAGGATCGCTTACATTAAAGGAAAAATGAATTAAACGAATAAAAAATTGAGGATGATTATAATGACAGCAAAACATTTAAATATATATTGATAATTATAACATAATGTATGATGTCGTATTATGTTCATTAGAGTGATAAAATGTTTTTAAAAATCTAAAAATCTTTGCTGAAATGATTTAAGCGATCGACAGGTGCCCGGATGTTGTCATTGGTTTCAAGATGGCGGCCAAAATTGCAGGAGAAGATACATTCATTTCAATCATGTTGGCTGAAACACTGTGATTTTTCATGTCTTCTATCAATATTATTTGAAAAGGGTATCTTGATTTAAAAAGTATCATCTTCTCCTAGTGCTAACTTCATTATTTCAAAAGATCCTCTAAACAGAATGAATTTATACTTCGATGCGAGTTTTTCTCGAGTGACATTCCATTTTGGAATGCAGATAAAAAACACTTTTTTGATTACGTTTGTTTCTTAGATGTATGGTGATCAATGTTTCCTCAACAAATATTAAGGAAAGGGAATGACATAAACACTACTCATATTTACCAGTGGTTTCAGAACTCAAATACAAGAATACTTTTTTTTTTCCTCCTGTGACATTTGGCACCTTACATCGGACTGTGTTATGGATGCTAGTTGTATCTAAATAACACTTGCACATTAAAGTATATAACTATTACCCATGGATGAAACATAAATAAATACCATAAAAAACAATACAGCGGAATAAACATATTGGTGATGAATAGCAGTGGAAAAGGACTTGGTGATATGCCTTATTTCATTGCTGAGTTTCATTATGGATATTCATGTACATGAGACTCAGTTAGTACTATTCATTCAGGATCTTCCTACCCTGTGACATTTGAATGAAAGCCTAGTTATCAATCCTTTATCAATGTTTTAGCCAAGTCAATGATTATGCGAAACTAATGAACAAAAGAACAAAATTTAAGTGAAAAGTGAAACAGATAATATATGAAATAATGTTATTCATTATTACAAATATGAATAATGAAAATAATTAAGTCTACGATAATATTTTATGACATTCAGTTAACAAAATTATACATGGTTTTTACTGCATTGGAGTTCCAAGATTTTGTCCATCAAAATTTTAAAACACATAATAGTTATAGCAAAGTCTACATTATTTTCGATAAACCCTCATATGTTTTGAAAAATTGCAATTATCAATATATGGAATATGGTTTTGATGTTGTATCATATATTTTACAAAATCATCCATCATTCTGTACCCGGGTAAAGGTATTTGGTGAGAAATGAATAGGCAAAAAGACATGTGGCTTGATAGCTCAGTGGTAGAGTACAAGAATGGTATTCCTGAGGCCCTGGGTTCAAGTCCCGGTTGAGTGATTTTTTTTACCACCTGTTACATTTTGCGCCCAACGTAAATAACCTGCTGTTTGATATGGCTACTGCTTATGCACCTCAAGAACTTTTCACAATGTCCTATGTCTCTAAGAATTCGGGACAAATTCTAAATTTGGAGGGGGTATATGTAGCCGGGTGCAAGTATTTGGTGATAAATCAATAGGCAAGAAGACATGTGGCTTGATAGCTCAGTGGTAGAGTGCAGGAACGGTATTCCTGAGGCCCTGGGTTCGAGGCCCTGTCGAGTCATTGATTTTTTTCACCACCTGTTACAACAATTTCAAAACATTTTTTATCATTGATTAATTGACCACAAATAAATTGACAGTCAATTTTTTGTACCCCCAGTTTCAAAACTCAGTGGGCACTCTGGTAAAAAATTGCAAACACACTAGGTGTTTATGTAGCAGAGTATAATTATACCATTTCTAAATGATATAATCAAAGAACCAAATTGAAAAATAATTATGTGTAATATCATTAACACCATTTCTTTCACGTATTTGTAATCCTTAATTCTTTTTTATATATACACATGATCAACTCTTTTGATAAATAAAAATATTGCAATATTACAGTGAGTTAGCAATAATACATGTACACAGAGTTGGAGTATAATTCATATTGTTTAGAATTTGGTTCTGTAGAAAATGATATGGTCCTATAATATTTGTGAAATCACTAGATTGAAATTGCCCTGTGATATATTGATTTAGGAATATATGCAAATGACATGACAGAACAAACATGTTAGTAAAATTAATCAACCTTGTGTATTTTACTACAAAGCCCCATTATTTATATAGGTTTTTAATAACAAACAATACTTTAAGTTGTGTTAACAATCAACCAACAACCAGTTCATTTTATTGCATGTGTAGGAGGTATTTGCAAATGTGAAATAATTTCTACAAAATTATTTGTATGATGACTAGGCATTTCCCTGTTCTATATATATAAGATGACTTTGCAATTATATCATCACCCTCTCTTTATATATATATAAAACTACAACTACAAATATTTTATTGCATGAAAACATTACATATTTTATAGCAAATAAAAATATCATACAGGATAGAAAGCATGGATTTTCTGAAGAGGACATGATGTTATAATGCATATCTATAATACGTAACTCAACTTAGTTTTTTTAGCTCGACTATTCGTAGAATATGAGAGCTATTGTAGTCACCCTGGCGTTGGCGTTGGCGTTGCAGCTTTTGGTTAAAGTTTTGCGTGCAAGTTACTATCAACCTTATATCTCAGTAACCATTTATGGTATTGACTTGAAAGTTTACAAATATGTTCAGGGGCATCAGACAACCAAGGAAGATAACTCTTGATGGAATATATTACAAATTATGGCCCCTTTTTAACTTAGAAATTTTGGTTAAAGTTTTGCATGCAAGATACTCTCATGCTTATATCTCAGTATCAAGCATGCGATTGATTTGAAACATCTTTAATATGTTTAGGGGTATCATACCTTCATGGTAGATAACTCTTGATAGAATTTTTACAAATTATGCCCCTTTTTAACTTAGACATTTTGGTTAAAGTTTTGCATGCAAGGTACTTTCATGCTAATATCTCAGTAACCAGGCATGGGATTTATTTGAAACATCTTTAATACGTTAAGGGGTATCATACTTTCATGGTAGATAACTCTTAATGGAATATATTACAGGTTATGGCCCCTTTTTTAACTTAGAAATTTTGGTTAAAGTTTTGCATGCAAGGTACTTTCATGCTTATATCTCAGAGTCCAGGCATGGAATTGATTTGAAATAGGGGAAAGGAAAAGGAAAAATTAAAAATTCCCCCTTTTAACTTAGAATTATGGTTAAATTTTTGCATTCAAGTACTTCCAGCTTATATCTCAGAAATTGTTGTGGAATTGACTAGAAAGTTAAGGTGTGTCTTCAAGGGCATCAGAAAACAGGAGAATAACTTTTGGACTGATGCAAATTATGGCCCTTTTCTAACATGGATTTTTGGTTTAAGTTTTGCATGCACAGTGTTATTGTGCTTATGTCTCAGTAACTAGGCATAGGATTGATTTAAGACATCATAAATATATTAAGGGGTATCAGACTATCAAGGTATATCATTTTTTACTATTACTATGAAGGGCAAGAATTTGATAGATTTCATTTGATTTACCAACAAGCATTTTGAATAGTCGAGCGTGCTGTCCTCTGACAGCTCTTGTTATAAATTAGCATAGTGTATAAATTTAATATAGTAATATAAATTGATAATAATATTTTTTGATGTTGCTGGCATAAAATTGATAAATTTCTGTTTAGTTGGCCATGTATAATAATACCTTTTTATATATTTTGATCTAATTTCCAAATGCTTGGAACCAAATATAGGCCACATGATGCATGTTAGAGGCAGTATTTGTGTAAATGCTTGTCAGGTCATATACCATTTAAGCTTGCCACAGACATGTGACCATTTTTCTGATTTTTGGTAGGTAAGTAAGTATTGGTAATAGTTTATTGCTATATGTCTGCTGGCCCTTGCAAATACATACAATACATCAAACATGACTAACATTTCAATTATCAAAATAGCCACACAAACATATAAATATAACATGCACCATCAAATTTTCATTAATTGTTTGTGTTTTTGAAAACTACAGAATGAAAACATTGCAATATTATTCTTACTCATTCATTATTGTTAGATAAAAGGCAATTTAACTTTTCAAGTGTTGGATGTTGAATAAATTTATATGGTGTGTTTCAGGTGACAGTCAAAAAGTTGTTTATTAGTGTAAGAATCAATAATTAGCCATGTCAGAGATTGAGTCCGGGGAGAAGGAGCGCTATACGCCCCAACACCCGCTGCCTGAGGCCATACAGAAGATGGAGAGAGATGAAACAATCTGCAGGTAGGGGATGTCTGCCTCAATCCTTCATCACTTCATTGCATTCCATTCAAGGCGGTCTATTAATAGCCAAAATGACTACTGATCAAAGGTTGTGTATTTGAATGTATCAGGGGTTAGAATCTTTGATGACCTTTCTAGGTGCAAAGTACATGTTCAAACCGAAACCATAAAGAGTAATTAGGGATTAGAATACCATATAAACTGTCAGATTAGGCACACCTTTTTTTTTTCAAATAATTCAGTTTTATGGAGGGGATGCACCTTATATAATGATGTACAGGTTTTCATTTTTTCACCCCATAAAATCAGTAAACTTTTCAGGTTAACGATCTCTGAAGAAGGTTATCTTGTGATTCCACATCACATACATTAAAAGCTCTAGTAGCCACCCATCAAAACATATGAGTTTTCTCTGGTTACTCTGTTTTCCATAGTGATGTATACAGTATGCTGTTAACACACGTACACATCCACACCTCCTTGCAAATTTTGTTGAGAACAAACACTACTTTCAAATGAACACCATTCTCCCAAGAGTGGGGGGCTTAGACCTTGGAGGTCAAGGTCATTTGAAGGTCAAGGTCACCTGACAGGTAGAGCTCATCAAGGTGCATGCTCCTGTGAAGTTTGGAGGCTGTAGATGGAAGGACTTTCATGTTATGGTCAAGGTTAAAGTTTTGTGACAAATAGACAGACAAACAGACAGACCAAAATATGGGGGCATAAAAATTGGGCAACCATTCCAGGCACTGAATTTTTATAATGGCTTTCAATCCTTGTTCTTACAAAACTAGAATCAACCTTTTATCCTTTACTTCATGAATACTCATCTACAAATTTATGACTTCATGAATATTAATTAACTGAACTTTAAATGGTGTATGAAACTGTGGATTTTTTCTTTGCTCTGCAATCTGTATAGAATCTGAGCTACAATATTGTTTAAGCAAACAGAAGAGACCCTGATCTTGGTCTACTCTGTTTGCCAATGTGTAAAAAACAAGTCTATATGAAGGAAAGTGTTAAAACCTTGAGTGAAACAATATCAGTAACACAGTACAATTGTATGTACTCCAAATATTGAAGAATTGACACTCTGAAGCAAGTGGATTAAATGAAAGGAAATTGCGATGCTCCTATGGCCTTCTAGAGTGACTTATTAAGGTACAAGGACTTGTATCATAGATAATGTAAGATAATTAAAGATTTAAGTTTATAAATGGTGTTGTTTCTGTTTCAGGTACTGCGGTGTGAGCTACTTGATACACAGTGAGATAAAGGCCCTGGAGAAGAAGCTGAAAGCTGTGGAGGCAGAGCTGGAGCTATACAAGGGTTGCAAGGAAAGGGAGGATGAACTGAAGCAAGAGTTACAGATCCTGCAGGATCAGCGGGGAGAGATGGAGATGACCATCACAGTAAAGGAGGCTGCGTAGGTCTTCCCTTTTTTTTAAGTCCCCCTGAATCGACAGATCAGGGCATATTGTTTTTTGGTCTGTCTGTTTTGTTTGTTTGTCTGTGTGTTTGTCTTTTTGTCACAAAACTTTAAGCTTGACCATAATACAGAACTCCTCACACCCACAGCCTTCAGATTTCATTAGAACATGGCACTTGTTCTGTATCTTTAGGATTTTTCATTAGGATACTGAATGTTTGACTCCTGGGGCCTGTTTTGTAAGCAGTAAATCTTTGTAAACGTAAATTTACAGATGTTAACTTGAATTTTTCTTGTGATGTTTCTGTACAAAAAATGTTTAATTTGTATAATACAGTGAAATGGACCAACTTTTACCATATCCTATTGTGAGAATAAGACATATTGATAGACACTGTTTAGAACAACAGATTTATAACTAAAATCAAAATTGAGTCTACAAAGCTTAGTGAAAAGGGTCCCTGAACAAAATTTCTATGTAAAATGGGCCGAAAAAAAAATGAAGTTCCCTTTTCTTAAACATTTAAGTCCAGGACTCAAAAAAAGGGATATATTAGATTGTTAGAACCTTGTGGACTGACAGCATCTGGCTCATGAACATCTTTGAAATTAGATGTAAATGTGAATGTGATCTTATTTGTAAAAATTTGTTTCCCAATTGACATAAAAGAAGGTTTGAGTTAATTGATTTTTTTATTCATTTATTTATTTTATGTTGATCGGGAAATAAGTTCTTATAACTTAATCCCCCTTAATGGTCCCTGAGTTGGACCAGTACCTTGTGCATGCAAAGGTCATTGAAATTCCTTGCCCTGACGGGGTTCATACCCACAACCTTCGTATCCATAGTCAGGTAAGTTACCGCTGTACCATGGTGCCCTTTTTGGATTTCAAGTGAAATATCATACTATCTTCTTTTGCTTTTAATATGGTTTGATGTTTTCATTTTCAAGTAAGCTTCAGAATTTGAAGTTTTTTGTTTTGTTTGCTCTATAAGGTTGAATTGTAGTTTTAAGAACATTTCTGACTTTCGTTTCTAGGGTCGCATCCCTCACAAATAATCTTCGTAATGAGGAAGCAAAATCAGAGGGTTTACAGAATCAAAAGAATGAGGCTGAAAAACGACTTCATGAAGTTGAGCTTTCAAACAAAGACCTGAAGCAAGTATCTTATTTTCTTTGCTGATTTTATTTGTATCCTTAATATATTTTTGTCTGAATCATTAATTTGTACTTCTGAATTTCTTATTCTATTACCCTGTTGCTTTCCATACTTCTGTTTTATAAGAGAGTTGCTTTGTCATTATGTGTTTTAAAAGAATTTCTTTCATTTAACTAAAATGCTATTAATAATGAAGTTACCTTCCAAGAGGACACATGAAACTATGCGAACACATAACAGATCAGCTGGAGTAACTCGCAGGCTGATCAGGTTTTATGCTGTTTTGCTATCATGTCTGAATGAGATTATATAATTGTAGGTTCTCTGCAGATACTTATGGTACTATTGATGGCAAAAGATCTTGAAGGAAAGGGTTAAATAGAAAAACATGTTATTTTTATTAGTCATTGAACTTAAGATTTGGATTGATAGATCTGTATGCACCCCTCCAGTTTTTAACAGTATAAATTAAACCCCATTTTCTCATTCATGGCTTACAAAAAGTATCACAAACAAAACTGTGTGTTCTAAACCATTGACTTCCTGCTGTTGCAGTGTGACTTTTATATACAGCATTTAAGTCAGTTTGAATACATCTGTATAATACTGGCATGGTCTATTATATTACAAAATAAGTATCACATTTTTAGAGTTATAAATTTCAACATTCCATAAAGGCATTTTTCACTAGCCTTGGGTTTTAATTTAACCGGTTAATTTAAGTTTGTTTTTAATTTAAATATTCTTTTACTTTTTTAATATAAAATATTCTTTTTTTTTCTCACAGAGAGAGAAATAACAGACTTGAACAAGCATTGCCAAGTCTCAAGTTTTCCCTCCTTCAACAAAAATTAGCGCTAGAGGACATACACTCCTTTATGGAACAAAGGGATCAACAGATGAAGGAAGAAATGGACATACTTCTGTCTCATATCGGCCAGTCTTGCCAGAAAGAAACACAAGGTTAGTTGGAAATACATTAACCTCCCTTCAGTGTGTTCTCCCATGCATGTCCCATCCCATCTTGTAGAAAATCAACAACACATGCTTTTGCCATGTTATACCCACATGCCAATTATAAAAAAATAAATATTGTTATTTCGGATCTATTTTAGAGAATATATTAAAAATATTATTCATTTTGGTAACATATACAGGGATCAAGCTAGACTGAAATTTTAGGGAGAAGTCACTTCTCCCTATCATATTTTTAGGGAGAAGTTTGACATGAATGAGAGAAGTGATATTTTCATCTTTTTTGTAATGCAATAGAATGTATGTATGTATGCATGTACTTTTTTTTTTAATACAAAACAATTCCTGTTCAAATATTTCTGATACAATTAGAGTTTAGATTCATTTGAAGTAATTTCAATCTAAAAGTAAGATGGGTGTGAAAAAATAGCAAAGACATAAAATCATATTCTATGAGTTAAACACCTGTCACATTTACAATTTAGAGCTAACAAGGTAATCATCAAATTTATGCAATGATTCCTGGCTTATTGGTTGAGTAATTCAAGAATTATATTGACAACAATAATTTTATTAAAAAAAGGCAGCTTTGATTTTGATTATTTTCTCATTTAAATTCCCCGCCATAAATCGAAGGGGTTAAGAATCCTTTTCCGTTCCGTACTGTCAGTCAGTCCACTATAGTCATCCTGTTCGAAGGTTAGTCCGAACATTTTGTTCCGCTCCTTATTTAAAATGAAGACTTTGAACATATTCTTCAAAACTCAGTAAATTTTGATTCAGAGCTGAAATAAGGAAGTAATCCGCGGTCACGTGCTCTAGGTCCAGTCATATTTGAAGTCTTTATTTAAGTAAGTCGCTACCATATCTCTGCTTGGATACTATTTTATCAATTTTAGCTAAATGTTAATATAGTATTGATTTTTTGCAAAAACAAGGCGGTCACGATGGCACAAGGTCAAGGTCAATCTGAAGGGCAAATTATTTCGGTTTACTGCCAATCTAATAACTTGAGAACTATTTATTCAAACTGCTTTGAAATAGTTAACTCATTTGTTCTTGTGCAAAGGCATGAGCGGTCAGCTGCTTCAAGGTCAATGGTCATACTTGAAGGTCAATATGATATTTTTTCAGTGCATTTCCAATTTACTGAACGCTTGGACTAATTTTTTCAAATCGGTTAAAATGTTAACTCAATGAGTGTGTTTCAGCAAGTTGATGGGTCACACTGGCTCAAGGTCATACTTGAAGGTACAGAATTTACGCGCTGTACTCACTAACTGTTACTGACAATTTATCTTCAAATCGTAGGCTAACAAATGTTACTTAATTTGGATAGGCAGACTTTATGCATGGACCTTCGCATGGACTAAAGCAATCATCTTGAAGGTAAATGTTATTTTCGGTCAGTCCAACTACATGACCCATTGGACAACATTTTCCAAACTGCTAAATGTTACGACGTGAGCTTGGCCAGAAGGCAAACTTTGGCCAAGTATGGCGCAAGTGGTCAAGTTACTTAGATGTCAAATTTAAGTTTTTGTGACTTCAGGACTCATGCAGCTGCCACTTGTTTTCAAACTCGTAAACATGTTAAACTCATAGAGTTAAGTCTTGCAAAGTTATGAGGCGTCAAGTCAAGCTGCTCTAAGGCTTATTGGAGTCAAATGTTATTTTCGTCCTCATATCTCATGAACGCTTGACACATTTCTTCAAATCAGCTAAAATCATTATTCAAAAAAGATTGATGGCAGAAGTTGATCGAAGCGTTGTTAGTGAAGGTTACATCCTTGAAGGTCAAAATGTTATTTATCTCGTTGACGCCCATATCTTCATGAAGCTGGATACATCTTTTCCTTCCAACATTTCAAATGTTAACTCTATTAGTATGTGCAGAGCATGAGGCGGTCACGCTGGCTTAAGGTCAAGGTCATCCTTGAAGGTCAAATGTTTAAGCTTCCACTTTTTCATGTCATCTCGATATCTCGTGATTTATTGTATTCGGTAAATAATAGTATGTCATGTTCACAATCATACAAATTATGTTATGATATATAAAGTTTTTAATTGAGTTACACATGTATTTTGTGGTTACCTAACACATCCTATACTTCATTGATGTTCACTTTTTGTACTGTTTCCCATGTAAAACTTGTCAGTAAACTTTTAATATATGTGCCTCCGAATTCTGAGATTCATACATAACTCCGGAAAGTTAAATTGTCTTAAACTGATCTTCTATGTCTGCTACAACCATGCCAGGTTAAGGTGAACATAATCCTATGACCAAACAAATTCTAATATTTGGCCAGCGGCGGGGGATATAGCTGTCATTTGGACTGCCTTGTTTCTGATTTATTTTTCTATGCATTTAAATTGCAAATAGATAATAAAATCTTAAAAGTGTACATAACTAAGGCCTACAATAAGTAAATAAAAAAAATATAATATATCAATTTTTGTTTAAAAAAAAAAAAAGGAAGTAAATCCACGAAAACTGATGACTTTTTGAAACACATCCGATTTCTGATAACTTTTGATGTTACAAGGCTAAAGAATAGTTTACCATATACACTGCAGAATACTATAAACTTGTATTTTTAGCTTTTATTCTAAATGTAAATGTTTTCCTTTTTTTTTTTACAAAACAAAATCGGCAAATTTGACAGCAGACAGATCGGCAATCTGGCTGTAAATTAGTAGGCATTTAATGCAAGATTTGAAATAAAATATATGAAATAAATATTGAAAAAATGTAAAAGGTAATTTGTAAATAAGGTCTACTATTTTTTCTTTGTCATCTAATGGAAATGTTATGATGGAAGCCAATTTAGATATGTTCGTATGGTTATGTGACTTTTGCATATTTTTTTCAGTGCTTTTTTCTGAATTTACCTGCATGTCGTTCCTGTCTAAATAATTAAGTTATTTAATCAGATTAAACATGAGATAATTGTTATTCACATTATTAGATTATGGTAACTTGAAAACAGTCGCTTCGGCAATATTGAGACAGACGACATTTAGCAGGCTGGTACCCAATCTTTCTGTTTCACTCGGCAAATGTTTGTCAGTCAGTGAACGTGGGCAGAGCAAATGTTACTTAATTTGCAGTATCTTTATTACACATGGACCTTGCATGGACTAATAAGCACCACATGACGTCTGGTATATGCGCTGTCGGCGTATGACGGGACACACAGCCCACAGGTGCACACAGCCCACAGGTGCACACAGCCATGTTCTGGACGTACGTTCTGGCCCTGACGGGAAACTTTAGCCAAAAGTTATAGGGCGAAGTTTTTTCGTTTTACAGATTTTTTTAGGCCAAGTTTTTTGACTTGAGGCGACATCTTTGCCCAAGTCGCCCTCTAGCTTGATCCCTGATATATGGACAGATATTTTTCAGTAAAGAGTTTAAAGCCTTTACTCCATATAGACTAATTTTGATGGATAGGCAAGATCAAAAAGCTCCTATAAGAGCTTTATTAGGGTCTCCTCTGTTTGCTCATACAATGTTTTAGCTATGTTTCTAAACAGTTATCTGTGGCTAAGAAAAATCCATTATTTCAAAAAACATTTAAAGATCAATCAATTAATATTCATCAAAGCATTTTTTACATGAATATTCATGAGGTAAAAGGTTAAAAGATGTTTACCTTTCATGGCTAAATCAACAGCTCATAACACATCAATAGTATCAGAAGCAAACCCATTTGTTCTTGTGGGTAAACAAGGTCATCCATTGTTCACTTGATATCCCAGCATTTCTAATGGATAACTTGATAATTATATATAACTGATGTTTATATATAGCTATTTTTAAAAAGATGTATTTATAACATTGTTATTTTGGTTTTTATGTAGTGCTTATTGTATATGTTACAGAAAAAGAACATCTACAGACTTTAGTGTCAGAACTCCAGTCAAGATGGGAAGACAAAAGCTTGGACGGCAAGAAGAACAGATACAGCAGCTGGATAAACTCTTCACAGAGAACAAACAACTGAAGGAGAAATGTGCTGCACTGGAAACCACTCAAGCAGGTATCGTGTCTGCTTTTTTAGCTCACCTGAGTACAACGTGCTCATGGGGAGCCATTCTGATTGCCTTTTGTCTGTTGTTTGTGCGTGCGTCCGGCATCAACACTTTTCTTCTCCTTAGCCACTGGGCCAATTTGTTGAAACCTAACGGAAATGTTCCTTGGGTGAAGCTCTACCAAAGTTGTTCAAATGGTTTCAGTCTATTGCATATCTGAGTCTCAGTAGCTAAAAATAGATTTTTAAAGTGAAATCTCTAAAAATCTTCTCCAAAACAGCAGGGCCTAAAGCTTAGATATTTGGTGTGTGGCACTGTCTTATGGACCTCTACCAAGGTTGTTCAAATCATGGCCCTGGGGTTAAAATTGGCCCCGCCCCAGGGGTCACTTGATTTTACAGGAAAAAAAACCACAAGGCCTGGAGTTTAGATATTTGGTATGTAACATGGCCTAGTAGACCTCTACCAAGTTTGTTCAATCATGGGCCTAGGGTCATAATTTGTCCCGTCCCAGAGGTAACTAGATTTTACATAGACTTATATATGAAAAACTATATAGGAAAAATCTTTTTGTCAGAAACCACAAGGCCTGGAGCTAAGACATTTGGTGTGTAACATGGCCTTGAAGACCTCTACCAAGTTTGTTCCAATCATGGCCCTGGGGTCAAAAGTGACCCCGTCCCAGGGGTCATTTGATTTTACATAGACTTGAATAGGAAAAACTAGAAAAATCTTGTCAGAAACCACAAGGTCTGGAGTTTAGATATTTGGTGTGTAACATGGCCTAGTAGACTTCTACCTAGTTTGTTCAAATTATGGCCCTGGGGTCAAAATTAGCCCCACCTTAGGGGTCACTTGATTTTACATAGACTTAATTATATATGAAAAACTATATAGGAAAAACTAGAAAAATCTTCTTGTCAGAAACCACAAGGCCTGTAGTTAAGATGTTTACTAGTGGACCTCAACCAGGTCTGTTCAAATCGTGGCCCTGGTGTCAAAATTGACTTATAAGAGCTATGACCTTCAACATTTTGGATGGCTAGTATAGTTTTTGTGTGGAGTTTAGATGATCTTGCTGTACTTCTGCATGGATTATGTATTCAGTATGACTCATAATACTATATTATGCAATGAAGGCAATGTTTCTCAGATGAGTGATTCAGGGCCATCTTGGCCCTGTTTTTTTGTTGTTGTTTTTTTGTTTTTTGTGTGTGTGTATTATGTTAAATATACACTGCAGTTCCAATATAATGCTTTGGTCCAAGTTCTGCACTATAATGGAGCACAATATGACCCTTTGAAAATACACCTTAAATTATTAAAACAAAATTAGAATATCAATGTGGGGTCCAGGGCTGAACAGTGTTATCTGAGAAATTTGGATAATAATGAGTGTGTTGTAATTGATCTACACTGTCCATGTATATCAGTTTAAATATTTTCGTGGTATTTGCCAATATCTGTGCTATCTACAGCTCTGTAAAGGTTTGTTACTATGGCTTTGGAACAAGCAGATAATGTGATGGCTATTGCTTTGTAGTGTTGTCTGATGCGTTGTTTTATACAGTATTTAACATACAGACTCTTCAGACATTTTGACAGAAGAGCTAATCTGTCTGACCTGACTAGTGAGTTCAATTTGACGTAATGTTCAAAGTGGTCATTCTAGATGGCTGGTTGTATTTAAGGCAGCAGTTTATATGGTTTATTTATGATTCATTTGCCTGATATAATTTTTGAATCTTTTTCAAATATTACAAGCCTGAACTGATATCATAGTCTTGAAGCCTCTAAAACTTCATTTAATGAATTAAATAAAAGATAAAGATTATTAAATTTATATTGTTGGAATTCAGTCTAGTTAAGTCAGTCTTGAGATCTTGGAAAACCATTGGATGGGATATCCTTAAAGGTTTGGAGTGTCTGTCTATTGATTTAGTTAATGGTACAAGGTTATGTCCCAGACAGTTGTATACGACTGTCAAGTGCCCATAATGAAGGAGGCATTTTCATAATTTTGCCCCTCTATTATGTCCATTTTCTGTATGTCATAGGTAAAGCCAGACATTACCAGCCAGCCTCTTTGTCTATTGTTAAAGGATCCCTAGCATCAATATCTGCAATCATTTAAATTTATCTTTTATGAAAAACAAGCCCCATTCTTTATGTATGAATTTACATATTTAAAAAAGCCAACACAGCATTTTGCCAGCATTGGGATTGAGGTCACATGCTAATTTCTATCATTCTGAGAGAACAAAAAGATGGCTTCTTTGCTTCCTCAATATATTTGTTGTTGTAAGTTTGGATACAAGAAAAATATCCCGTTTTATTCAAGGGCCAAGTCAAGGTAATAAGAGGTAAAATGGTTACACTTCAGGCCAAGTGTGCTATAAATACAGGGCAAATGTGTTGACAAATAAATCAGATGGCTTGTAAATACAGGGCAAATGTGTTGGCAATAAAAGAGGTGACTGGTAAATACAGGGCAAATGTGTTGACAAGGTGACAGGTATATACAGGGCAAATGGTCACTCAGCCAAGGTGACTAGTAAATACAGGCAAATGTGTTTACAAATTAAACAGGTGACTGGTATATACAGGGCAAATGTTTTGACAAATAAAACAGGTGACTGGTAAATACAGGGCAAATGTTTTGACAAATAAAACAGGTGACTGGTAAATACAGGGCAAATGTGTTGACAATTTAAACAGGTGACTGGTAAATACAGGGCAAATGTGTTGACGAATTAAACAGGTGACTGGTAAATACAGGGCAAATGTGTTTGACAAATTAAACAGGTGACTGGTAAATACAGGCAAATGTTTTGACAAATAAAACAGGTGACTAGTAAATACAGGCAAATGTGTTTACAAATAAAACAGGTGACTAGTAAATACAGGCAAATGTGTTGACAAATAAACAGTGACAGTAATACGGCAAATGTCTGCAAGTGACTGTAAATACAGGGCAAATGTGTTAGCAATAAAACAGGTGACTGGTAAATACAGGGCAAATGTGTTGACTGGTAAATATAAGCAGTGTGTCTGTACAATTCACAAGGTGAAAACAGTCAGTGTTGCAAATAAAAAAGGTAGTTATACAGGTCATTTAAACTAAACATTCAGAATCAGGAAATTCACTCAGAAATGACAGTGAAATGGTACAATCATCTTACCTAAAGCTGACTCTTAAAACAGGTTGTCTGCTTACTTTAGGTAGTTGGTAAATGCAGGTTTGATATGAAATGAATGGTATTTGGGGAATTTTGAATAAAGGTGGCTGCTTAGTACTGAAGCCTACTATCACAGGTTTAAACCTATGGCCAAAGTTGGAAAAAGAAAGACGGAATCATTGAGCCTGATACTTTGTATACAAATCATGCTTTGTTTAAGCCTCTTAGGCCTTTTTAGGTCACCTCAGCACAAAGTGCCAGGGCTTTTTTTCCTTCTTTATCAGGGGCTGTTCATAGGCCCCTTCCCCTCTGAAAAAGTCTTCAGATTCATGCAGTTTTTCCCAAATTTGCATCTTACCTTCAGGATTTTTCTTTCCCCTTTGAAAAAAATGGGTGATATTTTCCCTAAAATGTGATATTAGGGCTCCCTCCTGAAAAAAAAAGGCTAAAAGGGGAAACAATTTGAAAACTTCAAAAATCTTCCCCAAAAGTGCTGGCTGGATTTCAAAGTTATTTGGCACAGATGTTCCATAGGTCACTCTCTACCAAGATTGTTCAAATTTTTTGGATTGGTCAAAAAACTTGGCTGCTGGAAGGCAAAGCCCATTTTTCTTATATGTATGTAGTACAAATTTGAAAATTCTTCTTGTCCAAAAGTACTCATTTGATTTATGGCTGGCAGGGGGCAGAGCCTGTTTTCCATAATATTATAAGATATTTGCTGTTTCTTTTCCTCTCACTAATACCTGGTTCTCAGGTGAGCGATCCCAGGGCCATCATGGCCCTCTTGTTTTCTGATTACTGGGAAAGGCCCTTATTACCATAATGTGGGGGATAAAATCTCCATTTTCTTGAGTTTGGTTTTAGGAGGATAGCAATTTTCGGGAAAAATACATGAATTAAAAGAAATTTTCAGAAATCAAGACGTCTATGTTTGGCCCATGTTAAAGAAAGGAAAAGGAGCTTTTGAAACACTTTCTAGGGTTATATATTATAAACATTTAGAGATGTTACTAATTAAGTTTCCCAAACGTAGTTTGGAGACTTATTGATTTTACTCCATTTCTTCTTCTTCTTCTTTTTTCCTCCGGCAACTTTGTACGGGCCATATCTTGGAGGCTGCTCTACCTATCTTTACAAAACTTTAACACACTTATAGTCCTCAATGAGTAGTTGTGACCCTCCTGAATTTTGTAAACATGGGGTCCCTGGGCGTCAGGCCCCACCCCCTCAAAGATGGATTTTTGCATAAAAAATGTATTTTTGTTAAATATTTCAATTTTCTAATCCTGAATCATATATTTTTTGTTCGTCTTAATGAGAAGAATTGAATAGTACTACTTTGGTGCCCCCCCAAGGGGTCAGGCCTCACCCCCTCAATTTTACTTATGACCTTATATCTCAAAAACTGTTGAGATCCCCACCCATAAACCATATATATTCTTGTTCCTCAAAATCAGATGAAATTAATGGTACTTCTTTGATGTTCACATGGGTCACCTAGAGGCCAGGCCCCACCTGCTCAATTTTACTTATGACCCTATTTCTCAAAAAATATTCATGTTTGATTGTCTAAGGAGAAACTTCGTTTGGGAGACTTAGTAACAGTTCACTGTTACAATTATTACTTGTTATACACCACCTTTATTTTAGTGTGTATGCATTTTTCATACACAGAAAAGTGAATCAGACCTGTAGTATAGAGTCTATTTATACTGGAAAGTAAATGACATGGCTTTGAGATTAAATCAGGGTACTTAATAAGGTACAATACATGATTGTGTACATATGATTATAGAATCAGTAGAATATATAAAGTCAATCCTCTTAAGAAACTGTCCAAAGTATATTCTTGTAACCAGTGCAATAGCTCAGTGGTAGAGTGTCCACTTTGCATTTGGGAGGTCTGGGGTTTGAATCCCAGCTGGGGCACTTCTCTGGTGACCGCGTCAAACCACAGACATAGAAAATTGGCACTTGGCAAAATGGGGTTGCTATGGGATCTTTGAAATTCAGTACTGGTTCTACCAAGGAACTTGTCTCCTGTGTATCAGTGCTATTGCTATACACCGGGCATGGAAAAGAACCATGGGTTGTATTTGCAAAAAGAGGTAGTGTATCACACCCGTACTCCCTTGTATCCAACTACTGTCTCTACCGATGCTGTCTCTTCAGCAAAAAACAGGACCCACATGTGGGAATCTCTTTACCATAAGGTCTAAAGTACAGCCATAATAATCCGAAAATGATTGCTAGCCATTACAATAAAAGAAAGAAGTTTTCAATATGGTATACCATAGTAAAACACAGTCAAAAGCCAAACTCCGATCTGGTTTGAAGTTTTCTCTCTCCTCTCCAAGGTACTGAGAGTGATATAGAGCATAAAGCTTGATCAGGTTGTGAGTTACTCTTTGGCTATCAGGTTTTATTCTGCTTACATCAGTCATTTTCCTGATATCTTCTAACTTTGTAAAGGATAATAGCTTATGTCTGCATAATGTTCCGTGAATGTAAACAGGCTTATTGAAACAAATATTTGAACTTCAATACAAGATAATGTAGAAAGTGTTAAACCTTTTAGATGTGTTTTAACTCCATGTAAAAGAGAGCAGACCCAGGGTACCCTCCATTTGCTGGATGGGTTTTCAACGAAAATGGAAAGGTGATGTCTGTGCGGGCGTCATTGTCGGGTATCTGCTCAGGTTGACCTTTTTTTAGGTCTTTTGTGATCGCCTTTTGACCGTCGTCTGTGCGTGCGTGCGTCCGTCGTCAGCAATTTCTTTAAACAACATCTCCATCTAAACTACTCACTGGATTTTGATAAAACTTCACAGGAATGTTCATTATGGGGCCCTTTATCAAAGTTGTTAAACTTATTTTGATTGGTCAAAAATCTAGGTCACAGGAGCTAAAA
>CM037794.1:14165764-14215764 GCA_021229015.1 Solen grandis
ATTTATTTTAAATTATAGCATAAAATTGGAAGATTGCATTCAAAATACTTTAATAACATATCAAAATAATAATTTCAGAATATTTTATCATAATTTTTAACTTATATATGTGTTTTACAAGTTACAGGTAAAAATACTGTCATATATGCATGGAAAATACACTACGAGCAAAAATGGTCATTACGTCTGGACCAAAACATATTACAAAATACCAAAATCTATGAAACTTTATGTATATATTTCTTGATAAAAAACATTCAATTAATAGCTTTCCTTTAATTTTCAGATTCAATCCTCTGATCTAAAGGCTTTCTGAAAATGTAAAAATGTATACCTCACCACGTTTATGTTTTAACTAAAATTGATTTTTGTTTATATTTTAGACAAATTTGCATAAAAAAGAATGAAATAGAATTTATCAATTAAATTTTTTTCTCTAACATTCTACTAAAATAATTGATAAATTAAAAAAAAAAGAACATCAAAATTCAAATCACTGAAACATCTTCAAAAACAATTAACATTATAATTATTATACATTATAATACGCTGTTTCCTTAAAGTATGATTCATCTCTTAAGAAATGTCATTACAAAACTCTAACTTCTCCTACCAAACATCATAGTGGCCGGTCTCAATATGGAATAAATTTCAAAAAGTCCTTTCCCTACATCCAAGTCATGTATACTAATCTACAGATTTCCGAGGAACAATGGACAATACAATCTATCACCGCCAACAGAATGTGTAAGATTCTGAATATGGCTCTCTTGTAGGTCATCCTCATTGCATCAACCAGACAGTGTTTATGGTATGAACAGCATGAGCCCAACAGAGGAGGCCTTGGGACACTCTTGAGAAAAAAATGATAGATTCACATCGCTTTAACCATTATAACTCCAGTCTTCAAAGTTTGATCAATAATATCCCAGAATTTGTTCATTTCATTTGACGCTTGCGAATTTCAACTATTACAATTTCCATTCCTCTAAGACATTAAAGCAATATACTTTCTACTTTTCTATGATAAATATAACACTTTTCTATGATAAATATAACCACTTTTCTATGATAAATATAACAATCTGATCATTATCTTAACCATTTGAATTATTCCAGAACATGTTAAAATCGAAACGATAATACATTTTTTTTTTTTTAACTGGAAAATTTAAGTTAAAGTTGGACAAAAAATCTAATCTTTCGTTTCGTATGGTTGTATGTTTGCCTTAAGTTGTAACGTCCCGCGTTCGTTTTAAAAACATGAGACAGACATCTCTCACTACGATATCAAGCCGTAGCCAAGTGACGTAATACAACATGCAGACACATTATCCTGACAGCGAGTCCTGGAAATACGCCACGCACAAGGAATATATACTAGCGTTTTCTTATCGACTTTTGTATGTCGCAGCTGGAGCTCGATCCGACGACCTCCCGAGTATGCTTTCATTATGTTTCTTCGTGGAAAAGGGGATGTTTTTATTCAGAAGAAAATGAATAATTGTGCAATGGAGTATAATTTCCTTTTGATATAAAGATTGGTCCATTTGTAACACAGTGAAATAAAGTGTATATCATTTGTTTTACACATGCGAGCTTCTACTAAATGATTTCAATGATTTTGTATTAACTTATTTATGTTATATAATGTAAAGCAAAATGCTATGTATATGTTTTTGATATTATGTTTTATTAACGATCTATGATGTGTCTCCTTCTCAAGCAAAATGTGACTTCACAAAAAATAGATGGTTCTCTTGTAATGACAAAATCATAAAATGAGTATTGCAATAAGTTGAACATCTAATTATACAATATGACCAGATTTTAAATATATTGCAAATTTATGTGGCTTGAACGTATGCATACAGCGTGTCCGAAAATAGTAAATCAAAACTGTTATTTTACATTGCTGTAGCATTCTTTGCTAAGCAAGTATTCGCAAATGAAACTAATACAACAATACCTGGGTTGGACCACTATTTCCCCCTAGAAAGGTATTGAAATATATCTTGCACCCTACCTTTCCCCTAACAGCTAAACTTTGACATTGCTGGTCTTTAATGACAGATCGCTGTTATCAAGACTTCAGTATATCGACATGTTTCCCATTTAGAACTTTGCAAGGGCATAAACCCCGCTAGGATCAGTTGAAAATAACTCTGTCGAGTCTTTATCAATATTGTCCAAAACTGCATTTGTCAAGAAACTGAAAGGTAAATATCGAAGTTTTGAGCTTCGTCTTTGTACGTTCCTTTCACTGCCAGGTACATTCAATTGGAATCCCTCAACATATACAGGGTTATCTGCCCTTTGAAATCGCGGTTTCCAGCGATTCTCCCTCAGAATATTTCGCACACTGAAATCAAGAATTAAATTATGCATTACACTTATATGTTATGTCGATTATGAAATATATCTTGGCATATATGCATATAAGTATTTCATTAAGCTATAGGAAAATACTTTTAATTGATATTCTAAATATATAAATAATTTGAATAAATAATATGTAAATGAAAATTAGATGTAGCAAAGTTTAAGCAGTATACAATCTTATTTACTAAGATTACATAATAAATAAACTCCATTTAATATTCGACTGAGCATCGCAATTTACCGTTAAAATTCGAAGTATACTCACAAGCTCGATGCGGACTACACAGTTTTATGCAAGTAATTTTTTTTTTAAAGTGAAAAAATTGGGCATAGCGATTTTCCAAACATTTCTCTTACCCCGGCAGACTTTGGAATATCGAAATTTTACCGATATAATAAAGAACAAAATATGCATACCTTGCCCTCTTCCTCCTGAAAATATCACCAAAAAAGCTGTTATTAGTGCAAATATTGGAAGGATAAACCACCAGTAACAGTCATCACATTTTTTTTCGCTCAAGCAGATATCTCTGAAATTTGATTATAGCAAAATAAGCATTCAATAAAAGAAAAAATGACAAAACAACGTATATATGATACATGTTAGTAATATGTTTCATTATGCATAGCGGATGGCTTTTTCCAATTCTCATGGAGAACAGTTTCAGTTTGGATGTTTTATTTTTTTTTTATCTATTCATACTGTGCATCCCCTTACTGTATAGAGAAAATAGGAGGAGAAAAAAACATTTTTTGATTCTGAACGGTTTTTAGAAAGGGCAAAAGTTAGAGTATTTTCAAACCAGGCCCGTGCATATATGCAAACTTACATACATACCATATAAAAGTATGTCTTTTTCACGTATATAAAGATATCTGTACATCGCGTCACAACTTGTATCCTCCACGACCAACCTCCCGTTATCTTCTGTGTGTACATTGACACAGTAGGGGAAATCAGAATCTGTAAAACAATGGGTGTCAACATACCAGCATTTCACTGAATTATAATAACAGGAAATTATATATATCTTACAGCGATATTTGTTGATGTGAATATAATTGAATTATACACTTTTAAAACATGTTTTATCAGTGACAGCTTTTAATATATCAATCAAGTAATTGTTGATTTTTCATTTGAAAAAAATAAACAATATGATACGCCATGGATATTTCTGTGTACAGACAAAGGATATTGATATAATATCAGCAGTTCTTTAAAAAGATTGGAGAAATTGATGAATGAATTGTGATTATATTTTAATAATTTTGTATTATAACTTAAATAATAGCATGTGTAATACCCGTTACATTTGTCCATCGTAATAAAACGCTACGTTTTATAGACGTCCAATAGACTCGGTGTGTTATCCGCTTAACAGAAATATTGTATTTAAGATGAAGTCCAAGGTCATTGCATCTTTCAAATGCATCAAACCATGATACGAAATCTAGATCGTCAATAGCATCATCATTATTCTGTGAAAACAAACACGCCATTTTATAGTGTTAAACTTCTTTTTTAATAATTTCAATGTGTGGAGAGGTGTAAGTTGAAAGTCTATGGATGAGCTGCAACCTTACGCGCCTCTTTTCATCGTTAGATACTTTTAACACGAAAAACTTAGGCTCAGTCCAAGATTTTGTAACATGATGAGATAGAAAATGTGCTATTTCAGTGTGATATCCCTAACAGACAAGTGACATGGTGAGATAGAAAATGTGCTGTTTCAGTGTGATATCCCCAACAGATAAGTGACATGATGAGATAGATAATGTGCTGTCTCAGGGTGATATCCCCAACAGACAAGTGACATGTTGAGATAGAAAATGTGCAGTCTCAGGGTGATATCCCCAACAGACAAGTGACATGATGTGATAGACCATATGCTGTCTCAGTGTGATATCCCCAACAGACAAGTGACATGATGAAAAAGACAATGTGCTGTCTCAGTGTGGTATCCCCAACAGAGACGTGACATGATGAGATACAAAATGTGCATTCTCAGTTTGATATCCCTAACAGACAAGTGCCATGATGAGACAGACAATGTGCAGTCTCAGTGTGGTACCCCAAACAAACAAGAGACATGATGAGATAGACAATGTGCAGTCTCATTGTGGTATCCCCAACAGACAAGTAACATGATGAGAAAGACAATGTGTTGTCTCAGTGTGGTATCCCTAACAGAGAAGTGACATGATGAGATACAAAATGTGCATTCTCAGTGTGATATCCCTAACAGACAAGTAACATGATGAGATAGAAAATGTGCATTCTCAGTGTGATATGCCTAACAGACAAGTGACATGATGAGATAGAAAATGTGCAGTCTCAGTGTGGTATCCCCAAACAGACAAGTGACATGAAGAAAAAGACAATGTGGAGTCTCAGTGTGGTACCCCAAACAGTAAGAGACATGATGAGATAGTCAATGTGCTGTCTCAGTGTGGCATCCCCAACAAACAAGAGACATGATGAGATAGACAAAGTGCAGTCTCAGTGTGGTACCCCAAACAGATAAGAGACATGATGAGATAGTCAATGTGCTGTCTCAGTGTGGCATCCCCAACAAACAAGAGACATGATGAGAAGGACAATGTGCAGTCTCAGTGTGGTACCCCAAACAAATAAGAGACATGATGAAATAGACAATGTGCAGTCTCAGTGTGGTACCACAAACAGATAAAAGACATGATGAAATAGTCAATGTGCTGTCTCAGTGTGGCATCCCCAACAAACAAGAGACATGATGAGAAGACAATGTGCAGTCTCAGTGTGGCATCCCCAACAAACAAGAGACATGATGAGATAGACAATGTGCAGTCTCAGTGTGGTATCCCCAACAGAAAAGTGACATGATGAGATAGATAATGTGCTGTCTAAGTGTGGTATCCCCAACAGACAAGAGACATAATGAGATAGACGAAAGGCTATTGCAGTGTGTTATCCCCAGCAGACAAAGGACATGATGAGATAAATAATGTGCTGTCTCAGTATGGTATCCACAACAGACAAGTAACATGATGAGATAGAAAATGTGCTGTCTCAGTGTGGTATACCCTACGGACAAGAGACATGATGAGATAGAGAATGTGATGTCTCAGTGTGATATCCTTAACAGACAAGTGCCATGATGAGATAGAAAATGTACTGTCTAAGTGTCACATCCCCAACAGAAAAGTGACATGATGAAAAAAAAGAAAATGTGCTGTCTCAGTGTCCTATCCCCATCAGAAAAGTGACATGATGAGATAGAAAATGTGCTGTCTCAGTGTGGTACCCCAACAGACAATAGACATGATATGATAGATAATGTGCTGTCTCAGTGTGATATCCCCAACAGACAAGTGACATGATGAGATAGATAATGTGCTGGTTCAGTGTGATATCCCCAACAGACAAGTGACATGATGAGATAGATAATGTGCTGTCTCAGTGTGATATCCCCAACAGACAAGTGACATGATGAGATAGATAATGTGCTGGTTCAGTGTGATATCCCCAACAGACAAGTGACATGATGAGATAGAAATGTGCTGTCTCAGTGTGGTATCCCCAACAGACAAGTGACATGATGAGATAGATAATGTGCTGTCTCAGTGTGGTATCCTCAACAGACAAGTACATGATGAGATAGATAATGTGCTGTCTCAGTGTGATATCCCCAACAGACAAGTGACATAATGTGATAGATAATGTGCTGTCTCAGTGTGATATCCCCAACAGACAAGTGACATGATGAGATAGATAATGTGCTGTCTCAGTGTGGTACCGCCAACAAACAAGTGACATGCTGAAATAGACAATGTGCTGTCTCAGTGCGATATCGCCAACTGACAAGTGACATGATGAAAAAGATAATGTGCTGTCTCTCGATTTTATAGAGGGTTTTATCCACGAATGTTAATCCGTAAGAAAAATTATCTTTTATATAGACCTCACTTTGTCTAGAATTCTGATTCACGAATAAATTTACCGACAAAATATCCTTAGGTACACAAGATTTATATATCTTTCTACTTGATATAAAAGGGTTTTTTTTTTCAGTTTAAACATGAAAGGTAATACAGTAATTAAAATTTAACACTTCCATATCAATTTAGGAATACTGCTTTGTCAATATGATTTAAAAAAACTAAATAAGAAGCAGGCGTATGTCTATTTTTAGACGACAATTTCCCCTTATTTGTAAAAGTGGACTCTGCCTTCAGGGGAGGTAACTACTGCGGAGAGGTTGTGCAGTGTATAGTTTGGATCTGGAAACAATAATCGGATATACGCGATTTATAATATTTTGGTTTTTCTTGGTTACATATGATTTGTCTTTACTTTAAAAAGTAAATTAAATCCGTATTGTTACAAAGTCTTCTCAATGCCTCCCATAATCTTGGTTTTTATTAGTTTTGGTATTTCTTTTACGTTTTCAAATTTATAATAATTTTAATCTGTTTTACATGTTGCAATTAACAATTATTTGGCTGCGCCGAACACCTTTTTTGAAAGATATTTCTTGTTTCTTTTATCATTTATCCCATTTGTTTGGCTGCGTAAAGCCGAACATGTTCCGTGGTGGTAATTTTGATATAGTGTTATTTAAATATCCATTACTTACAAATCAATGCAATAAATGTATTCACGTTATATTTATGCCGATTTATTACAGCTCTATACTAACGGTAATAATGTAATAACGGTTTCTTAAACAAATTGATGTTTAAATCAATTTTTTTCTTTTACAATTTAATGTAAATTTATTTCCTTACTTCTTACACCATGTTATGTATCAAGATAACCTAACAATGTCATAGATACAATATCTTATTCTACTCGATACAAGTGTACTATCGTGTGAGTACATCTACAACAAAGGTACGATACAATAACAGTTACTCATGTTTCGTGATAGCGCATATAAGCACATCGTTGTTGTCTCCCTTAACATAATAAAGCTTAACGCAACATTTGTGGGTACGAATCACTTTTAACGTTGACGTCGTTTTGTGTTGGCCTGGGATTTGTTTAATGACGAAATTACTGTTGTTACTACTGTTCAACGTGTAAGCATGCGATGCATGTGGAATTTGTAATTAAACTGCTTTTGCATCAAATTCTACTGGTTTGATATTTAGGAATTACGATCGTGTAATAATGAAATGTAAGCTTATTCCGTGAATTTATTGAACACCCCCCGAATCTGCTTAAATTAATTTTTTGCTGGATGCGAATCTAACATCGTCATATTTACCGAATACTTTAAATACTGTTCCAAATTAAATAGTTATTTTAAACGTTTCTGCTACATGCGAGAAGAAACCCTCCCCATTATGTCTTTATCTCTTTATCTTAAGCTCCAAGTTCATTCGGAATATTCATATCCTTATTGAAGGGTCAAAAAGTGTTCGTAGGTACCAGTCAGTATCATTGTCTTGTAAAAGTATATGAAGGCAAATATTCTGACAGCTCCATGTTAATGTGACTTCGTGTAGAATAATAGTACATGTTTTACGGCTTGATGTATTTTCACCATATACGAATTTGTATAAAGATATATTCATGAGAATTTCAGAGTTATTTGATTTATATGTTCCAAAACGACATACCAAACTTTCAGGCTGATATTCAAAATGGTTTTCATATTAAGTAAAAAGTTCACGTAATTTTGGATAACCCCTAATATGTCATATGTATTTGTCAGTCTGAAGTACCTCTTTAGGACGAAACGAAGCACAAAATAAAAATCTAACAATTTGTATTTATTCATTGTTTCAGTTGCTTGTGGTATTAACATCTTCATGAAAAGGGGATATGATTAAAAATTTTAATGACATCAATTTATTCTTTGTTTTGGGAAAAAGAAATATTCTTTTACAAGATCTTGACATATACCAAAGCAGATAAGAAGTTTTATTTCCGGCATGCTAAAAGAGTTGCTTTAGTATATATTCAAACTAACGTTTCGCTAACAAAGCCGAGTTCGTCGTCAGGTCCCTAAATATGAAGGTCACCGTGTCCAGTGGTGAGAGCTTACCCCACTTGGGACAAGGAATTCATTAATTTCCCAGGCGCCAAGTACTGATCCAACACAGAAATTGTCGAGAGGGATTGTATTGATGTGAAATAAATAATCTTTATAAAAAAAGATAATTAAGACGTCATAGTGTAAACTGAAGAATATACAACACATAAATGTATAGCTATGACCATTCGTGAAAAGAAAGGCGACCTTCTATGTCTAACATTCAATAGTTATAAAGAGATGTTTGTCTGACTGCAAAAGATTTAATCTCCATAATCATAGGTTCATACTTCTGGTTATCATGAAATATTTGTGGACAAAATAAAAATTTCATGAGAAATGAAATCAAAATAAAGTTTAATTCACCAATTTTTATAGTTCTTTGTTTCAGTTCAACCGTTCAATGTAATACATAAGCAGCAATTCATATCTGGTAGCATAGAAATTAATTCAGAATTTGGTATGGATTATAACTTCTACAATATGATATCATATGTTACTTTATAATTGATTATACCAAACGAAATTATCGCATTCCAAAGACTGGAGAAACTTGGTTTTAATATTGCTGTTGTGTGTTGTTGTTGTTGTTGTTGTAACAAGCATCTAGTGACATGGACCCAGCACATATCAAAAAGCACAAATCCAGTACAGGTTCTAGGGAAAACAATAATATATATCTAATCGACACGTGTGATAAGCAGTTTAAATATTATACAGTATTATAACAACATTGCCCACATTATGTGTATTTTAAAATTAGGACATCTTCAAATGGATCGCTCTCAACCATCCGCATCGAGGAATGAAATTCAAAAGGACTCTTCTCGATATTCAAGATATTTGCAATCATCCCGTGAATGATGGATAGTGCAATCCACCACCGCCATTAGAACGTGTATGAATCGTGCCGTAAATGAATGTCTTTAACTCTGAGTATGACAGACAGGCTTCGGAAAAATGAAACATTCACCACACTTTAACATAACAATTAAGTTTGGAACAATTGAGTAACACAAACTAATTCTAAATAAAAATTATCTTGAAAAAAGATGTCTTTCGTCTTAGATATTTCAGCTATTACACCTCAATTTTCTTTTTAAAATAAATGAACAATATCATTTTCACTTTTGACAATTGAATGATTCCATAACTTGTCATTTTTTAAATTTCATGATTTAAATACCGATTATGTTAAGCACGCGAAATAACAATGCCTGTAGCTATGATTTACCACGTAATTGTTCACTTTTATTAAATATTGCAAAAAGTTAATCTTACATTTTTTGTATGCTTGTTTGATTAATTTAAAAGTTTCACGGACGTGTTAGCTTATATGGCTAAGATACTAACCTAATACCTGAGCGCCAAGCACAGTTACTATTGATATATATTAGTTAAATTTTAACAGCTTGAAAAAGTTTTTTTCCTTTTACTTTGTTGTTGTTCTTCATAAATGCATGTTTTTGCAAAAATGTGATTTGTATATTTAGTTTTTTACATATGAAATGTTTTAAATTTCGATTGTACAATAAGGCGACATGATTTGAACAAAATCGCGCATTGTACATGTAAAATAAATCAAGTTATTGTGGATGCTTATGTTTCGTTTTATACAGTATGTTACTTTCTCGGGAAATAAAAGGTATCATTTTATTATGAATTTATTATTTTATTTATGTTGTACTATGTAAAGCAAAAATCTTCAATTTATATACCTTTTATAATTTTTTGAACTCATGATTTACGATTTGTCATCGCAAATAAAACAGCATGCGACCACATACAACGTGTGGTTGTAGACTGCACTGTTTATTATAAATTCATAGCTAAGCATTTTTTTCAGTTGATACTAATTAAGCAATTCCTGGGCCATTGTTTTCCCTTTTTGAGGGTGAGGACTTAACAAACAACAGAACGTTGACACAGCTGGTCTTTAATGACGAATTGCCGTGATTACAAAGGAATTATAGAGCTAAAATACACTTCAGCATTTAATACTTTCAAAATTGACAAGTTTACCCTTTAGAACTTTGCAAGTGCATAAACCCCACTAGGGTCAGTTGAAAATATCACTGGCGATTCGTTATTTATGTTGCTTGATTCAGCATTTCTCAGGAACCTGAAAAATAAATATCGAACTGTTGAGCTTCTTCTGTAACAGTCAGTGTTATTCAATGAGAACCCAAAAGTTATTTACCATTTCCTGTGATTCGGAATTGGAGTTTGTATAACACTGAAAACAAACAGATAAGATTTGCATAACACATTTATTTTACATGTCCGAACTTTTTTTATAGTAAATTTCCGCATAAATAAATTTTCAATATATTAAATGAATCAGACAGAAAAGACCTGTCCAAAAGCAGACTGTTTTGTTGTTGTTGTTTTTTGTTGTTGTTTTTGTTATTGTTGTTGTTGTTGCTGTTGTTGTTGTTTTTAATTTCTATATACTTGCTGTACTGTCTTTATTATTCATAGTGCGTGTTATTAGAGCATTTTTGTACTGTTGAAATTCTAGCTAAAACATCTGAATTGAAAACAAAGGAACCCGGATTAACGACGTGTTAGTGTACATTAAATAGGCACAAATAGTACGTACCAGTTACTATTCTTACTAACCCCGTTCGATGATAGAAGCATCGCTTTATGTCCAGAAAAAGCAAAAACGAACTTTGTTTCAGGTTCGAACCAACAACTTTTTTATTTATTTTTTAAAAAAATCGTCGGAAAATGAATTTAATTAAGTTGTATTATAAAATTTGAATATTATGACATAATCAATATTAAGCATAAAGACAATTGCAATAGTTCGTTGAGCGATAATCCACCTTTCTGGATATTCGTCAGTTCTCGCAATTTTACCGGTATAATTAAGAATAAATCATACATGCCTTGCCTTTTTCCTCTTGAGATATATCACGAAGAATGCTGCAATTCCTGTTGCTAGTGCAAGAACTAGAGGGACCAACCACCAAACACAGTCATCACATTTTACACTCGAATCCGATTCCTCTGAAATATGATTATAACATAACGAGAATTGAATAATAGTAATAATATAAACAACCGAATAAATATAATGACTGAGAACCAGCAGCATGTATGGTGGCTTGTTTCTGACATTTTGCGCGGTTTGAAGTGAAAAAATAAATATTTCGATATGCGTCTCGTTATGGCTATGCTTCTCGTTGTGTACCTGAAGCCATACTGTTTTCACTAACTCGAAATACTTAATATATATTTTCGCCCATATAAGCCGCATACAAATTTGCGAAAACTTGTTATCATAAATATTGTTTTTGCTCATATGATGGCAACAATATATATTACGTAATTAAAGAAAAATCAATAAAAACGAGGTTTATCTATGAAGTCGCTGAATGGTGCTCTTACTTCTAGAATGTACTAAATAATGAAAGAAAACAAAAAGAGCAGTGCTGGCCACTCAGTTACGATGACCCTGGGCATCCTTTCTACAAGTCATGCAGGTAAGCTGGTAGTACACACACATACATGCATATATACATGCATACATACATACATACATACATACATACATACCATGTTTCACACATACATACCATGTTTCACACATACATACCATGTTTCACACATACATACCATATGCTTGTACATAAAGGTATCTGTACTCTGTGTCACAGTCTGTGTCCTCCAGGACCATCGTCTTCTTATCTCCGGTGTGCACACTGACACAGAAGGGAAACTTAGAATCTGTAAATCAATGTCAATCATTGAATTAACTAACAGGTAAAAACATCATAGAGTGGTTTTATAAAAATAAAATTCCTATACTATGTAATTCTAAATGATTTTTTAAAACATTTTCTGTCGAATTCAGCATTTAATACATCAGCCAGGTTGGATCTTTTGCTCAACTGAGCACAACGTGCTAATGGTGAGCTACTGTGATCTTTTGTCAACAATTTTCTTTAAACGACATCTCCCCCTTAACCACTGAGCCAATTTTGATAAAACTTTACAGGAATGTTCCTTCGGTGAAGCTCTACCAAAGGTGATCAAATGGTTGCGGTCCATTGCATATTTGGGTCACAGGAGCTAAAAATATACTTTTAAAGCGAAATCTTTAAAAATCTTCTTCTCAGAAACCACAGGGCCTAGAGCTTAGGTATTTGGTGTGTGGCATTGTCTTAAGGACCTCCTCGCCTAAGGGGTCACTTGAATTTACATAGCTTACATAGGAAAAACTAGAAAAATCTTCTTTTCAGACACCACAATGCCTGGAGTTAGATATTTGGTGTGTAACATGGCCTAGTAGGCTTCTACCAAGTTTGTTCAAATCATGGCCCTTGGGTCAAAATTGGCTCCGCCCTAATGGTCACTATATTTTGCATAGACTTGTATAGGAAAATCCTCAAAATATCTTCTTCTCAGAAACAACAAGGCCTCGAGTTAAGATGTTTACTAGTGGGCCTCAACCAGGTCTGTTCAAATATTGGCCCTGGAGTCAAAATTAACTTATTAAAGCTGTGACCTTCAAATTTTGGATGGCAGGTACAGTATTTGTGTGGAATTTAGATGATCTTGCTGTAATTCTGCATGGATAATTAATTCAGTATGACTCATAATACTATAACATGCAATGAAGGCAATGTTTCTCAGATGAGCGATTCAGGGCCATCTTGGCCCTCTTGTTCTTTTTAATAATTTAGCAATCATCATATGAAAAAAAGTGTTCCCATGTGAAAACAACAAGTGTCTGTGGGCATACAAAGAAACTTGGTGTGATATCAGTGTTCAATAGTGTTCTTCTTAAAGAAAGATTGAGTAAAATAGTAAAGGGATTTCCATCTTGTAACCAATGCCGTTTTTGAAAACATGTTTACTTGTTATATCTAATCTAGAAAAACATGATAATATTTTGTCATTTCATATTACCTAAAATTTAGAATTTGTATTATAACATTAAATGTTAACATTTGGCATACCTTCTGAAGTCGCCCATAGTATCGAAACACTGCGTTTTATAGACGTCCAATAGGCTGTATGTTTTATCCACTTATAGAAATATTGTATGTAAGATGAAGCCCAAGTTCATTGCATCGCTTGAATGCTCCAAACCATGATACGAGATTTACATTGTCAATGGCATCATCATTATCTGTGAAAAAAGATACGTCAGTAAATAGAAATTACCTTTTCTTAATAAATTCAATGTGTCGGCTTTGTGCGTTGAATGCCAAACATGTGCGTCTCTTTTAATATGAACTATGACTTAAGCCAAGACTCAGTCTAATATTTGGTTACGGATCATTTTATGATGTATAATGTCTAATTTTTTAAAGAGCACCTTTTTTATTATCATCTAAGTTCATATATTCTACAAATTTTGCAATCTATAGACGAATGTAAAAGTACATGTCTATGTATCATTTTCTGCAGTTTTCGTACAAATAGAATAACATGTAAACTGTTCTCTATATCATTACTTAAACAAACAGCGTCTTTTATATCTTTTCATGATGGACACCTTTTTCAATGTTTAACATATGCATTTAAATATTCTTGTTAAAATAGTTGCTTTCAAGTTACCAAAAAATTCTACACTGAAATATTTCCGTGTCAATTTTATTTGTAGACTCGCTGGCATTTAACAAAACTTTAATCACAAAATAAAGGATATCAGTTTCATTGTTATTTTTCGGGCATATCTTAATTCGTATGGTTAGTAACTCTTGGTCGAGATTTATCTAAAATCAGACTGATTTAAAACAATATGTTTTGTCATTTTTCTTGAGATTTTTAAATTGATATTGTTAAGAAAAGAATCCGGGGATACAGTTTTTTTATGTATGGGCGATATACAAAAAACTTTTATATGAAATTCAAGTAGAGATGTGTGACGCCCCAATATGAGATAAGGCCATTCATATATGTACTCAATATATTTCAGTGAAAGTAATATTACGTTTATTGCGAAAACATTGCAGAAAGTATATGTGTGATATAAGGAAAGGTGTTATTGTTGTTGTTTTGTTATTGTTGTTGTTTTTAAAGGGGATGAGAGTTGCACATACCTGAACAGAAAAATCTTCTTACATTTAAAGTGCAGTTGTCTGCTTGGAAAAACACTTCGTCAGTTTTATTATGTATTCTCACTGTTTTTAAATTTTTCAATAAAATACAGTCCTTATGGTCAAGTTTTATGTCCCGCATGTTCCTTCCAAAGGGACCTGAAACGGCATATATTAATGTCAGTTAAGTTGAATCAAAATTATTTCGGAGACCAAGTATGGATTCAAATCACTCTAATGACTCTCTCCTATCATACGGAGGATAACGGAGATTGGCGAAGTCAAGCGATTGTAGCATTAACGGATCTAAATATATTTTCATTCAACGATATGCATTTGCAAAAGCAAAATACAGTTTATAAAAGGCTCGTTGACTTTCTTTAATGAAAGGACTAACCTGAATAATAAATGTAAATTAAATCAACAGGGTGTAGTGATGAGACTTCCTGATATGACTAGGGTTCACTGAATCAACAAGGTGTAGTGATGAGACTTCCTGATATAACTAGGGTTCACTGAATCAACAGGGTGTAGTGATGAGACTTCCTGATATGACTAGGGTTCACTGAATCAACAGGTGTAGTGATGAAACTACATGAGTGACTAGGGTTCACTGAATCAACAGAGGTGTAGTGATGAGACTTCCTGATATGACTAGGGTTCACTGAATCAACAGGGTGTAGTGATGAAACTACATGACATGACTAGGGTTCACTGAATCAACAAGGTGTAGTGATGAAACTACATGACATGACTAGGGTTCACTGAATCAACAGGGTGTAGTGATGAAACTACATGACATGACTAGGGTTCACTGAATCAACAGGGTGTAGTGATGAAACTTCCTGATATGACTAGGGTTCACTGAATCAACAGGTGTAGTGATGAACTACATGATATGACTAGGGTTCACTGAATCAACAAGGTGTAGCGATGATACTTCCTGATATGACTAGGGTTCACTGAATCAACAAGGTGTAGCGATGATACTTCCTGATATGACTAGGGTTCACTGAATCAACAAGGTGTAGTGATGAAACTACATGATTGACGAGGGTTCACTGAATCAACAGGTGTAGTGATGAGACTACCTGATATGGACTAGGGTTCACTGAATCAACAGGGTGTAGTGATGAGACTTCCTGATATGACTAGGGTTCACTGAATCAACAAGGTGTAGTGATGAGACTTCCTGATATGACTAGGGTTCACTGAATCAACAGGTGTAGTGATGAACTTCCTGATATGACTAGGGTTCACTGAATCAACAGGGTGTAGTGATGAGACTTCCTGATATGACTAGGGTTTACTGAATCAACAGGGTGTAGTGATGAGACTTCCTGATATGACTAGGGTTCACTGAATCAACAGGTGTAGTGATGAACTCATGACTAGGGTTCACTGAATCAACAGGTGTAGTGATGAGACTTCCTGATATACTAGGGTTCACTGAATCACAAGTGTAGGATGAACTCTGATGTACTAGGTTCACTGAATCAACAGGGTGTAGTGATGAACTACATGAATGACTAGGGTTCACTGAATCAACAGGTGTAGTGATGAACTCTGATTGACGGGTTCACTGAATCAACAGGTGTAGTGATGAGACTTCTGATATGACTAGGGTTCACTGAATCAACAGGTGTAGTGATGAAACTCTGAATGACAGGGTTCACTGAATCAACAGGTGTAGTGATGAGACTTCCTGATATGACTAGGGTTCACTGAATCAACAGGTGTAGGATGAATTCATGAATGACTGGTTCACTGAATCAACAGGTGTAGGATGAACTTCCTGATATGACTAGGGTTCACTGAATCAACAAGGTGTAGTGATGAACTTCTGATTACAGGGTTCACTGAATCAACAGGTGTAGTGATGAACTCTGATTACTAGGGTTCACTGAATCAACAGGTGTAGTGATGAACTCTGAATGACAGGGTTCACTGAATCAACAGGTGTAGTGATGAACTCTGTGACTAGGGTTCACTGAATCAACAGGTGTAGTGATGAACTCTGTATGACTAGGGTTCACTGAATCAACAGGGTGAGTGATGAACTCTGATTGACTAGGGTTCACTGAATCAACAGGTGTAGTGATGAACTCTGATTGATAGGGTTCACTGAATCAACAAGGTGTATGATGAATCTGATTGAAGGGTTCACTGAATCAAAGGGTGTTACTGATGAAACTACATGAGTTGGAAGGGTTCACTGAATCAACAGGTGTAGTGATGAAACTCATATGACTAGGGTTCACTGAATCACAGTGTAGGATGAGATCTGAATGACAGGGTTCCTGACAACAAGTGTAGGAGACTCTGAATGACTAGTTCATGATCAACAAGGTGTAGTATGAACTCTGAATGACTAGGTTCACTGAATCAACAGTGTAGGATGAACTTCCTGATAACTAGGTCACTGAATCAACAGTTATGATGAGACTTCTGATATACTAGGTTCACTGAATCAACAGTTAGTGATGAACTCTGAAGACGGGTTCACTGAATCAACAGTGTAGTGATGAGACTTCCTGATATGACTGGGTTCACTGAATCACAAGGTGTAGTGTGAACTCTGAATACAGGTTCACGAATCAACAGTGTAGTGATGAACTCTGAATAAAGGTTCACTGAATCAACAGGTGTAGATGAAACTCTGAATGACTAGGTTCACTGAATCAACAGGTGTAGTGAGACTCTGAATGACGGTTACTGAATCAACAGGTTGTGATAACTTCCTGATATGACTAGGTTCACTGATCACAGGTTAGTGATGAATCTGATGACTAGGTTCATGAATCAACAGGTGTGATGATACTGAATACAGGGTTCAGAATCACAGGGTGTAGTGATGAGACTTCTGATATACTAGGTTACTGAATCAACAGGTGTAGTGATGAGACTTCCTGATTGACAGGTTCACTGAATCAAGGGTAGTGATGAATCTGAATGACGGTACTGAATCACAGGTGTAGATGAACTTCTGATTACTAGGTTCATGAATCAACAGTGTGATGAACTCTGATTACTAGGTTCACTGATCAACAGGTAGTGATGAACTCTGAATGACTAGGGTTCACTGAATCAACAGGTGTAGTGATGAACTCTGATGACTAGGGTTCATGAATCAACAGGGTGTAGTGATGAAACTACATGATGTGGAGGGTTCACTGAATCAACAGGGTGAAATGATGAAACTACATGATTGGAAGGGTTCACGAATCAACAGGTGTAGTGATGAAACTACATGATGTGGAGGGTTCACTGAATCAACAAGGTGTAGTGATGAAACTACATGATGTGGAGAGGGTTCACTGAATCAACAGGGTGTAGTGATGAAACTACATGACGTGACTAGGGTTCACTGAATCAACAGGGTGTAGTGATGAAACTACATGATGTGGAGAGGGTTCACTGAATCAACAGGGTGTAGTGATGAAACTACATGATGTGGAGAGGGTTCACTGAATCAACAGGGTGTACTGATGAAACTACATGATGTGGAGAGGGTTCACTGAATCAACAGGGTGTAGTGATGAAACTACATGATGTGGAGAGGGTTCACTGAATCAACAGGGTGTAGTGATGAAACTACATGACGTGACTAGGGTTCACTGAATCAACAGGGTGTAGTGATGAAACTACATGATGTGGCTCACTGAACGTGGTTGAAAATATCATTATTTAATATAAACATTTTTTTTTATTTCCTTGCTTCATTTTTTCGAGTTTTCTTTACAATACTAAATCTATGAGAGCGGAGAAGAAATTCACCTGTAAAGTAGAGAGACATAGAAGACTCTTTCCCGCCACATATATCATTAGGATTTTTGGGACACTGACTGATACATCTTTGATTAAAGGCAATGTCGTTTTTGTGGGTGAAACACTTTTCTGCATGTTGCCTCGGAACACATCGGCAGTCTAAGCCCTTGAAATAAGAAACAAATAATATTTTTTATCAGTGACTGATGCAAAGCGTATACCTTAAAATATCCCCGTATAAAATCATCAAACTTGCAATATGACATCAGGTTAGGTATTATTGATTTTATCTTCACTATTTTTAAAATATTCCCGACTGACTAAGCCAGTGCGATGTTAGCATACAGGAAACAATATTCATAATGAAAATGATTTCATCTTATCAATTGTGGGGCATAATACGATTTTTCTTTTATGAATAATCAGATATGCGATAGAAAATATGAAACAAATATAAAGATCTAACATGTGTAATCCCTTGATCTTCTTAAACATGTTACTGAAAGACAATTGGATAAATGAGAACAAAGCAAGTAAAAATGTGATTCATCAGAGCTACATGTTGTTCTACTGTCAATTTGGATTTTAAAATTAATGCATCTACATTAGACTATTTTTTTCTTTTTGATAGATATATAAGCTTTTGTTGATAGAATAATGCAGTTTACCATATTATCTTTATCTTTGCTACTTTTTATACCGTATTATATCAGTTTATTAAAACATAATACATCCTTTTATATGTTACATTTCTAAGAAGGAACTTACAGCATTCCATGATTGCTGTGTATGATGACACTCCCAAAATAAAAAGTTGTTTTTTCTATATGACTGTTGCAAAAATCGCATAGAATATAGTTAATTACTTTTTATAGAAATGTGATAGTTGCTTTATATCCTTCGCATTATATGTTTGTATTGGAAGTGTCAATTGTTGTTTTAGTGGTTATACACCAATTTCAAACCAATATTTTCATCCTTCAATATAATACACCATTTTGTCTCCGATTTCAAAGAACTTTTTTGATACTTTCAAATTGAATATTATAAAGACATTTGTTTGGTCATTTTTTTCATCTATTATGTTTTCTAATGTTTGTTTCCAATTGTTTTGTCAAAGTACATTCTTTAATATTTTGCATCATGCCTTTTAAATCATCTACATTTTAAGTGTAATATTTAAAGAAATAAGATTAATCACTTTCAAAAATTGAAACTGATCAAATGCTTAATATTTCTTTGTTCTTAATTTTTAGATGTTGGGTGTACAACAATTCTTTGTCTTCACATTTATTTATAAAAATAGTTCTGTTGTTTATTTTTACGTTGAAATTAATTATTCCAAAAACATATTTTAATTGATATTGTATTTATTTACATAACATTCTTTTGTATTGTTCCAAAAAATAAACTTTTTTCCAAATTCTATTAATGTCATTGTTTTTCAGGCTGCAAGCAAATAGTGTAAGCCTCCATATTTCTTATTTAACATTCAATTTTTTTTTTTCATTTGTCCTTTGTTTTCTTATGTTTTTATTTTATGGATCCAACATGACTTTATGCAGTTTTTTAAAGTATAAATATATATATGAGTCAGTTTTAATCCTCCTTTCTTGTATTGTAAATATATATCTTTAATTTTATCTGGTTTGTTATCCCATATTAAGTTGAACATATATCTATTATCCATTCAATTGTTTGTACATGGAGGATTCGTATAAACTGTAAAAGGGGTAAAAGTTCTGAGAGAACATATGTTTTCATAACAATGTTCTTACCTTTTATGAGAGTTTTCTGTCTTACTATTGTTTCAAACAATTTTGAAATTCCCCATTTTCTTTGTTCTATTTTAATCTTGTTTTTTGTTGTTTTAATTGAAAGAAGTTATCCCTTAAGATTTTGTGGATGTAAATGTAAAATAGTTTGTTGCTTTTTCTTCACAATGATATATGTTTTTATCTTTCAATGAATACGACTTCAGTATTGTACATTTCGAGTTATTAAGATTTACAAAAGATTAATACCCGAAATTTGTTATGACATAAACTAGTCTATTGAATGATTTTTTTTTTCAGATTCGTTGTAAAAATGTTGCATCATCAGCAAAAAAGCGTGTTTTTTTTAAATTTAATTCAAATATCTTAATCTTTTTCAATATAATTTGATAAATTTTATTTCTATTCAATAGTGTCGATGAAAGGTGAAATCTTTATCTTACTCCCATTTGTACTGGAAAACTTTCACATAAGTGTCCATTATTTATGATGATACTATTAATATCGTTATGAATTACTTTTACCCATTTTATCTACGTATCTCAAAAGTTAAAATGTTTGAAAATAAACCAGAGTTATTATCTTTTGCTGAATTGAAAAAAAAAATCCGTTGATAGAGTTAAAAATTAATATATGTTCATATGTATAAAGAATTTTTTCTCCAATACATTTCTGAAGTTTTTCGATTTGGACCATATATATTATTTAATATTACAACAATTGTATTTATCTCTATTGCCATTGTATATAAACGCCCTGGAGTATTTTTTTCATGTTCAACAATTGTACAAACTGTTGTTTAATTAATAAGAAGTGTTTTGTTTTTTTCAAATTCCGCTGAGAGAATATTCACCTTCCCATTCTTTGGTCCATTGTTTCTTTATTTCATTTGATGAATGTGTTTCATGTAAGAAGAAAAAAAGTATTTGCTTTGTAACCACTCCTATATTTGTTGAAGACACAACTTATATATTTATGTAGTATTATGTTCATTAGAAGAAGAGGCATATAAATCTCATATCATACTATATCCTACACATGTTCACTCCTCCTGTAACTTAATAACTATCATTTATACATACATATCCATGTGTTTCTTACAATCACTTAATTTGTGTACAAATATAATCCTATAATTAACACATATATTCATCTTGGTTCTTTTTAAATGCTTATGCATCTTTTCAGTTTTTCTACATACCCATTAAACATATTTTTATACATATATGTGTGTGTGTGCATTAAAATTTATCTCTTTTGAACAAGTAATCTGTATACACATAAGTGATACCTACACATTCTTCTAATTATTAGTGTGTCTATTGCATCTTTATGTATTCCTGTGTGCATGTACAATACACATATAAACAGCCACACACATATATTTGCTTCATTTAATTTCGCTTTATATGGATACATATAACTACACATCAATATATATTCAAGTATAGATTTTCATGTCTTCCTCACAAAGTTTTATTGTTTGCATATACTGTCACTTTAATCAAATTTCATTTATACACATGTATCCCTTTCATGTGTATCTTATACACATACATACAAATAGACATACCATGTTCACATAATTATATGTCTGTACCTAAACTTACTTATATGTGAATCCATACACTCCGTTATATAATTTGAGGCATTTTAATTACATAATTATAGTGAACACACTATCTGAATTATTGACTTTCATTCATTTTACATATATATTCTGTTCACACATGTTGTTAAACAGGGGAGGTCCAGCCATGTTTGATAGTCTCGGGATTGCACTTGGTTACGGTCCTACATCTGTTTTGTATGCTATTTTACAGTCTCTTTTCCACATGGATTGAATTTCGTCCTCCACTTTTCGTTATATAATCTTACAGAAATCAAAATATATTTATATTCCGAATTGAATATTGAAGTCATTTCTATAGAATGAATGCGAGCAGTTTTTAAACATGCTTTTCAAGCTCGAGGGACAGGACAACTAATGTTGTACACGTTTACCTGAAGCAAGATATAGTGGTTGTCATGGCCGCAGTGTCGCAGACAGTCTGCAATGGATCCTCCCGGGGTTGTTATACCACAGTCTTGTCCGCCTATCCAGTGAACACAACCTAGCAGTACATGGATCTCCTCGTCAGAGGTATTATATAACGAAGAGGGGTAACTCGCATATGGATTCCAAATTGGACTCCGCTTCAAATCATAGTACTACCTATGTTGCGAAGATTCAACCAAATTCTAACCAACACGAAGTAAGAATTTGAAAAATTGTCAAATTGACGCTGTTCAATGCAGTTAAAAATAAATTTCCAAATAGGCAGATATTTTACTTTCTCTGTGCTTGCAGGAATAGCGGAGAAAAACTTGATATTATCTCAGACAAAGTTGTATAAAACGAGGGACGTTTTCGATCAACAGATGAATTAACTTAATTATGGATAATTTCCTACATAAATTTTGTCATATGCGTTTTAAAAACACTGAAATATATTCACTGGACAAATTTTGTAATTGTCGAAAAAACTGAATGGGCTTCATATGGGGTGCAATGCTGCACGCCTTACAAGGAGCTCTCTTCCTAGAGCTCAATCAGAAAAAATGTTTGGATAATAAGTTAAACTGTTGAATTACGAATTTTAGCCACACTCCAATCTAATTTTAATTTTTGGCCATACTGGCTGAAATAACGAGTTTTGTACTCATATTTATTTGCAGACAACAAACGAGCAACATAATCGCTATTTATTCCATATCAGTTTACTTAAGAACACCTATTTTTAAAATTATGTGTACATGTATTCTTTAAAATGTTTATTGTAAGATATTTTGTCTTTCATAAAATGAGCTAATTTCCAATTGACGAATTTTGTATAATTAATTATACAAAATGTAGAACTGTAGAAATAAACAATCCGTATAACGATTACATGTACATCGTACAAGCAATGAAAGAAGTTGATTCAAACTGCAGTCTTTTCTATTTTTATTTTTTAATTTATTTATCCACGTATTTATTTTAAGGTTACCTTCAACAGAACCTCTCAATGATGATTCTAGCGTTATTGTATCAAATATAAAACTTAAACAAAGGTTTCTGTACTTGAAATTTGATCGAATGCGATATGTGTGTAGCAAATTAATGACTAACCCCCTTTCTCTCTTCTTAAGGATTCGTATGCTGCTTCTTTGATTTGTTCATCGTCGTCGCAGATCCTTTTAAAATCAGCCCGATACTTTACGCTACCTAGCGAACGTGATTTAGGATATGGTTTTAATGAGATTTTTTTAATGCAGCACCTAGAGTAATTTGTCTCTCTGACCATCCTATTCTGCATGATATAATTTGAATATATCGGGAAAGGAAAACGCTCGTAATGTATGTAAAGATAAATGGTATGGTTTCTTTTCCGACTTATTCCTAATTTTTTTTTTAATTTTCTTGTAACCCTAAAAAAAGACGATGATGTAGGCTTTCATATACTCGTAATAGTAAAAAACGATAGCTTCGTCAGTAAAAAAGGTGCCCGATATTTTGTTTTGTTCATTTTTACAGAAAAATCATAATGCTCTGCCAAAGGCCTAGGCCTTGTAGAACCCCCAGAAATACTAGTGATGCGTTTATCTTTTTTAGGCAAAACTTTTTCTATCTTGCATTTAGCATAAAGAAATTTTGTTATCAAATTGTGGTTTGTTTTAAACGTGTCTTCTTGTTGTAAGTGAACGCTACAAAATGAGTCCAGTGAATATAATTCAGCGTTACTTAAGTGTATATGGCAATAAAATATTAAGTAGAATATTACCAATAAAAACGTTTTTCCAACTGTTGATCAAAAACGTCCTTCGGTTCTTTCCACTTTGTCTGAGAGGAGATTAAGTTTTTCTCTGCTTTTCTTGCAAGCACAGGGAAAGTAAAAACATTTTCCTATTTGTCAAACTACATTGATATATTTTCGTTAGACAGTCAATTTGACAAAATTTCAAATGCTAACCTCGTGTTAGTTTGAACTGGGTCGAATTTCCGCAACATGTGTAGTACCGGAAGTAACACATATTTGAAGCGGAGGCCAATTTGGAATCCAAATAAGATATACCCCCACCTGTGTATTAGATTTGCTCTGTTTATTGTTGCGGTTAACTGACAACTAATGATTTATGTAGAGATAGTCTTCTAAACACAGATATGTAGCTACCCTAAAAAGCTGCAGAATCATATAGCAAACATTTGTGATACCATCGAAATCCATATGGGGCTGTGACGGCATTGCCTAGCGGCTGTTTCATTGACCTACAATTACAGATAAGGGTTTAAATACCGGTCGGGTTCATGTGAGGAAGCCTTCAAGATGATTTCAAGAAAATAATAGGTCGTCGGGTTCTGCCAAAAATGATATTAAGTCTACCGATATTTCCTCTTCTTACAATGAACTGACGAAGCGACGTTGAATCGCAATCAAACAGCTGGACCTCTTTGACAGCTGAGAACTATGCTGCAACTATCTCTTATTTGTAAGACTTTGTCAACTACTCTAATTCCATTTACGATTACTCAATTTATTTATTTATTTAATTTTCAACTTTATGTAAGATCTTTACAATCGTAACGAATGGTTATAAAATATTTTGAAATCCCCAGTGTAAAACGATCTATTAAACATTACAATGAGAGATATAATAATGATATTTTTCATTCATAATGCTGAATATTTTATCTTGAATTAATTCACCCGAATCATATTCGTATATGGTAAAATATCAGCATGATGCATTTTTACCTTCCCATGAGACAAATTCAGAATGCTGAGCACGTGCGCCTATCCAGAATCTATGATTCTCTGGGATACCACCGGTAATGGCGTCCCACCCGTATTTCTGTATGGCGTCATATGATAGGAGGGCGTGACTAGATTCAGCTGCTTCCTGCCAAGAAACACTTTCATTGGATGTCAGCACGCTAATTTTCCTTCCGGTATCTGACGCATGTGCACTGAAAGCACCTTGTGCGGAAAATAAAGATAAGATAAAGAAACTGAAAATAATATGCGTCAATTTTCATAAGGACAGTATTAAGTTTATTTTGAAAAATAAATGTTTAGTCAGAATTCATCTAAGTAAGATATATCACAAGTTCAAAGGAACGCTGTTCCTCAACCATAATCTACAACCTGGCTTAAGACTGACATTTCAACAGCTTATATCGTGCATTGGAGACATCAGGGGTCATCTTCGTTGTTTGATATATGCTGGTTATTCCTTTATGTTTACTATATTCGATATTGTAAGCATAATGTAATAGTAGTTCATCAATATTCATTATAATATGACTTAAGAATTAGTCTAATGCTGAATTCCGATTGAGTCAGACCGATTGTGGTAATTTTATCTTACAACTGATTCGATATATATACATAACTATTTGAACAAAGCGCTTACTAAATGTATCCTCGTCATGCTCGTCGTTCGTGGTTTTATTTGTTATTGTTTAATTTAATCGTTAACTTTAATATCCGCAACAGGCATAACGTTTCTCATATCTAAATATATTGTTCTGTAATAGTTACGTACTTTGGACAGAGAGGCGGAAATTCAAAAGTCATGAAGAACATTGATAATGGCAATAAAGATCCATAAAATGCAGGCATTGGTTATAAAAAAATATGTTTTAATATAACATTATATTTCTAGGCAAGCACAACATCAAATGAAATCAGTACATTTGAACAAATGAATAAAAAATAATATATTGATAAAAGGTCTTTACCGTAATACAAGATGAAATTAGGTAATAAGAAACGTGCACCACAAATCGTCGAGATCATCGAGTATCTTTTTGTCTGCTTGCATATCCCCTTTCGCTGACCAATCATTGTTCTTTTCTTTAAATTATTTTATTAAACCTAATCTTAATAAATGGTAGACACAACTTTTCTTATTTATCCGATCAATCCCCGCTTTTATATGCGAATGATTGTTGAGTTTCTCGTGTGTACTTAGTAATATTTGTAATCAACTTATGATCAGTAAATTATTACTTAAATTTGATATATCAAAGTTCTTTTCTTCCGTTTCAAAGTCGGCAAACAATGGGTGTAGTAAAGATAACGAAAGCCAAAGCAATTTCATTAAATTTTATTGAATAAGTAATGAATCATGGCGGAAATTAGTCATTAAATTCATTGTCTATTTTATCAAAACATTTAACCGACATTATACTTATTTTCACAAGACAGATATAATGGAGTAACCTTACCGTTTCGTAACCTCATACTTTCTGTTAATTCGCTCGATTTGTACTGGTCGAGTCATTACCTCCTGTACATTGTCGATGCTTTGTTAAGATTTTATGCAGGTTTTATGGTATGCAAATAAAGCTATTTTTGTGGAGTTGACATCAATATGAACAGAAAATCGAGGTTTTGAAACGGCTTGATATAATTACCTTCATGTATAAGAAGTGTTAAAAGGCGGCTGTTCTATTTTTGTGCCCTAGGAGTTTTCAAGAAACTCCAAGGCATCAGAAACACCAGCACCATATTATGAGTATTTATTACAGAATAACAGTTTTGTTATTGGTCGTAAATAACCGTTTCAGTTACCTTTGGAAGGAACGCGCTGGACAATAAACATAACAATAACCTTGAAAATGTTAAGACAAAGAGGAAATGTATTTATAAAATTAACCATGTTTATTTCCAAGTAGAACATTGCAGAATTATTGTAAGATTTTTCTGTACAGGTAAATTTATTAGTTCTTAACTAACGACCACAGAGAAGGGATAAATAGGTGTTCAAGTTCCCCTTGATTTATGATTTATATAAATGTGTATTTATAGTTAGGCCTTGTGGGGAATCATCAAGAAATGTCTCAGACAATGTGTTCGCTAAGTATCATTTTACCGATATATAAGTCAAATAGATTGATATAAATCTCAAAAACTAATACATAAAATTGTAGATACTGACTTAATAAAAAAAGTTAATACTGATGTACTTACAAGTGAACCACTCCACAGTACCGCTTTCATCGATTGAACTTGATTGACGAATTTATCAGATTCAAATGACAAAGGCAGTTTAACGTACAAAGGTTAACTAGTATGTAAGAAAGGGATGAATTATAATAAAATATTTAACATTTATTAATGACGTATTTGTTTTCACAGATAATGATGCTATTTACGATCTATATTTGGTATCGTTGTTTGAAGCATACAAGCGAAGCATTGACCTTGGCCTTCATCTTATATACAATATTTCTTACATGAATATAACACATGCAGTTTATACGTTCATAAGAGTAGTGTAATTAATTGATGGATAATTTAGTGGTATTAGAAATTTCATTTAAGTAATTAATATTTATATATATATATATATATATATATCGTTTAAATATGAAGAAACACTTTCAAAATCATCCAGATAGCACACAAAAGAAAATGTGTCATAAGTGAAGAAATACCACATTAAGCCAGGGTTATACAGGAATACCAGAAAGTACATCAGCTCGCTTAATTCAGACAATCAATGATCTATAATTCGTTTTTCTGTTTTTAATTATTGGATTTAAAGAAATGCGTACGTAACAGTCTCTAATCATAATCTTGTACGAGTATATAAGTGCATATATCAGATGCATCGTTGATTATTATATGTTTCCCTCCAATATGTAACACTCTTCAAAATAGAGAAAATTAACTGGTATATATCTACAGACGGCTGAATCTTGTATCAATATCTATACAGATGATTCTAATATTTCATTCCACAATCCTCATTTTAAAACCATGAATAAACTTATAAAAAGTGAAATTAGCATCTTTGAAATAGAAGACATCATTCGTTCTCTTGATATTAATAAAGCAGGTGTGTGTGTGTGTGTGTGTGTGTGTGTGTGGTTAGAAACCTCGACAGTTCCATTTCGGAAACTCAAGTAAAAAGCTATGGTTACACCAATTTTTAAAAAAAAGTGAAATATTTTTACTTTACTTTTTACCTTTAGTGATAGTTATAGTCTTTTGATCAAGTTCATTGCACATCAAGCTTTATAAACACACATTACTGGACGGCGTAGTTCAAACCTAACTATATAATCCCAGTGGAAAGAATATCCGACTAATAATTGGAGGCTGTGAGTTCGGTCCCCGGAGACGGTATACTTAAGGCTTTAAACTGACAAAACTTATTGCATTACCTTGCGTATGTGGGTACATGATGTAGGTACATGATTGATTTGCCATTGTACATAATGTGACTGTGTTATTATGCCACTTGTTTAGATGCTTGAGTAACACAACAATATATATGTCACTGCAAACAAAGTAATTCACCATTAATATTGATTTCCCATCAGGCAATTAGATTGGAGTGTCTGATTTACACAAACTGATCCAGTGGCCAATCAGATGGGCGGCTTTTCGACACACCTCTTTTTTTACCGGGTTTATTTCCGAGGGTAATCAATGGTAGTGAAAAGAGCATGATGCGAGGTATAATCAAGTATTTAACACAAACTGAATGATGAGCTTGTTAGCACTGACTTGTTGAGAGCAGAGTACATGGTTGGACTCAAATGGACCCTCTAAATATCACACGAGGAAGTAGACGTAGTATCTTTATTTACATCTCATCATTGCTCGTACATGGTCACAAATACAATACAAAATGTGCAATGGATTTCTATGTGGGAAAATAACTAAACGATAACATGTTACGTTAAAACGTGCATTCCATACCATCTGAACACAAGTATCATAGAAGTTACAACTAACTATACAATGAAATGATAGAAATAGAAACTTGATAAAATGTTTCAAAATAACAGGAAAAACATCAGCAGCACAAAATCATTTGCCGTAAAATAAAAGAAATTGCAAACATAATTTGAAATACGATTGGTATGTAAATAACAGAAACGTAATTGTTACTAGACAGCGAAAACAATTTATCAACAATGTTAAAAACGACTCCAATCTCAAATATTCTTGCATGTTTGGCACGGAGTCATATTACCATTCGGTCTGTATTTAAAGGCGTTTCAGTGTTGTTTTTTCTAACGGACAGATTTTTCTAAAGTTTTGCACATAAGTACTTTTGAATATACCTAAAAGATATGTGAATTAAAAATAAGAGGTCATCATGCTTGTTTTAGAGGTTAAGCTTATAGTAAAATACATTGTTTGCTATTTATTTATTTTTAAATTCATAGCATAGAAAATTGGAAAGATTGCATTCAAAATGCTTTAATAACATAATAATAATTTCAGAATATTTTATCATAATTTGTAACTTATATATGTGTTTTACAAGTTACAGGTAAAAATACTGTCAAATATGCATGGAAAATACACTGCGAGCAAAAATGGTCATTACGTCTAGACCAAAATATATACAAAAGCTACCCAAAAGCTATGAAACTTTATGTATATATTTCTTGATAAAAAAACATTCAATTAATAGCTTTCCTTTAATTTTTCAGATTCAATCCTCTGATCTAAAGGCTTTCTGAAAATGTAAAAATGTATACCTCACCACGTTTATGTTTTAACTAAAACTGATTTTTGTTTCTATTTTAGACAAATTTGCATAAAAAAAGAATGAAATATGAATTTTCGGATCCTAAACATTTGCCGAAATACTTTTATTATGTTTAAAATACAATAATCTTAAAATTTGGGTTTTCCTCTAACATTCTACTAAAATAATTGATAAATTAAAAAAAAAACATCAAAATTAAAATCACTGAAACTTCTTCAAAAACAATTAACATATTTATCAGAATCCTGCGTTTCATTAAACAGATTATAATACGCTGTTTCCTTAAAGTATGATTCATCTCTTAAGAAATGTCATTACAAAACTCTAACTTCTCCGACCAAGACATCATAGTGGCCGGTCTCAATATGGAATAAATTTCAAAAAGTCCTTTCCCTACATCCAAGTCATGTATACTAATCTACAGATGTCCGAGGAACAATGGACAATACAATCTATCACCGCCAACAGAATGTGTAAGATTCTGAAAATGGCTCTCTTGTAGGTCATCCTCATTGCATCAACCAGACAATGTTTATGGTATGAACAGCATGAGCCCAACAGAGGAGGCCTTGGGACACTCTTGAGAAAAAATGATAGATTCACATCGCTTTAACCATTATAACTCCAGTCTTCAAAGTTTGATCAATAATATCCCAAAATTTGTTCATTTCATTTGACGCTTGCGAATTTCAACTATTACAATTTCCATTCCTCTAAGACATTAAAGCAATATACTTTCTACTTTTCTATGATAAATATAACACTTTTCTATGATAAATATAACCACTTTTCTATGATAAATATAACACTCTGATCATTATCTTAAACATTTGAATAATTCCAGAACATGTTAAAATCGAAACGATAATACAATTTTTTTTTATTTTTAACTGGAAAATTTAAGTTAAAGTTGGACAAAAAATCTAATCTTTCGTTTCGTTTGGTTGTATGTTTGCCTTAAGTTGTAACGTCCCGCGTTCGTTTTAAAAACATGAGACAGACATCTCTCACTACAATATCAAGCCGTAGCCAAATGACGTAATACAACATGCAGACACATTATCCTGACAGCGAGTCCTGGAAATACGCCACGCACAAGGGATATATACTAGCGTTTTCTTATCGACTTTTGTATGTCGCAGCTGGAGCTCGATCCGACGACCTCCCGAGTATGCTTTCATTATGTTTCTTTGTGGAAAAGGGGATGTTTTTGTTCAGAAGAAAATGAATAATTTTGCATAATTTATCCCTTTTATTAAATGGAGTATAATTTATTTTTAATATAAAGATTGGTCCATTTGTAACACAATGAAATAAAGTGTATATCATTTGTTTTACACATGCAAGCTCTACTAAATGATGTCAATTTTATATTAACTTATTTATGTTATATAATGTAAAGCAAAATGATATGTATATGTTTTTTGATAATATGTTTTATTAACGATCTACGATGTGTCTCCTTCTCAAACAAAATGTGACTTCATAAAAGTTAGATGGTTCTCTTGTAATGACAAAATCATAAAATGAGTATTGCGATGAGTTGAAAATCTAATTATACAATATGACCAGATTTTAAATATATTGCAAACTTGTGTGGCTTGAACGTATGCATACAGCTGTCCGAAAGTAGTAAATCAAACCTGTTATTTACATTGCTGTAGCATTTATTGCTAAGCAAGTACTCGCAAATGAATCTAATACAACAATACCTGGGTTGGACCACTATTTCCCCTAGAAAGGTATTGAAATATATCTTGCACACTGCCTTTCCCCTAACAGCTAAACTTTGACATTGCTGGTCTTTAATGACAGATCGCTGTTATCAAGACTTCAGTATATCGACATGTTTCCCATTTAGAACTTTGCAAGGGCATAAAGCCCGCTAGGGTCAGTTGAAAAAACTCTGTGGTCTTTATCAATGTTGTCCGAAACTGCATTTGTCAAGAAACTGAAAGGTAAATATCGAAGTTTTGAGCTTCGTCTTTGTACGTTCCTTTCACTGCCAGGTACATTCAATTGGAATCCCTCAACATATACATGGTTATCTGCCCTTTGAAATCGCGGTTTCCAGCGATTCTCCCTCAGAATATTTCTCACACTGAAATCAAGAATTAAATTATGCATTACACGTATATGTTATGTTGATTAAGAAATATGTCTTGGCATATATACATATAAATATTTCATTAAGCTATAGGAAAATACTTTTGATATTCTAAATACATAAATAATTAGAATAAATAATATTTAAATGAAAATTAGATGCAGCAAACTTTAAGCCTTATACAATCTTATTTACTAACATTACAGAATAAATAAACCCGTTTAATTGCGATATTTAGTGTTGCGATGAAGTAAGCATCGTCGTTAATTCAATATTCGACTGAGCATCGCAATTTACCGTTAATATTAGACGTATACTCTTTTTTAAAAAAAATCGGGCATGGCGATTTTCCGAACATTTCTCCTACCCCGGCAGACTCTGGAATATCAAAATTTTACCGGTATAATAAAAAACAAATCATGTTTACCTTGCCTTCTTCCTCCTGAGAAATATCACCAAAAAAGCTGTTATTAGTGCAAATATTGGAAGGATGAACCACCAGTAACAGTCATCACATTTTTTTTCGCTCAAAGCAGATATCTCTGAAATTTGATTATAGCAAAACAAGCATTCAATAAAAGAAAAAATGATAAAGCAACGTATATATGATACCTATTAGTAATATGTTTCATTATGCATAGCGATGGCTTTTCCAATTCTCGTGGAGAACAGTTTCAATTTGGGTGTTTTAATATTTTTTTATCTATTCAACGTGCACCCCATACTGTATAGAGAAGATAAAGGGAAAAAACATTTTTTAATTCTGAACGGTTTTAGAAAGGGCAAAAGTTAGAGCACTTTCAAATTAGTCTCGTGCATATATGCAAACTTACACACATACCATATAAAAATATGTCTTTTTTTATATAAAGATAACTGTACTTCGCACCACAACTTGTGTCCTCCACGATCAACCCCCCGTTATCGTCTGTGTGTACACTGACACAGTAGGGGAAATCAGAATCTGTAAAACAATGGGCGTCAACATACCAGCATTTCACTGAATTATAATAACAGAAAATGATATATATCTTACAGCGATATTTGTTGATGTGAATATAATTGAATTATAACTTTCAAAACATGTTTTATCAGTTTCAGCTTTTAATATATCAATCAAGCAATTGTTGAAATTTTCATTTGAAAAAAAAAAACAATATGATACATCATGGACATTCCTGTGTGCAGACAAATGACAGTGATATAATATCAACAGTTCTTTTAAAAGATTGGAGAAAATGATGAATGAATTGTGATTATATTTTAATAATTTTGTATTATAACTTAAATAATAACATGTGGAATACCCGTTACATTTGTCCATCGTAATAAAAGCTACGTTTTATAGACGTCCAATAGACTGAGTGTGTTATCCGCTTGTTAGAAATATTGTATTTCAGATGAAGTCCAAGGTCATTGCATCTTTCAAATGCATCAAACCATGATACGAAATCTGGATCGTCAAAAGCATCATCATTATCTGTGAAAACAAACACGTCATTTTATAGTGTTAAACTTCATTTTTAATATTTAATGTGTGGAGAGGTGTAAGTTGAAAGTCTATGGATGAGCTGCAAACATATGTGCCTCTTTTCATCGTTAGATACAAAAAACTAAGGCCCAGTCTAAGATTTTGTTAGGGACTTTTTATAATGTTTAGGTGTAACTAATATATATCTAAAAGGTCATTTCTAAATATAAATGTTTAAATAAATGTTTCTCTAAAGGTCACAAAATGGCTGCGTAGTACTGCTGGTTACTGAATGGCTGTTTATCATCACTTTTGGATCAATATAGCGAAATTAAGTTCTTTTGTTGGCGAAAACTTGTTTCCAATCATGCATTTCTTAAGCTTGTCATCAAAAGTGAATCCTACCCATTAATACTCTGTAAAATATACCGGGTATTTGCTATACGATCCAAATAACAATAAAACTTTTTTTTATATGAAATGAAAGCAGAAATGTATGACTACATTGTAAATTGCAGACACTTATGAATGTACTTCGTATAACTATATTGGTGATATTGATGTGAGCAATGATGTATTTAATTTTAGAATATTACAGAAAGATTATGTGTGATTTTAGGGAGGGCGTTTTTGTTGTGTTTTTGATGTTGTCGTTTTAAAGGGGTCTCAATATCAGAAAACATATAAAAGCATAACATACCTGAACAGAAAAATCTTCTAACTTTACGACTGCAGTTTTCATTTTGAAAATACACTTTTCAGTTACATTTATATTTTTTTTGACCCTGTTACATTTTTCAACACACCACAGTGTTTATGATCATGTTTATTGTCCAGCATGTTCCTTCCAAATGGACCTAAAAAAGGCCAAACAGAAATGTGTTAAATATACATATCGTGTTGATGTTATTTCATAGTTTACTGTTGTTTCGACAGTATTTCATGCGTCCAGCATATATCGGTAAGGAAGACTGAGTGCACAGAGCAACCCGATTTGAACCAACTTTTACCGCAATCTGAATAATAATTGATCGAACCGGGATTCGAACCCACAACGGTGAGAGTCTAAAGGATAGGATAGTATGTAAGCGACTGTAATCACTCAGCTACGGATGCCCCTTAAAAGTACATAAATATTTATAAGAGCGACTATATGAAATATATTGCCACTATTACAATATGGTTTCTGTCTCGCCACATACTTAATAACCGAAACAAACATGGCCTTTATGAGACTGAATGAAGGGTGATGGTTGAGGTAAAAGGTCATATACACTGAAACAGTGATTGCAATTAATTTTATAGCAGCCTATTTAAGTGACAATTAAATAGCGTTTTTTATCGTTAAATAGCTCATTAAATAATTTCTTTCTTACACATTTGACATGGAAATGCTTGCTATGATATAATGAGTGTGGTGAAAATGATCATTATCAAAATCCAGCTTGCAAAGCGACTCTTACACTTGCCAAAACGAAGACTACTTATTTAATGTAAGAGGTTGAAGAGGAAATTTCACCTGTAAAGTAGAGAGACATAGAAGAGTTCCTTCCACCACATCTATCATTTGGATTTTTGAGACACTGAGTGTTACAGCTTTCATTGGGGGAACTGTGGTTGTTGCTGGTGGTGAAACAGCTTTCTCCTCGTTCCTTCGGAATACATCGGCAGTCTAAGCCCTTGAATTAAGTAAAAAAAAATCAAGAATTACATCCTTAGCAGTGCCAGACACAAAGCATCTTTAGAATATCCCCGTCTAAAACATACCATGCGAAATTATGGTACTACATATATATATTAATGATTTTGACTATAAATTTCTCAACCGATCATAGAAGCCAATGCAACATAAGCATACAAGAAATATTCGATGATATCATTTTTTTAGGTATCAAACAATAAATATTTTTATGAATATCTGACATGCATTAGAAATAGGAAATAAATTAGCAGATTTTAGGTTACTCAATATACATTGAATACTGAAATTCTCAATCCAAAAATGTCACCACTCTACTTACAGAAAACAAAGTAGATAAATGATATTTAGTTAATTATTTATATAGAATCTGGTACATCACAGATGTAGGAACATTTAAACTAAACGCATTTACCTGAAGTAGGATATAGTGGTCGGTATGGTTGCAGTGGTGCAGACAGTCCGCAATAGAACCTCCAGTTAATGCTGTACCACAGTCTTGTCCGCCTACCCAGTCAACACAACCTGGCAAGGCATGAATCGGATTTTAGTAATCACGTAAAACTATCTTTATTTTGTTACAGTTATGTTTTATATAAGGATTTTAGTATTCTAAATACAAGCATGCATCATTTACAGTAAAAAAAAAACTGCCGAATCCCATAACAAACATATCACCGATAGACATATGCGTGGTGGACAAGGGTTCCATTTACTAATGGATAAAGTCATTGATTTACAATCACTGAGTCCTTAATCGCTGGGGGGTTCGAATACTGGTCTGGATGGTTTTTTTTGCTGTTTTTCTTTAGTTGTTGTTTTTGTTTACTTTTTCATGTGCCTACACTTGCAATGAACTGACCGAAATACTGTCGAAACGTCGTTGAATAACAATCAAACAGTGGAACTATCATATGTCTGACAACTGAGAACTATGCTTTCTATTTCTATGGCCTTGGTTAAACACTCTTATCCCAAATAAAAATAATAAAGTATTCTTAAGCTTTTCTAAGATTTTTACAATTGTTACAACTGTTAAAATCACTAAAGTCAGCGTAAGCATTAATTAATATAAAGAGAAAAAATATAATAGTTTTTCGTTTACAATGATCAATGTAATATCTTAGATACATATGACCCTATAAACAAAATCATAAACATATGTAGGAAAATATAAGCATAATGCACATTACCTTCCCACGAGACAAACGCAGAATGTTGAGCACGTGCAGCTATCCAGAATCTTTGGTTCTCGGGGATATCACGGATGATGACGTCCCACCCATATTTCTGTATGACGTCATAAGACAGGAGGGCGTCACTAGACTCTGTGGCTTTCTGCCAAGAAACACTTTCATTGGATGTCCTCACGATTGTGTCATTTCCGGTATCTGACGCATGTGCACTGTAGGAACCTTGTACGAAAACGAAAAACAAATAAATCATCTGCTTGAAATTAAGATATTTGTAATTTCAGGACAGTTTTTAAAAGTGAATAATTAATAATTAGTAATTATTTGGAAATTAATACACAATTCATCTATTATGTTCCAAGAGGACAACCAAAAACGTTTTCTCTTTAAACTTTCAATACCAGCAATTTAATATCCCCTCCAGTGACAGGCAGAATAGATCAGCTTTCTATTTATATATGCAAGTAATCCCTTATGATAACCATTCATAGATAGACCCATTGTATGCAAATAAATAGTTGATCAACTTTCATTTTAGATATAGGTACCATTAAATCAGTGCTCAGTCTTACTAGATCTACCTTCAGCGAATGAATCGAACGCCGGACAACGGAATATATATACATGTATATAAACATTTTGACATTTGCAGATTCGTGAATAGACTTAAAGTATGCAGAATTCGCGAATAGATCTGTAAAATAGTATACATAATTGCTTTCTGTCAGTGTGTGTGTGTGTGTGTGTGTTTCCCCGAAAATTTTAATATTCGCAACAGTACAGGAAGAGAAAGCGTGTCATCATCATCAAAACTATTACCTATTAAGATGCGTAAAATGTACATATTGTATATGATATTTATTGGTACTGTATTGGGTCTGGTTCAAGTTCCTGATAGTTTCTCTGTTTTCCTGATTATTTCACTGTTAAAAATTAATGTTTTTCGGTGGATTGCCTAGAAATAACAGTGGATTATATCCTGATAATTTCACTGTTCAGGAACTTGAACCCGACCCTACGTTATCAACTGTTCGGAGCGTCAATTGTGCTGGGTTTACGCAAGAAGTGACGTCATAAATAACGTAACGCAAGCGAGATAATCCTGCCATTTTTTAAGGCTTTTGTGAATAACATAGCTAATTTCTGGCCTTCAAAGCATTAAATAAAAAGAAAAATTGTTTGTTCTAGTGAAAGATCGATGTATAATTTCAATCGTGAACATAAAATGATACATTTTCATTCCTGGCTTCGCCACTCGTGAAAATAACACTTAATGTTCACTCAGTGAAATTATTAATCGACATTACACCAAAACAAACAAGTATTCTCTATATCTCAACATCCAGTGAATTCAGATGTCCGATATAAAAGGCAGACGACATGTGCAGATTATGCATTGTATACAAAAAAGGAAATCGCAAATCATAACTAATTAACGAATCCTTACCGTAATACCAAATGAGATGTACTATTATAAAACGCGCACCAATCGTCGAGTATCCGTCTGTCTGCATTTTGATTCTTTTCCAATCATTATTTTCCTTTTTAAAACACTTTATTTTTTTAATTTTTAAAGTTTTATTCAATTATAAGACATATCTGGTCTTATTTTTTATTAAAACATTGGCTGTCAAATCATTGCGACGGTCTGTTGAGCAGCCCGGATGTAGTCAGTATTGTGTGGCATCTGCTGAGACCAATGGACATAATCAACTCCTGCAGTGTGCGATCATTTCCAAATTTGGTCATATTAACAAATTTGGTATGTATATTTTTTTGCTTCCCTGTCTAAAAAGAAAACAATGGGTCGGGGAAGTGAATGAAATAAGATTTAAACTAATTTTGCAAGAACAAGAAATGAATCACAGCGAGAAAACGAATCATGTCTTCTTGATATAAACATTCACTAGGCATTATCATCATTTTTTTAAATAAAATCAGGGGCTCTACATATTACCAAGAAACCCTAATGAGAAGGAAAATGGGCTGTCACTGTGTGGTATCCCAACAGACAAGTGACATGATGAGATAGACAATGTGCTGTCTCAGTGTGACATCTCCGACAGACAAGTGACATGATGAGATAGATAATGTGCTGTCTCAGTGTGATATCCCCAACAGACAAGTGAAATGATGAGATTGATAATGTGCTGTCTTAGTTTTGTTTTCCCAACAGACAAGTGACATGATGAGATAGACAATGGGCTGTCACTGTGTGGTATCCCCAACAGACAAGTGACATGATGAGATAGATAATGTGCTGTCTCAGTGTGATATCTCCAACAGACAAGTGACATGATGAGATAGATAATGTGCTGTCTCAGTGTGATATCCCCAACAGACAAGTGACATGATGAGATAGATAATGTGCTGTCTCAGTGTGATATCCCCAACAGACAAGTGACATGATGAGATAGATAATGTGCTGTCTCAGTGTGATATCCCCAACAGACAAGTGACATGATGATAGATAATGTGCTGTTCATGTGATATCCCCAACAGACAAGTGACATGATGAGATAGATAATGTGCTGTCTCAGTGTGATATCCCCAACAGACAAGTGACATGATGAGATAGATAATGTGCTGTCTCAATGTGATATCCCCAACAGACAAGTGACATGATGAGATAGATAATGTGCTGTCTCAGTGTGGTATCCCAACAGACAAGTGACATGATGAGATAGATAATGTGCTGTCTCAGTGTGATATCCCCAACAGACAAGTGACATGATGAGATAGATAATGTGCTGGTTCAGTGTGATATCCCAACAGACAAGTGACATGATGAGATAGATAATGTGCTGGTTCAGTGTGATATCCCCAACAGACAAGTGACATGATGAGATAGATAATGTGCTGGTTCAGTGTGATATCCCCAACAGACAAGTGACATGATGAGATAGATAATGTGCTGTCTCAGTGTGATATCCCCAACAGACAAGTGACATGATGAGATAGATAATGTGCTGTCTCAGTGTGATATCCCCAACAGACAAGTGACATGATGAGATAGATAATGTGCTGTCTCATGTGATATCCCCAACAGACAAGTGACATGATGAGATAGATAATGTGTTGTCTCAGTGTGATATCCCCAACAGACAAGTGACATGATGAGATAGATAATGTGCTGTCTCAGTGTGGTATCCCCAACAGACAAGTGACATGATGAGATAGATAATGTGCTGTCTCAGTGTGATATCCCCAACAGACAAGTGACATGATGAGATAGATAATGTGCTTGTCTCAGTGTGATATCCCCAACAGACAAGTGACATGATGAGATAGATAATATGCTGTCTTAGTGTGATATACCCAACAGATAAGTGACATGATGAGATAGATAATGTGCTGTCTCAGTGTGATATCCCCAACAGATAAGTGACATGATGAGATAGATAATGTGCTGTCTCAGTGTGATATCCCCAACAGACAAGTGACATGATGAGATAGATAATGTGCTGTCTCAGTGTGATATCCCAACAGACAAGTGACATGATGAGATAGATAATGTGCTGTCTCAGTGTGATATCCCCAACAGACAAGTGACATGATGAGATAGATAATGTGCTGGTTCAGTGTGATATCCCAACAGCAAGTGACATGATGAGATAGATAATGTGCTGTCTCAGTGTGATATCCCCAACAGAAAGTGACATGATGAGCTAGATAATGTGCTGATTCAGTGTGATATCCCCAACAGACAAGTGACATGATGAGATAGATAATGTGCTGATTCAGTGTGATATCCCCAACAGACAAGTGACATGATGAGATAGATAATGTGCTGATTCAGTGTGATATCCCCAACAGACAAGTGACATGATGAGATAGAAAATGTGCTGTCTCAGTGTGATATCCCCAACAGACAAGTGACATATGAGATAGATAATGTGCTGTCAGTGTGTATCCCCAACAGACATGAGATAGAAATGTGCTTCTAGTGTGTTCCCAACAGACAAGTGACATGATGAGATAGATAATGTGCTGTTCAGTGTGATATCCCCAACAGACAAGTGACATGATGAGATAGATAATGTGCTGTCTCAGTGTGATATCCCCAACAGACAAGTGACATGATGAGATAGATAATGTGCTGTTCAGTGTGATATCCCCAACAGACAAGTGACATGATGAGATAGATAATGTGCTGTTCAGTGTTTTTCCCAACAGACAAGTGACATGATGAGATAGATAATGTGCTGTCTCAGTGTGATATCCCCAACAGACAAGTGACATGATGAGATAGATAATGTGCTGATTCAGTGTGATATCCCCAACAGACAAGTGACATGATGAGATAGATAATGTGCTGTCTCAGTGTGATATCCCCAACAGACAAGTGACATGATGAGATAGATAATGTGCTGTCTCAGTGTGATATCCCAACAGACAAGTGACATGATGAGATAGATAATGTGCTGTCTCAGTGTGGTACCCCAACAGACAAGTGACATGATGAGATAGATAATGTGCTGTCTCAGTGTGATATCCCCAACAGACAAGTGACATGATGAGATAGATAATGTGCTGTCTCAGTGTGATATCCCCAACAGACAAGTGACATGATGAGATAGATAATGTGCTGTCTCATGTGTATCCCAACAGACAAGTGACATGATGAGATAATGTGCTGTCTCAGTGTGATATCCCCAACAGACAAGTGACATGATAAAATAGACAATGTGCTATCTCAGTGTGAAATCCCATCAGAAAAGTGACATGATAAGATAGAAAATGTGCTGTCTCATTGTGATATCCCCAACAGACAAGTGACATGATGAGATAGATAATGTGCTGTCTCAGTGTGATATCCCCAACAGACAAGTGACATGATGAGATAGATAATGTGCTGTTCAGTGTGATATCCCCAACAGACAAGTGACATGATAGATAGATAATGTGCTGTCTCAGTGTGATATCCCCAACAGACAAGTGACATGATGAGATAGATAATGTGCTGTCTCAGTGTGATATCCCCAACAGACAAGTGACATGATGAGATAGATAATGTGCTGTCTCAGTGTGGTATCCCAACAGACAAGTGACATGATGAGATAGATAATGTGCTGTCTCAGTGTGATATCCCCAACAGACAAGTGACATGATGAGATAGAAATGTGCTGTCTCAGTGTGATATCCCCAACAGACAAGTGACATGATGAGATAGATAATGTGCTGTCTCAGTGTGATATCCCAACAGACAAGTGACATGATGAGATAGATAATGTGCTGTCTCAGTGTGATATCCCCAACAGACAAGTGACATGATATAGATAATGTGCTGTCTAAGTGTGATATCCCCAACAGACAAGTGACATGATATAGATAATGTGCTGTCTAAGTGTGATATCCCCAACAGACAAGTGACATGATGAATAGATAATGTGCTGTCTCAGTGTGATATCCCCAACAGACAAGTGACATGATGAGATATATAATGTGCTGTCTCAGTGTGATATCCCCAACAGATAATTGACATGATGAGATAGATAATGTGGTGTCTCAGTTTGTATATCCCCAACAGACAAGTGACATGATGAGATAGATAATGTGCTGTCTCAGTGTGATATCCCCAACAGACAAGTGACATGATGAGATAGATAATGTGCTGTCTCAGTGTGTATCCCCAACAGACAAGTGACATGATGAGATAGATAATGTGCTGTCTCAGTGTGATATCCCCAACAGACAAGTGACATGATGAGATAGATAATGTGCTGTCTCAGTGTGGTATCCCCAACCAATGACAGACAATAGTCTGCAGGGATCCAAGAATGAATGATGATAGATAATGTGCTGTCTCAGTGTGATATCCCCAAACAGACAAGTGACATGATGAGATAGATAATGTGCTGTCTCAGTGTGATATCCCCAACAGACAAGTGACATGATGAGATAGATAATGTGCTGTCTCAGTGTGATATCCCCAACAGACAAGTGACATGATGAGATAGATAATGTGCTGTCTCAATGTGATATCCCCAACAGACAAGTGACATGATGAGATAGATAATGTGCTGTCTCAGTGTGATATCCCCAACAGACAAGTGACATGATGAGATAGATAATGTGCTGTCTCTAGTGTGATATCCCCAACGACAAGTGACATGATGAGATAGATAATGTGTGTCTCAATGTGATATCCCCAACAGACAAGTGACATGATGAGATAGATAATGTGCTGTCTCAGTGTGATATCCCCAACAGACAAGTGACATGATGAGATAGATAATGTGCTGTCTCAGTGTGATATCCCCAACAGACAAGTGACATGATGAGATAGATAATGTGCTGTCTCAATGTGATATCCCCAACAGACAAGTGACATGATGAGATAGATACCCCAGCAAGTGACAATGAGTAGAATGGCTGTCAGACAGATGCTTAATGATTGCGTTGGTACAACAGCATACTATAATATTGTGTGGTACCAAGAATGATATATATGCTGTTGTACCCAAAAAGTGAATGAATGAATTCTGTCAGTGTGACGTGACATGTGAATAGAATGGCGTCTGATTCCCCAACGAATGACAGATGAATAGATAATTGTGTCAGTGGACCACAGAAGTGCTGTAAGAATGTGTGTCAGTGTGATCCAAAAGACATGATAGATAATAGTGCTGCCAGTGTGTATCCCAACGAAATGACTGAGAATAATAGTGCTGTTCAGGGATACCCAACAGAAGGACAATAATATGTGTGTTCAGTGTGATACCAGACAGTGACTATAGTAGATATGTCGTTCAGTGTGTATCCAACAGAAAGAATGATATAGTATGTGTGTATGATATCCACGAAGACAATGGATAATATGTGGTTCATGTGTATCCACAAATGATGTGAAGAATGTGTGTTCAGTGTGACAAAGAAGACATTGGATATATGTGTGTTCAGTGGTATCCCAACAGAATAAGATGAGATGATTGTGTTCAGGTGATATCAAAAGTGATGTGAATAGATATGTGGGTATGGATCCAAGCATGACAGATGATAGAAATGCTCCATTATATCCAACGTAGTGAAATGAATAAAATCTGTCAGGTGTATCCAACAAAAGTGACAGATAAAATGGCTGTCGTGTGTATCCAAGAGTGACATGAATGATATGCTGTCATGTGAATCAAGAAAGTGACTATGAGATAGATATGGTATATCTCAGTGTATTCCCCAGCGAATCCAATGAAAGTAACATGTGATTCAGTATGTATCCCCAAAGTGTACAATGACAGTGAATAGAGATAGATAATGTGCTGTTCAGTGTGATACCCCAACAGACAATGAAATATGATAGAAGATAGTGCTGTTCGGTGTGATACCCCAACAGACAAGTGACAATGATGAGATAGATAATGTGCTGTCAGTTGATATCCCCAAATGACAAGTGACATAGATAGAGATGATTAATGTGTGTCCAGGTGAATCCAAGACAAGTGATGATAGATAAGATATGTGTGTCTCAGTGTGATACCCCAACAGACGAAGGACATGATGAATAGATATGTGTGTCTCAGTGTGATCCCCAACAGACAAGGAATATGAATAGATAATGTGCTGTCTCCTGTGATATCCCCAACAGAAAGGACATGTGAGATAGATAATGTGCTGTCCTGTGTGATATCCCCAACAGATAAGTGACATGATGAATAGATAATGTGCTGTCTAGTTCATATCCCACAGACAAGTGACTAATGTGATAGATAATGTGATGGTCAGTGTGGTATTCCACAAACGACAGATGACAATGACAATGATGATAGTGATGGAATCCTACAGAATGTGATATCAAAAATAATGGTGATTAGATGGGTATCCAAGAAGTGCTATGATGAGTAACATGCTGGTTCAAGTTGAATATCCAAGATAAGTGAAATATGTGATCCAAAGCGTTCAGTGTGATCCAACAGGCAAGTGACATGATGAGATAGATAATGTGCTGTCTCATTGTGATATCCCCAACAGATAAGTGAAATGATGAGATAAATAATGTGCTGGTTCAGTGTGATATCCCCAACAGACAAGTGACATGATAAGATAATGTGCTGATTCAGTGTGGTATCTTCAACAGGCAAGTGACATGATCAGATAGATAATGTGCTGTCCCAGTGTGATATCCCCAACAGATAAGTGACATGATGAGATAGATAATGTGTTTTCTCAGTGTGATATCCCCAACAGACAAGTGACATGATGAGATAGATAATGTGCTGGTTCAGTGTGATATCCCCAACAGACAAGTGACATAATGAGATAGATAATGTGCTGGTTCAGTGTGATATCCCCAACAGATAAGTGACATGATGAGATAGATAATGTGCTGGTTCAGTGTGGTATCCCCAACAGGAAAGTGACATGATGTTGTTAATGTGCTGGTTCAGTGTGGTATCCCCAACAGATAAGTGACATGATGAGATAGATAATGTGCTGTTTCAGTGTGATATCCCCAACAGATAAGTGACATGATGAATAGATAATGTGCTGTCCCAGTGTGATATCCCCAACAGATAAGTGACATGATGAGATAGATAATGTGCTGTCTCAGTGTGATATTCCCGACAGACAAGTGACATGATGAGATAGATAATGTGCTGTGTCAGTGGGATATCCCCAACAGACAAGTGACATGATGAGATAGATAATATGCTGTCTCAATGTGATATCCCCAACAGATAAGTGAAATGATGAGATAGATAATGTGCTGGTTCAGTGTGATATCCCCAACAGAGAAGTGACATGATGAGATAGATAATGTGCTGGTTCAGTGTGGTATCCCCAACAGGAAAGTGACATGATGAGATAGATAATGTGCTGTCTCAGTGTGATATCCCCAACAGACAAGTGACATGATGAGATAGATAATGTGCTGGTTCAGTGTGATATCCCCAACAGACAAGTGACATGATGATATATAATGTGCTGTCTCAATGTGGTATCCCCAACAGACAAGTGACATGATGAGATAGATAATGTGCTGGTTCAGTGTGATATCCCCAACAGACAAGTGACATGATGAGATAGATAATGTGTTGTCTCAGTGTTGTATCCTGAACAGACAAGTGACATGATGAGATAGAAAATGTGTTGTCTCAGTGTGATATCCCCAACAGACAAGTGACATGATGAGATAGAAAATGTGCTGTCTCAGTGTGTATCCCCAACAGACAAGTGACATGATGAGATAGATAATGTGTTGTCTCAGTGTGATATCCCCAACAGACAACTGACATGATGAGATAGATAATGTGCTGTCTCAGTGTGATATCCCCAACAGACAAGTGACATGATGAGATAGATAATGTGCTGTCTCAGTGTGATATCCCCAACAGACAAGTGACATGATGAGATAGACAATGTGCTGTCTCAATGTGATATCCCAAACAGACAAGTGACATGATGAGACAGATAATGTGCTGTCTCAGTGTGATATCCCCAACAGTCAAGTGACATGATGAGATAGATAATGTGCTGTCTCAGTGTCATATCCCCAACAGACAAGTGACATGATGAGATCGATAATGTGTCTGTCTCAGTGTGATATCCCCAACAGACAAGTGACATGATGAGATAGATAATGTGTTGTCTCAGTGTGATATCCCCAACAGACAAGTGACATGATGAGATAGATAATGTGTTGTCTCAGTGTGATATCACCAACAGACAAGTGACATGATGAGATAGAAAATGTGTTGTCTCAGTGTGATATCCCAAACAGACAAGTGACATGATGAGATAGAAAATGTTCTGTCTCAGTGTGATATCCCAACAGACAAGTGACATGATGAGATAGATAATGTGTTGTCTCAGTGTGATATCCCCAACAGACAAGTGACATGATGAGATAGATAATGTGCTGTCTCAGTGTGATATCCCCAACAGACAAGTGAAATGATGAGATAGATAATGTGCTGGTTCAGTGTGGTATCCCCAACAGACAAGTGACATGATGAGATAGATAATGTGCTGTCTCAGTGTGATATCCCCAACAGACAAGTGACATGATGAGATAGATAATGTGCTGGTTCAGTGTGATATCCCCATCACACAAGTGACATGATGAGATAGATAATGTGTTATCTCAGTGTGATATCCCAAACAGACAATTGACATGATGAGATAGAAAATGTGTTGTCTCAGTGTGATATCCCCAACAGACAAGTGACATGATGAGATAGATAATGTGTTGTCTCAGTGTGATATCCCCAACAGACAAGTGACATGATGAGATAGATAATGTGTTGTCTCAGTGTGATATCCCCAACAGACAAGTGACATGATGAGATAAATAATGTGTTGTCTCAGTGTGATATCCCCAACAGACAAGTGACATGATGAGATAGAATATGTGTGTTCTCAGTGTGGTATCCCCAACAGGCAAGTGACATGATGAGATAGATAATGTGCAGGTTCAGTGGGATATCCCCAACAGACAAGTGACATGATGAGATAGATGTTGTGCTGATTCAGTGTGGTATCCCCAACAGACAAGTGAAATGATGAGATAGATAATGTGCTGTCTCAGCGTGATATCCCAAACAGACAAGTGAAATGATGAGATAGATGTTGTGCTGATTCCTTGTGTATCCTCAACAGGCAAGTGACATGATGAGATAGATAATGTGCAGCCTCATTGTGATATCACCAACAGACAAGTGAAATGATGAGATAGATAATGTGCTGTCTCAGTGTGATACCCCCAACAGACAAGGGACATGATGAGATAGATAATGTGCTGTCCCAGTGTGATATCCCCAACAGATAAGTGACATGATGAGATAGATAATGTGCTGTCTCAGTGTCATATCCCCAACAGACAAGTGACATAATGAGATAGATAATGTGCTGATTCAGTGTGGTATCCCAACAGACAAGTGACATGATGAGATAGACAATGTGCTGGTTTAGTGTGGAATCCCCAACAGACAAGTGACATGATGAGATAAATAATGTGCTGGTTCAGTGTGGTATCCCCAACAGACAAGTGACATGATGAGATAGACAATGTGCTGGTTCAGTGTGATATCCCCAACAGACAAGTGAAATGATGAGATAGATAATGTGCTGGTTCAGTGTGGTATCCCCAACAGGCAAGTGACATGATGAGATAGATAATGTGCTGTCTCAGACAGCATTGTCTATCTCATCATGTCACTTGCCTGTTGGGGATACCACACTGAACCAGCACATTATCTATCTCAACTCACTTGTCTGTTGGGGATATCACACTGAGACAGCACATTGTCTATCTCATCATGTCACTTGCTCAGTGTGGTATCCAAGAGATAGATAATGTGCTGGTTCAGTGTGATATCCCCAACGAACAAGTGACATGATGAGATAGATAATGTGCTGGTTCAGTGTGATATCCCCAACAGACAAGTGACATGATGAGATAGACTATGTGCTGTCTCAGTGTGATATCCCCAACAGGCAAGTGACATGATGAGATAGATAATGTGCTGTCTCAGTGTGATATCCCCAACAGACAAGTGACATGATGAGATAGATAATGTGCTGTCTCAGTGTGGTATCCCCAACAGACAAGTGACATGATGAGATAGATAATGTGCTGTTTCAGTGTAATATCCCCAACTGACAAGTGACATGATGAGCTCAGCTCAAGTGCTCAGGTGAGCTAAAAAATCCATGTGATTGTACCCTGTCACATACAAAAGTGAAAAAACCTGAGATCAAACTTGGAATGAACTGGTGAGAAATTGAAAGCGTTGAACACTTTGTCATCTGGTTGCCCTGACAGTTGAGGGGTCAGGGACGTGGACAAATGTGATTTCACCTGCTTCAGTTAGTTACCAAGGGCAACTAATGGTCATTATAAAGGTACATGTTAAAAGATAACACAAATAAAAGCTTATATATATTTTCTTTAATTGTCAATGAACAATATGACTATTTATAAACCAATATTTTACACTCGTGCATTTGCATATACACCCAAACACCAAAAATAGTCAATAGACACACATTTGATAGGTTTAAATCAAACCATTTTCCACAGGTTTATTTCCTGTGATATTTCAACCAGTTTAAAACATGATCAGGCTGTATGAAAAGTGCAGGCTGATCAGGTTATATACTGTTCACAGCTTGTAAATACTGTGAAAATATTCATTTTCGTGGGACACTAATTTTCACTGATTTCACAGAGGGTTTTATCCACGAATATTAATCACCATGAAAAATTGTCTTTTATATAGACCTCACCTTTCTAGAAAACAGATCCAGGAATAAATCTACTGACAAAATTTCCTTAGGTACATAATCAACGAAATTTAATGTCAACGAAAATTAGTGATTAAACAGTACATGCGAGTTAAGTTGGTCACTGCAAAATCTGTTCTGAATGAATACTACTTTCAGTATTATCTGCTGTTTCATTGCTAAATAAAATGTAAAATGACTTATTTTAGGTGATAAAAATCAACAATCTTGATAACATTCCAATTCTGCCTCTCCATCCTTAACCTTTCAACACACATTGCTATATTTACATATGTATTTACATATATCAATTTTTCTTCTAAATATTATATTCAATTATAATCATCTATTATACAAATTCTCAAACGATAATCATGAAAAAAGAAGAAAATTAAGGGATACTTAAAGAGCACGAATATTAATGCTGAATGGTAAATGTTGTGCGTACATGAAAAAGAGAATCATTTCGAGGGCTCAGCACAAAAGTGTCATAACTAACGTGCATTAAAGAACAAGTTGAGACCCTTTTGCGCTGAGCCCTCGAAATTTTGTTATGATAATTACACCTAAGCCTTTTCTAAAAAATCTGAGATCAGCCTACAAACATTTCACAGATTGATCAATTTTATCTACTGTTCACTACATGTTAGGCAAAAAAGAAATGTTCCGTTTTTGTTCTCCAGAAAAAAAAAGTGTAGGTTGTTTTTTTAAAAAAAATGAAACGAAAGGTAAAAAAAGGAAAAGATTTTCTTAAAAGGCAGAAAGGTAAAAAAACTTAAGGGTCGGTCTTTAAAAAGAGGGTTGGTCGGGAGACCAGAAACATCACTTTTTTTTTGGTCATTGTACCCTAGAGAATTCGCACCCTATAGATTTCTGTCTTTAAAAAGACCGAACAAAGTGAAAAACGATTCATCTCAGAAGATTTCTTAGAAATTCTTTAACAGAGGTTATGGTACAAATACTCTTTATCAGATGTCAGCCTGATTTAAAGGACTGATAAATTATATGTCCTGAAGTTATCTAATTTTGTATCTGAAAGGCTTAATATGCAAAACAGTTCTACTGTACATTTAATACCCCATATACTGCTTTGACATGGAAGTTTATTATGAAATCCTTGACAGTTGTCTGCCTTGTCTGCTGATTGGTTTAATCACGATTAACCATTATGCCAAAATCAACAACAGTAACATGTACCAAACTGAATATAATGTGAGTGTAGGATGACACATGACGGGATGTGACGTGACATGGGGATTTAACAAGGAACATTATTGGTTAGAGACTGAAAATCATTCACACTCCATCAATCTATGAATCACTAGGTTGGATTTCAAAATCATATTTCCTAATATCACAAAGATTAACTAAAAGACTAGAAACACTTTTCTTCATGTAATAAACCTGTGTAAGGTAGCCAAAGACATTTAGCTACCTGTACTTGGCAGTTGAATGTATTAAGAGACCACCTGTATTAAGAGACCAACTGTATTAATCCCTCATATAGACTCATTTTGACACACTCAGTAGGCACCACATAAAGCCTGATCTGCAGAAAACCACAGTTAAACCTTACCAAATTTAATTATAAAGTCCTCATTTCCAGACCACTGAGGAGCAGCAAGTTACTTGCAGGCTGATCTGGTTTTATGCTGTTCGCATAGGTCTTTTCATGGTTTCCTCTATGAGGGAAAGGGTTAAGTAGCCACCTGTATTTATTAGCCAGCTTATAAGTAGCCACCTGCATTTGGGAGCCACCTGTATTTA